>JAQPPZ010015010.1:0-17452 GCA_028583015.1 Wollemia nobilis | reverse complement strand
TCAAATAATAACTCATAATATAATATCAAAATAGAATATATCATACAAATACTCACAGAATAATCATATAAACAATGCTCATAATATTGCACATAAAATATTGAAATTATTATTAAATAAAGGTCTACTAATGCAAGCATAAAGCTATGCATGTTTGATGATAATTACAATGCTTTGTCACAAATATATAATTGTATGCGACTCTTCATATGTTACACTCTAGAATTTCACTCTTCTTTACAACTTTTCATTTTTCTATTCTAAGGACACATGTGCACACTTACATATTAGGCACTTGTGCACATTTACACTCATAACACTTGCATACATATTTACATGACACTTGTGCATTCCCGCACATTATTACATTACATAAAATATTTACTCACTCACTAATCTAAGACACATTCTTAATATAATATTTATAATAATGTACCAAGGTGCCAAGGTGGTACATTGACATGTACTAAATAATGTAATATTCTCCAACACCCCCTATGCTTAGTTTGATTATGAGCGATGATCAATACTCATAAACCCTGTATGCTATCTTAGATATTCCTTTTTGTAGTTGCTTTCTTCTACATTATTGCTTTCTTCATTAATAGTTGTGTCTTATATTATGACATTATCTTCTTATAGCTTCATTTATGTTCTCCAAGTTAGACATATTCCAAACATGCTACTTTCCTTTGAGATACCAATTTATTTTTGCTTTCTTCTTCTGCATCTATGCTCTCCTATTATTTTTTTGCAAACAATCAATTCTATATGGTTGGTTCTTATGTATAAATTAATTATACCTTTGTTGTTATAATATTATTTACCTCCTTGTAGGTGTAGGTGTAGGTGCTTCTATTCTCTGGTGCAGAAGACTTGCATCTTTTAAGATTTACACTAGTTTCACTACTATAACACTTTGATCATATTTAATGCTTTCTTGTCTATGTTCTCTTCAATATCCAAACTTTTACCACCTTGTCATCAATCTTGATATCTTCATGTTTATTGTCTTCAATCTTGTTGCCTTCTTAGATGTATCTATAGTACACTTTCTCTACCCTTAAAACT
Organism: Wollemia nobilis; assembly: GCA_028583015.1. NCBI lineage: Eukaryota > Viridiplantae > Streptophyta > Pinopsida > Araucariales > Araucariaceae > Wollemia > Wollemia nobilis. The sequence goes on along the minus strand of JAQPPZ010015010.1, from coordinate 16,381 downwards.
ATCATTTACTTACAAACTTAATCCTGGCCGAATCCTCCCTTTGAAATTAAAGTATGCTACCCTTTCTCTTTAAACTTGTTGTCTTGCACTCTTTAAAGTTGCATTACAGAGACACTTTGAATAAGCGATGTGGTGCAACAATGACCTTGGAGGGCACAAGCTCCTTAGGTGCAATATCCTCCCCTTCTAAATTGTCACCGATCCTTCCTTCAGTGATTTTTTATTGAAGTGCTACTTCTCTCACTGCTTATTTATTGATGTCTGTCATATCACCTATGGACTTGCATATTTCCATTGCAAAATTATCGATGCAAAATATGATATTTTTTGAGGAAGGTCAAATTCTAGTATTAGTATTCCTGCTCAAGATGCAAAATCCAACAATAATCCAATGGCATGAAAGACCATCAAAAAATTCTTGGTGGTTTGCATCATATGTTTTTAAATATAAATGGCCAAGTATGCTGCCCAATCATAATCCACTGCCTTTTCGATTCCTTGCATATATAGAATCAACTAGATTGGAAGATTTGAACTCCTCTACTCTCTTGATAATATAGCCATCAATACATTCATGATGCACTGTAAACTCAAATTTGACAACTACGTCTATTTAACTCTATGGTTCCCATGTGTTGACAACAAGGTATCAATTTTTGATCAAGTTAAGGAAGTGATACTTTGGATCAACTATGGAGTCTTCCAAGGGTTGAATCACTAATTCACTATTGGTCTACCCTTCCTTAGTAGTTCAAACATGCATTTAAATGCTATTGCAGAGAAATAAATGATCAATTCCTTATCTCCAATGCGTATTGTACTAACATTGCATAATAGTTCATATGTCCATAGCATTTGGATCACGTACTCCTTAAATAAGTTCTTATAAACAATCTAAACCTAAAAAATAAAATGGACTCTATATTCCTTGATTTTTTTCTTGATGGGATCCTTGGATGGCATCTATTCCAACCATTACTGACAAAAGTATCCCTTGGCATGAATCTAAGTGATTTTATCAATGAGAATGTGATCTTTCTCAAATTACTACATATCCTTGGTACTTCACTTTGGTGCTGCTACTTGCTCATGGCCATGTTTACCGTGATATTTTCCTTAATTTGGGTTTGGTAGTTGGCCTTGCATCATTCCTTCATACTCTTGATGATGATGAAGTCTTTTTGCAGACACTGATTTTGGCAAGTCTTCAAATATTGGTGTAAGCAGTGTTCAATTTCCTCCAGAATGCTTAGGTTTGTTAATCCGAAGTTGCCCTGAATTCTAGTGACTCATTATTTTACCAAACATCTCCTTTATAGATGACTTATTCTAGAAGACATTTGTACTACCAGATTACTTATACTGCCATACATATACATTTCCAAATGGTTGTAGTCTTTAGATGAGTGATCTCAAATAGGTACACATCTCAGATAAGTGTTAGCTTTGGATAGGTGCTTCAGATATCTTACAATCTAAGATAGATTCTTCAGTCTTAAACATCTTGTAGTCTCGTATGGGTTCTTCAGTATCAAACATATTGTAATCTTGAAAATATTCCCTGCAAATGACTTGCCATTAGACATATCAGATATGGACACGTCGTAGCTAGAAGTATGGTGCACAATTTTTCCTTGCGTATGTTGTTTTTTTACTACGAATGGAGAGATAAAATATCCAACACTTGCACTACAATTTTTTAAAAACCTCACAAAGCTTTTGATATGCCAAATGGAAAGGCATTTCTCTTTCATCATGATTAAAAGCTTGCTGCACTTAGCAATTCTACCTCAGCTTCAAACCCTCTTCACCTTTGAAATTCATCTATTGCACTTCGCCTATAAAGAATGAGCAAATACATCCTTGAGCATCCAATTTATAGATGTGCTACTACCCCTATAACTACCATCTTTCTTCCCATATTTCACATACATGTAACCTCACAACTTTTGCATGCTCATGTCATATTTCATATTTTTTCTTATTTCTATTTGAGTCTTTTTTCTTTGTTTTTATTTTTTTTCTTATTTTTTTTTCTTTTTATTTTATTATTATTATTTTTTTGAAACTATGCATTTTAATTTACTGTCATCAGGTTAGGCCCATGGCAATGCTAATGTGAACTATTAAGGTTTATGATAAGACATATTCATGTTGATGTCTACTAGTCCCTTGACTACTAAAATCATTGCCATCATCATGCACTTCAGTTTGTTGGCAATTCCAACGAGCACGATGGATTCAGAGGTTTCTATTTGTGGTTGTCTATCATGCCTATCATATCCTATTAGGTTGCTGTGACAATATATCCACTCATCTTCTCATGGATGGCTTCTAACTCCTTATGGCTGAAGATAATTATCTTATTCATTAGTCGAATGATTTACATCAAAACGTCTTCCACTGCTTACATCATCTTGATGTGCTTTACTAACCTCCAAACGAGTTATGTCGAATGTGGGATAGGTTGGTTATGGGTAAACATCATCCAAATGAATTATACCATCTTCTATGTGGGTCAAATCATCATCCAGATGGGTCATATCATCGTCTAGATGAGTTAACTCATCACCTAGATGGGTCCTATCATCATTTAGATTAGTTTTTTTAGTTCTTCCATCTACCCCTTGGATGATCGTACTTTCATCCAGGTAGTGTAACTCCACCCATTCTTGCTCTTGATGACTATATTTTCTTCCACCTGGATGATTATTTCCCCTTCGTTTGATATTCTGATAGGCCTTTCTTATGGTTTATCCTCTATATTGGAGTCTATCTATTTGTATTCAGACTATTATCCATTCTTAATGCATTTGGTTTTGATTTGGATTTCTACCTTTGGATCTATGTATTCCATGAGCCTATTCAAATTTTCCTCTTCCCATTTTTGATTGAATCTTCCTAGTGTTGGGTTGCCACTCTCCCAAAATATCAAGATTTAGTTGGTCCCTTGATCATTCTTGATGATGCATTCGGTTCCTACAAGCTCGTTGAGATAGACCAAATGGTCTAGTCTCAATATAAGGTAGTGATGGGTTGGTTTGAACTATGTCCATAGATGGTCCTTGTGACCTAGTATACAAACTAATCGACCTATAGGTAGCAGGAGGGGAATTTATTCCGTTCAAACTAATGGGATGGAGACCAACCATGATCCTCTCTTGATTAGGTAGACTTGGGTTACCCAATAGTCCTAATGAACTATCAGGGTTGCCCAAGTCACCTCTATTTTGGGTCTGATCCACAATTTGTGCTCTTATACTTGGTGTCAACTGGATTAGGATTATTAAACTTCTATATACCCTCATTAATCTTCATCTCCACCTCACTTCTTCAAAGAATCTTTGTGGTGCATGTTCGGCTAAGACTTATTTGTACTAGTACGAGAATGTTGAATCTCTACTTGAATAATTTTATTCTCCTATAGTATTCATTGGCCACTTTGAGGTCTCTTGGACCCTTCTTTGTAATCATCTCTCTTCTCTTTAATATCTATGTAAGTCCATTGCAACCAACCAATAGACTACCACCTCTTGATATTCAATCAGTCTTCCACATTGATTCCTTGTATGATACCCTTTGCCAATGTTTGGTTGGTCTTCCTGGTACCTCATATTCATTACCTAAATAATTACTCATTCTTCCATTACCTTCATCCTATGGAGTTAGTGACTCCTCATCTTCAATCACATGTGCCATTTCAAGGAATAAAACCCTTGCTTGTTGAATTTGAATATCATCTCTTTATCTTCTTCAATATGAATTAGGACTTGGATAGGGTATATTATGGTCCTGAGGTAGATTCTCATAATTGCTTGATTCTTCCATCCACCCTCCATACCTTAGCTATTTGGTTCCTCTAATATCTCTCCATAAAATATCAGTTTCTTGTTATTTAATTATTTAATATTCGCTTTTGGCAACCAAATTTTGATGTGGTTCCCTCATCCCATATTGTTATGGAGATATTTTGAGTCTTTAAGGATGTTTGTTTAATAGTGAAGCAATTCTTGAAGAATATTTGGTATTCAGGAGAATTAACAATGTTGCTAGAGATGAACTACTAGAGTCTAAGAAAACTGTATTGTTTCCCAAGGATCCTTCTATATTCCCTTTGATACTTCCTAATTCTCCTTGTTGCCTCTCTAGTCCTTGTTCTAGGAGTCACCTATTACTTTTCCTTCTAGAATATCTTAGGTGAATTACCTAGGGTGTTGAAAGTGAATTGTTTGAAGCCACAAAAAATAAACTACTTTTCATAGAATTACCATCTGTTCTTCCTCTAAATTCTTCTCGTTGCTTTTTTACCCATTTGGCTCTTCGTGCTTCTTGGCATTCATGCATCTATTGCATGGTTCCATCCAACTATTGAAATATAAATTTCTACAATTGCACATAATACTATCATAGGATCTCATACTCTTCTTGTAATATTTGTATTTCCCAAGCCATTTGTTGCAAAAATTGTGATCTTTGATCTTATTCTTCTTCCACTTCTAGTTCTTGTTCTTATAAAGTGATATTTGTGAGGATTTGAAGTTGCTCAAATTTGCTATTTGGAAATTGAACATGGAATTGTAATCATCTTAACTCTCCCTTGTGCAGTTCTAACTACCTTTGCTCGATCATTGGTTTGCCTTCCACACCAAATAGCCATTCCAGGTTTACTAGTTCATCCTATCAAACAATATTACTTGGCCTACCATGTTCATAGGATCGTATACTTGGTCATAATTCTTCTATTACTTTTTCATAAGTGTTCTTAGGGGTTTCTAATTTGATTATATTTACTTGTGTTTGTGCCTTATATATCTTCAACTTAGAACCACTCACAACATCAAGGCAAATTGTACCATCTAGTTTCTTTAATTGGATAGTCCTATTGTCCAGTACCTCTTTCTCTTGGAAGATTTTGAGCCATAAAGTCTTCAAATTTTCTATATTAAGTTCTCTCTTCCCATTATATTTGAGAACTAATTCGCCAACCTTCAAATCTATTTTCCTAAAATGCTTATTATGCCAATATTTTTATCTTTGTTGAGCTATCTTTGTTTCCCACTGTTCTATAACTATTTTCTTACCTAGCTGCACCAATGCTATGAGTCTCTCATCCATACTATATTTATAATTCAAGAGGTTATCTACTATTATTATCAAACTAGATACCAAAAATTCAACATGTACCACCATATCTTGGCCATACATTAGTTGAAAGGGTGTATGATTTATAGTTGGTTTGAAGGGAGTCTTGTATGCCCATAGAAATGCTGGTAAGAACTCCTCCCAATCAGATTCTTCTACCCTACATATATTGTACATGATTGAAACCAAGACTTTATTCATTACCTCAGCTTACCCATTCACCCTGGTGTAATACAGAGTTGAAAAGGAATGAAAGATCATGAATTATATCGTTAGATTTTGAATAATCTCATTAAAAAATGGCCTCCTTTGTCACTTGTTAGTATAAGAGGTATTTCAAATCATGTGATAACTTGATCATACAAAAATTGAATCATGCTCCTTGTAGAGTTATTAGGTAAGGCTCTTGCTTCTACCCATTTCATGAAATATTCTATCACCACTACAATATATCAACACTTCCTCTTATGATTGGTTCACAAAGGACCCACAAAATCTAAACCCCATATCTCAAAGAGTTCTTGAGGTTACGATGGATGTAATGACATGAAGGTTTATTTTAACGATTTTCTCGTTCTTTAACACATATCACAAGCCTTGACATAATATTTGGTATCGTGATAGAGGGTAGGCCACCATAGACCTGCCAAAAATACTTTCCTAACCATTGCTTCTAGATCCATATGGCCTCCTACCAACCACTCATGTGTCTCCTTTAGTATTTTTTGCACTTCATACTCCATTACGTATCGTTGTAAAGTATGGTCCTCTCCCATTTTGTATAGCAAACCTATAATTAATGTAAAATGTGTTACTTTCATAATTAATTTTTCTTGTTTAGCTATCATCAACTCATTTTATAGCTCTCTTGTTGAAAATTATTCTTCAATGTGCTTATACCATGATGGTATTGTGCTTATCATGAATAGTTGTGCATCAGGGAATTCATCTTGTATCCCTCCCTCTACAGGTTCTCCAAAGTGAATCCTCGATAGCTGGTCTGCTATTACGTGTTTCTTCCTAGGTCTTACTACCACCCTAAACATAAATTATTGTAGAGTGATGAACCATCTACTTACTCATCCATAGATCATTTATTTATTGATCAAGTACAACAACACTTGATGATCTACATAAAAAGCAAACCAACAAGTAGTGCTTGTACTTCTATACTACATACACCATCACTAGTGCTTCCCATTATGTAGTACTATAATTATTTTCTACCCTAGAAAATAATAAACTTGCAAAGTATATAGGATGATCTAACCCAAACTATCCTTGAGCCAATGCACAACCAACTATGAAGTTTGAGGCATCCACATGAACATGAAATTCTTTCTTCCAGTCTAGATAAACTAGGATAGGTGCCTTGACTAAGTGCACCTTTAAGCCTTCAAAAGCCTCTTGGTGCTCCTTAATCCACTTGAAAGGAACACTCTTGCACGTAAGAGCATCTAGTATATGAGAAGTTTGTGCATAATTTTTGATAAACCTTCTATAGTATCCTACCATCCCTAAGAAGGTTTTTACTAAAATCTCATCGTGTGGTTCTTCCATTAGTAGTATCACCCATATCTTATCGAGGTTAGGCTTCAAATATTCCTGGCATACAATATGCCCTAGAAGCTTCCCATATGGCACCATCAGTACACATTTGCCTAGATTTAATGAAACTAGAGCTCTCCTACATAAGCTCATACACTCGTACAATACCTTCAAGTGCTCTTGTGTCTTATCATATAGGGACCAGTTATCTAAAAAGGCTTTGAAATTTCCCATGGATAGTTTATAAAAAATGTAGAAGATGATCCTTTGGAATGTAGTTGGAGCATTGCACAATCCAAATAACATGTGGTTATAAGCATATATCCCCTTCTCCACTATACAAGTGTTCTTTAGATTATCCTCTTCCACAACACTGATTTGGTTATACTTCTTGTGGCCAACTACTTCTTCCAAGATGGAGTATGTGAATAGGATTGGGAAGAGATCTTTAATAGTTACAGTGTTGAGGCTCCAAAATTCCACACAAATATAGATCTTGTTTGCCTCCATTTTCAAGGTAATCATGATTGGTGACATCCATTCATTCATTGTAACTTTGAAGATTATGCCTGTATCCAAGATATTCTTGATTTCAACATTCACCAGAGCTATAAATTTTGGGTTCATCCTATATGGTTGTATTTTTACTGGTTATGCACCTTTAATAAAAGGAATCTTATGTACACATAGTTCTAATGGTACTCCCTTCAGATCCCTATATGTCCAAGTAAATACATCCTTATATTCTACAAAAATTTTGAATATCACTAATTCTTAGTACTGGATCTCAATCATATCTTCATTTGATCATCTTCTCTTCGCCTTCTCCCAAATTCATCTAAATCATTCTAGGTCCTTCATATTTGATGGACTTAGGTTCTTCAACTACTTTCAAAACATCAATGGGGTGGGATGGCTTATCCTCATCGACTTTGTCCTCCATCGTGTAGTCAACAAAAAATTTAGGAAATGTGTTCTCTCATTCTTTATCCTTTTATGTTGTTGTCTTCTTTTTACTGCCTTCTTTGGTTTTGGGCTCCTTGTTCTCTTCTTATTGGAATTGATTTCCTGCACTGATGCAAAAATATTGGGGAGAAAATATTTTATAATCTTCCAATTTCTAGTGGAGTAAGCCTTTATCTTCATCATTCTCATCCTCTGGACATTCTTCCAATTGTAACACCCCTTCATCTAGTTCGTATTCAATTTCTTCATCTGAGGAAGAATTATTTTATTCATACATAGTTGCAATATTCTAGCTTATTGCTTGGTTTTTGAGATTAATCATATGCTTATGCTAGCCTTTCTTGAAGTTCAATTGCTTCTCCCAATTGTGGTTTAATTTTGCTATCCTTAACCACCCATACCCAAGCAATGCATCATACATAGGTGTATGCATAACTATTACAACAAAGTCTAAAACAAAGACTTATTCCACTCTGCACACCTTTTGGATCATCAATACTCCTATTATTAAATACCATATTGATTAGCTCTATATAATTTAAAAATTGAAGATCGTAGTAAAGGTTGGCCAATACTCTACCATGTCCTTTCTGGAATTACATTTACACTTTATCCTTCATCCATGATTACTTGATTCAGCTTATGGTCTAGTATCTCCATGTGAACCAAGGCTAGCTTCTTCCCTGCCTCAAGAAATTAGTATTGTTGGATAAATAAATTATCCTTTCTTGATGTTGGCTATCTATCAGGCTTCCTCCCTCTTCTTTGCTTTTATTACTTCCATGAACATAGCATATAAGTCAGACACTATATTGAATAAACTTGATACTTTTACCTCTAAAGTTGTATTCAACACCTGTGTCACCAAGCCTTCTACTGATATCTATTTATCTTTTATGATCTCCACCTTATTTAGAGTTTTTTCTATAATTAGCATTTATTGCTTTTATTTATCTAGCTCTATCTTAATAAATCCTTGAGCTTCCTCCCATCACTCCTTCTCCTTGGTAGGAATGCTCTATTTTTCTAGCATGTACTCTCATTACTGCTAGGACTTCATTATCTTTTTCTACCTCCATAATTCTCCAATATCAATCCAATTGATATTTTGCATTCCACTTGAACTTGCTTTATTCAGGTTATTCACATCCTTATGCTTCCCTAGTCCACACCATCTACACATTTGGGTAGCATTACTACCACTAATATTGCCTGTATTTTGAGATGGGGAATTTTTTTGCAAAGTGGCTTCATTATTAACAATTCCTACATTGGATGATCGGTCTCCCTTTTGAGTCATACTGCAAACGATTATGCCCTCCTTGTCTTCCACCTCTATGATTATTCCTAAATCCATAACTTGTTGTGTCTTATCCATTCCTTGAAGTATCTGGTTGATCTCCCTATTAGAATCTCAAATTTTGATGCCTTTATCCCTTCAGATTAAATGAACAATCAGCTACTAGATGTCCTGCTATATTACATATATTGTAATATGCATTCTTTGGGTAATTTGCATTTGTATGTCCTTCTGATTTGTAGTTCAAACACAAAGTATCTTTCCAATCCTTTCATACTTCTCCTAAAACTTCTTTCATGATCTTATCAAATTATTTTCAAAAGGAGTGTATTACAATTTGGAATTTATCGTTTGTATCGCTATTGGAATCATCATTTTGTGGATGTCCTTTGATTCTTATAGTTGTTTATTTGAATTCACTTTCAAAAGCCTTTTTAAGGTTTCTACATACATAGATGATGGTACTGCTTTTATTTTCTTCTTATATTTATATTGTAGTCCATCCAAAAACTAATATTTCATCATTCCATCAGCAGGTGGCATTTGCATTTTATCTATCAATTGTTTCAGTCTCCTATTTTAAATATTGACATCCTCATCTATTTTTTATTTTGTTATAAAAATTTATGTAAATTTTTTTGTGTCATCTCTCAAAGATCAAAATTATTCTATGAAAGTATATTTCAAAGTATCCCACTATGTAAATGGTTGAGTACTCTAAATTTTTAGGTACTAATCCATAGCCATCCATCACAAGGTGGATGAGAACAATTGTAACCACTTTGCTTCTTGTGAACTGTCATATGGGTAGCGCATAGACTTATACCAGTAGCATAACGAAAAAGACTTAGATGGATAGGCCTAGATGTCTGATGATTAGGCCTAGATGGGTAGAACCAGATGGATTCTGTGACTCATGTCCATATTCTAGTCTATAATTACTTTCAAAATCTCCTTCTTGCAACTACACAACATAAACACGATACAAGCCTACACTAGTCTATCTCGTACTAGACATTGATAAAACACCTATAACATAACAATGCAATCATAATGTAAATATATAGAACACATATACTTCTAGAAAACCATATATTGTATTCATAATGAATCTGCACATATGGATAATCATGGATCACTCTGGATTACAATGGACTACAAAATGAATAGGGGGTATTTATAAGGTAATCTTGGTAGTTGTTGTAACCAACCGGTATCAACCATTAAACCACCCCTATGTTTAGCATTGACTAATAAATCTTGCAGAATAACAAACCAATCCTAGACTTATTAACTAATTTAGTCTAACAACCAGTATTAGACATGTTAACAAGCTTAATAATTAATAATGGCTTGTTTTGTCCTTTTGTGCTATGCTATGAATCAGTCTGAATTACAATATGTTGGCTGATTTTACGTTGCAAAACCTTATTTTATAAAACGTTTTATACATTATCAAAATTATCATAAATTTGTAAACATTTCATAGAACAGTTTGATATTGTCATCTCTTCTTTGACTGTTGTCTATAGATTAGAATACACTAATATGAGCAATGTTTTGTAAGTCTGAAGGACACACTAATGTGAATTGGCTTGAGAGTGTATATTGCAGCATATGCGAAGTACTAGGATATGTGATCAACTATTGTCCATTCAATTTGAAAGAAGGCACCAAACTATGGTGGTCAAAGGTAGAGAACTATGAGATGGACGGTGTGCCATGGTCTTAGATACCTAGGTTGATGTTTGCAGGAGCAAATGATTGTAGTATGATTTGGTGGGCCTCTATTCTTTCTAAAATGTGGATTTTGAGTTTTTCTCAGAATAGGAGGGTAGGGTATGTTCCCAAATGGTAGATGGTGTGACTAGGTTCGGAGGTATTGTTCAAAGAAGTAGTGGTACTTGGAATCATTTCCTTACATGATTGGAAAAGAAGCCAACAAGAATGGTGTGCTTTTGTTCGGTGGCTAAATGGTCCCCAACTCCTGAAAAGGAAGGGTGAGCATAAAAGTAATATAGAAGAGGTGAAAGGTTACGGAACTAGTGAAACAAAAGAAGCTGAAGAAGCCATCAAGCTTGAGAAAATGTCAACTAGGACACCAAGTGTTGAACATGATAGTAGAAGTGAAAGTGATATTTTTTTAGCCCATTGATATTGACTATTGAAAATGAAATTTGCACATAAGAGATTGAATTGCGCCACCAAAATAAGTAAATATGGAGGATTAATTCATTGATCCAATAGTATTGATGATCAATGTTGGAAAAAATCTAGCATTGATTCACACTGAAATACTAGATTATAAGTTAACGCAAGTCATTGATGATGGGTCAAGTTTGAATATGCTCCCAGAGAAGACATGGAAGGAGATTGGGGCTCTACTTTTATGGTCACCAAATTTCAAGTTATATGGTGTAGATCAATATGGTATTGAATTGAAGGGAGTCTTAATGAATCAAAATGTGAAAATTGTGGAATAGGAATTCATAATGGATTTTGTTATGATTACATTGCAAAAACTAGCATATGATGCATTGTTGGGGAGGGGATGGCTAAGGATGGCCAAGGTTAATCATAATTGGAAAAATGATTGATTAACATTTAAGAGAGGACAACACAAATATATAATTAATTTGAAGAATCAAACTGTTAGCAAGTATTTGATAATTATTTATGAGTTGGGAAGTTACTTAGATGAAGATAGCCAATACAAGCCAAATGAAGGAGTGCTAAAACTTGAAGAGTGCAATGAAGATGAAAACCAATCACATAGTGGAATTTTCTATTGTTAAATTGAAGAGTATGAAATAATTCAGCCCACTTACCTCTATATATTGATAGAGAAGACAAAGGAAACCAATGATGATAAATTTGAAAGCATCAAAAAGATTGTGTACAAGTAAGAGGGTGAAGAAAAATGGATATTCCCCAAGAATTTTACAAAATACACAGTTGGTGATGCTGAAATTTATGAAAACCAACACATTTAAAAATTTGGCAAGAGCAACAAACGAGCCAAAGAAAATGAAGTATTAAGGACCAAATACAGTGGAAGTAAATTTTAGAATAGAAAAAGCATAAGATAATTCATTGCGGATATGATTGGGATCTAGTGTTGAAAGCAACAACTTTCAAAAAAATTTACAATATAAGGAAGTCTTAACATGGACATACAAATATTTAAAAGGGATACCTCCAGAGCTATGTGTTCATAGGATCTAGTTGATCCTAGGTGCCTTACTAGTAAGGAGAAGGCAATATCGAATGAACCCAAAGTATGCAACACTAGTGAATGAAGAAATTGAAAAGATGTTGGATACTGGTATAATATTCAAAGTAATGGTGAGCAAGTGTGTATCACCGATCATGACCACTTTGAAAAAAATCCAATAGAATACACATATGCATGGACTTTAGAATTTTCAATGCATTAACAATAAAAGATCCCTTCCTAATTTCCTTTACTATTTCCATTTGGAAGAGGTAGTTGGACATGAGATTTACTCATTTATAGATGGATTTTTAGGGCACAACTAGGTCAACATTGCAAAGGAAGACAAGTTAAAAAAATGCTTGTAGAGAATGGCATTTATGTTAGAATTATTGAGTTGTCATTGATGTCAAGGCATATATCTTCAAGGGTGATTTAATGTTGTCATTGATGTCAAAGCAGATATCTTCAAAGGTGATTTTATATTCTCTAATATTTAAATATTAAAGTGGAAGGTTTATATTTAAATCAAAGGATTTAAATATAGTTTAAGTATATAAAAGTTTAAATATTGTAATTTGCATGGGTCGACCTTCTTGAGCGCACCGTACAAAAGTGAAATTAAAATTCAAATGTTTAAATGTATGGGCCAACATCCTTGGGTGTGAATGGAAAAAGGAAATCATATAAATATGAGGTAAATAGTTCATTTTGAAAGGTGCATGGAATTCATATATCCTTCAAAAGGTGAACGAGCAGTGAGGAGAATATAAGGGAGGATGTCCCAGAGAGGAGTGCAGGTTGAAGACTAGAGAGGGCATTTGGTGGTGTAGCAACGATCCGAAGAAAGGTAAAAATATCTGATAATGCCCTTTGATATCAATCGGGTGGTTAGTCCAACCAGTTGCCTAGGTTGCGTTACAACACTATGATGTAGAAGGTCCGAAGTTCAAATCCCCTCGATGGTCCTTTTTTTGTTGTGCAACTAAAAGGTATGAAAGTTTTCAATATTTTATTGTACCACTTTGATTTCAACTAGTGAGTTAGCCCAGATAGTTACTAGCCCATGTTAGGGCATTGTGTTGCAGAAGGGGCGAATGTCGAACCCCCTCGATGCATTTTTATTGTGGTTTTGTTGTTCAAGATAGCATGAAGAAGGATACATATATGTTATCATACCCCTTTGGTTTCATTCTCTCTGCTAGCTCAGTTGGTCACAAGCCCATGTTAGGGCGCTACGCTGCTAGAGGTCCAAAGGTCGAATCTCCTCTATGACTTTCTAAGTTTTGGTGTGCAAGGTAAGGGTAAAGTTTTTTATTAAATTTGATAAAAAAGAAGATATAAGGATTTATGTTGTTATTATAAAGTTTTATTTTACAAGTTATAAAAGGGAGATATAAGGAGTCATTATGTTATTATAAAGTTTTATTTTACATGTTTTTAAAGGGATATATAAGGAGTCGTGTTGTTGTTATAAAGTTAAGTCTCAAAAGAAGATCATATTTATTAAGGCAGATTTGGAAAGCACATGCAAAAGGAAGATCATCATTATTGAGATAGATTTGAAGGGCACAAATTTGAAAAAAGTCAATAAATAAAAGAAGAGAGTGAGAAGATTAAGTGCACATATTCTCCCAAGCATTCAATTAAAAAGGAAGGACAATTCAACCATCTCAAGAAGAAGAAAAGGTACACATGATAGTGGAATAAAGGTAAGGTATTGGTATCTCCAATTCAACACACAAGTAAGTTATCTAATACTAGACTTGAGCTACCTTTAAGATGTAATAAATATAAAAAATGTGGAAGTGACAGACTAAATGTATGTGAAGAACATATTGGCCATTTGAAGCTTTCTACACTAGTGCATATCATCCTCTATAATTTCATGAAGTTAAAAGAATTCTGGGTAGAATATGTCAAAATTACCTTTTAGTTGAAGAAAGCAAACTCAAGAAAATATGAAGAACTTGATGCCATTATTGATCATATTTTGGAGTAGATTTGAGCAATATTTATGAATAGGTTTTGGAGCATATTTGAGCAATGTTTGTGAGAAGGTTTTGGAGTAGATTTGAGCAGTATTTGTGAGCAGGTTTTGGAGTAGATTTGAGCAGTATTTGTGAGCAGGTTTTGGAGCAGATTTGAGTAGTGTTTGTGAGAAGGTTTTGGAGCATATTTGAGCAATATTTGTGAGCAAGGGGATCGGTGTCTCTTGTGGATTGGTGTCCATAAAGTTGAGCAAGGGGATTAGTGTGTCCTATGAATTTGTGTCCATGAACTTGAGCAAGGGGATTGGTGTCTCCTATGGATTGTTGTCCATGAAATTGAGCAAGGGTATTAGTGTCCATGAAATTGAGCAAGGGGATTGGTGTCTCCTATGGATTGGTATCCACAAAATTGAGCAAGGGGATGGGTGTCTCCTGCAGATTGGTGTCCATAAAATTGAGCAAGGTAATTGGTGTCTCCTATGGATTGGTGTCCATGAACTTGTATAGGGTATTGGTGTCTCCTATGGATTGGTGTACATAAAATTGTAGAGGATATTGATGTTTCTAGTGGGTTGGTTCCCATGAAATTTATTGAAGAAAAGTATAAGGAATATTTTGTTGTGGTTTTCTTCCAAAAGGGTGTTTCCACATAAATTCTTATCTCTTGTGTGAATGTTGATTATGTGTATTTATTTATTATTGCATTGATATTATTTCAAAATATTTCTTTGGAAAGAAAAGAGAAATTTTTTATCTTATACTTTTCACCCGCCTTAGTATAATCTTGTGTTCTTCAATTGGTATCAGAGCAAGTTCCTTCATGATAGCCTAATAGCTTGAAGGAAGATCTTATAAGAACACACATGGCTGGACAAGAAGGCTTTTCATCAAATAGGGCAACATTATTTTATGGGACTAACTATGCCTTCTAGATCATAAGGATGTGGACTTATTTGATGACACATGGCTATGATATATGGTAATACATTGAGAATGGGTTCGCACCACCTACAAATCCTCCCACAGATCGAGATGGCAAGAAAACATTTGAAAATAATGCTAGGGTAATGAATGCAATATTAAGTCGATTATGCGAATCAGATTTTATGAAAGTCATGCAATGCACATCAGCAAAATAAATACGGGACAAGTTACAAATAACATATTAAGGAGACGATAAGGTTAAAATGGCAAAACTTCAAACCCATAGGAGGAAGTTTGAAGATTTGAATATGAAATATGAGGAAGATATTTCCAAATATCTACTCTGCATTGATGAAGTTGTCAACACCATTCGTGGACTTGGAGAAAATATTGAAAACTCTAATATTGTTTAGAAAATATTAAGGTCACTTCCCATGAGATTTGATGCAGAGGTTTCGACGATTGAAGAGATGAAGGATCTTAAAAATTCAAGCATGGACGAGCTACACGAAATTCTCATAGCCTATGATACGAGGACTGAAAAATATCAAATATTCAAATGGGAGGCCATTTTTAAAGCTTCAAAGAAGATAGAATAAATAACTAGAGTCAAGTTAAGAATCAAGCAGCAAAGAAGAAGCTAACTTTGTGCGAAGAAATAAAAAGGGTCCAAGAAATCACAAAGGTATGCATTCTATGAAATGTTTTAATTGTGGTAAAAATGATCACTATGCATGTAATTGCCCACAATATGGAATTAGTAGAAGTGAAGAAGAAAATGAATACAAGAAAAAGAAAGAAATAAAATTTTATCATGAAAAGAAAAACAGGCATGGTCAAAACAAGCATGAGAAGATCTTTCAAAGGCACAAGAAAAGTCTTTATGTTGATGAAGCAGGTAGTTTTTCCAGTAGTAGTGATGAAAGTCTCTCCAATAGTGAAAGAGAAGAAATCCTATTTTTGGCCATAGAAGAGAAAGAAGAAGCTCCTAAGGTCGAAAACCAAGAAAAAGAGAAAGATCCAAAAAATGAAGAGGAAGCCATAGTTGACATAGAAGAGGAACTTGTTGTTGCTCTTGAAGAATTGAAAAGACTTAGAAAGAAGAACTCAAGATTGAAGACTCAAGTAAAAAAGTATGAGAAGACAAAGGTAAAGTTGTCTCATGGACTACAACATCATTTGTTACAAATATAATAATTTTGGGCATACAACTAGATGGTGTAGAACAGTGTTCCCTGAATTTATGAAGTCAAGAAAAAAAGAGGATGATAAAAATGTTTAAAAGAGTATGACCTC
>JAQPPZ010015009.1:0-21873 GCA_028583015.1 Wollemia nobilis | reverse complement strand
GTTGGTCATCAGATCCGCCTAGGTAAGGATTTTGAGTATATGTACATGCCCTAGACCTGGACCAACATTGAAAGGCCAAAGGGAAGAGATGCCCCTCGTGCCAATCTCCAAAGAAATGCCGACTCCTATGCTAAAATACTTGGGTGTTTGAAGACAAGAGTGCAGGAAAGAGATAAAAGGGATAAGGGTTAGAGAAATAAATAAAAAAGGGGTTAAGGGAAGAGAGATCGGTGTTTTAAGGTGGGAGAGAATAGGAAGCATGATCACCAACTAGAAACTTGAATTGAAGCAAAGAGTACCAAGAGTGAAACGAAAGAGACGTAGTATTAGCCTCCCTATGTATCCTCTCGAATGAGTTTCAGGACATTGTCCCCGATCGCACATTGGATGCAGAGTTCAGCATCTCGGTCTACAAACGAGAGATAAAATAATCAAGCAAGGCAGGCAGCATAAAAGAAATCCAATACAACACTTTTCTACTCCTATGTATCCTTCCGAATGAGTTTCAGGACACTGTCCCCGATCACACACCGGACGCAGAGTTCAACATCCAACATACAAACGAGGAGAGATAGAAGAATCAAGCATAGAAGGTAGCATAAAAGAGAAGAATTGATCTCAAAGTCTCTTAGTATTAATTGCAGGACATCAAGTTACAGCAGCTTTCTAGCAGATAGTTCCCCCTACTTTTTCATTACAATGTCTAGGTTTTTATAGAGGACCCAGGCCTCCGAATCATAATTACATAGCGAAGAAGAGTACACCCTCGAGCCCTGAGAATCGGCTCCCCGAGGCTTCTTGTGACCGAGCTTTCAAATCTATTACCAAAACTAGTAACTGCATCCAGGTCAACCATGGAAAGGTGTATTAATGAGCTGTCTAGATGTCCTTAGTCTCCAGGTGCGGTGCTCGAGTGGCCGCCATGCTCATCGGGATCTCCATCATGGCTTGATACTTCATTTTTGATTGCCAAAAATGAGCAATGGGCTTGCTGGGCATGAAAAATAACATTTATGACACACTTGATCATCTTGGGAAAATACTCGACTTGGAAAGCGTGCCTATGAAGCGCTTTGCTAAGTCTTCATCCACAACTTCACTTTGCAATGGTTCTGGGTCGAAGCAAAAACTCCTCTTTGATATGTTCTTCACAAAATTGAGCTTTGCAAAACTGCTTCGGGGGTGGGGAGCGCCGAAACATATCTACTTCGGACCTCTTTGCTTTCGCCACTTTGTTGTCAAAATTGCTTCGTTGATGCCTTGGAGAGATACTTCGCTGCGATCCTCTTCCAAAACTGTGGTTCGGGAAGATTTCGGCCGAAGCAATTGTCTTCAAAAAATGCTGCATCCCTTTACTTCGGATAGAAGTACTTCATAGAAAATTAGCCGAAGCAAATGCTTCGCAATGTGCTCTTGCCGAAGTAAAGATGGTTCGCTGATGGAGGGGCCCGAAATGAGTACTTCGACAACTTTCTGGCGAAGTACTTTTAATGCTCTTTGAGTTTCGCTTCGCTGATTTTTTGGCCAAAGTGACTGATGGAAATACTTCAAATGCAAAGTAGTTTCCTTGCCTTCTCCTTTGTATTTCTCTTTGGTGATACTACTTCGCAAAAAACTACACTCGAAGCGGTGTTGAAAATGCTTCGGGTGCGAAGCTCTCTTTTCTTTTGAATGTCGCTTCGCTCATCTTTTGTCCGAAGTAGCACTGGAAATGCTTCGGGTGCGAAGCTCTTTTCATTTTTCTTTGGCAAAGCTCTCTTCTCTAGCTTTTTTCCAGCGAAGTTCTTTATTTTCTTATTTATATACAAAGGGGTGGCATTGGAAGTCAAAATTGCTGCAACTTTTCAAAATAAAAACAAAGCAAAAAAACTTTACACAATACGATACAAAATTTATTTTCTTTTTCTACCCCTTAAGGAATGTGACAAAATTGTCAACATTCTTGGCGGCTCGCGGGGCAATGAGCTCGTCTCGATGGGAGAACCCTTCAATTCTGATCCATTGGGCTAGAGTCTCTCCCTGATCCTTCTCCTCCTTCCAATAGTGCTTCTACAGCTGGTTCTTGTTCTCCTTCTTCTTCGACTCCCTCTTCATATTTGGCTTCCTCCCCTGGAGCTACTTCTTCTGGAGCAGCTCCCTATGTCGGCGAAGGGACAAGATGCTCATGAATTTTCCTCATGGTTTAGTGAACCTAGGATCAGGCACTATTTGAGAAAGGTTCTAGATCTTGTAGTGCCTTGATCAACACTCAGAACCGATCGATTTTCTCAATGTCTACATGTTGGGCTCTAGTATACAGGTCATTTAGGGAGGCCGCGATCTTGCAGTATCTCAAAAGGTAGTCTGTGATCTGCTTTTCTATAATGGGCTCCGCCCATCCGTCTATCTCTAAGATGTCGCCTTCAAACTGAAGACATGTTGGCTTAATCTCTTCTTTAGATAGGAGATGCTCGTCGTCATCTGTGAAACTTGGGAAGCCCATGGAAGAGAGATCCTAAAAATAGCTCATTGACGTGCGTTGTTCGTTCTAAAAAATATTCAGGAGATCTTTTGCCTTTTGCATTTTTTCACCCTAGAGAAGAAAGCGCATATTGTGGCTCGGGCTGTAGACCAGTCCCTAGCTATTCGGCTCATCACAGGGACTTGCAAGTCTTGATACTTGGCACTCTGTACATCAAAATCTAGCTTGAGTTAGCTTCTAGCTTTCTGGGTGATCTCTTCGATGATTGGCTCTCCTTCGACAGCGGCATCCCGGGCTTCCATAATGTAGGCCAAAATTGAAAGAGCGTTGGAGGCCCGAGATCTGAAGTTTTTGAGCAAATGCGAGCGAATCTCCTTGATTCTACTCCTGTCACACAGCCCTAGGCCCTCCTTTTTGTACAACTAGTTCTGCATCTACAAAATTTTTCCTTCGAGCTCTTTTGCCCTCAGTTCATTCTCGGCCTGTCTCTGTGCTCAATTTTTGGCCGTACATTCCAGTTGGTTTATTTGCAATTTTAGGGCATGTGCTTATTTTCTCATCAGCTTGCATTGCTCTTCGACATCTGCTAGCTTGGACCGGACTCTTGCCAAATCTTCTTCTAGCTTAATATTCATGCTCTCTACTTCGAATCTGCGTTGATTTGTAATGTTTGCATGTGCCCGAAAGGTCTTGACCCCTACATGCATAGACAAAGACTCATTGTCTATGTTCAGGTGCTCCAGGTCCTTGGTTTTCTCCTAATAATCATAATCTAATGGGGTCATTTCATCCAGAGGCTTCTGGACCCTGGGGACCTTCTTCACTTTCTACAATTTTCTTGCCTCTAGGTCAAAGACTGCACATTTCTCGACTTGGGCCAGAGAGCGCCCTCTTTTCTTCCTAGCCTCCTTCAGCATCTTCTATGTGTTTTGCCAGGCCTGAAGTAGCTTTTTAGCTAGAGGATGTTCCTTTATTATGGACAACTCAGATTCAAATGAGGCTGGATCTCTAGCCGAAGGGGTAAAAAAATATAGAGTTGATGGGGAATGCCTCACCAAAAGGTTCGGCAACAGGTGTAGCGGGGGCCTCGACTAGTGGGATAGCACCGTGTATGATGGGAACCTAGGTCTTGGGGTTCGGCATTGAGATATTGACTTTGCCCTAGCTGAGAATGGTAGGGTCGGAGGCATGGGTGGGTGAAGGTGTTTTAACAAGTTTGTCTTGGTCGGATGACTCGGGTGGAATGGGGTTAGGCAGAGAAATAGGCAATGCTTGGAGAGATGATTGGCCTTGTAGGAGGGAAAAGGGTTGATAATGACCCTCAACTGAGACCATAGTGGACGCGTCAGAGATTGAGGTGAAAGGGAGAGAGTGCGTACCTATGTTCCCTCCTGGCAAAGCGGCCATAGTAACTTCTTGCGTGATCAGCTCTTGGATTTTTTGGGCCTCGGCACCTTTGACCTCTAAGACTTCTACCTTAGGATCCTCTTCCCATGGGAGGAGTTCCTCCACATTGATAACATTTACGTTTGGGACCATATCGGTGTTTGGTGGCACATTTGCTTTGGCCAATACTGGCGCAGGTTGTTCAACACGTGGACTCGGATGCCCTGTACGGGATCGCTTTGGATAGGTCGAGGGCGCTTGTACTTGCTCTGGCATTTTCATCTTCTTCCTTTCCAATGGCTGCTTTGACTCTTTGGCTCTTGTATCCTCATATGGTGCTTGTGTTAATACCCTTGGCATAGCTTTAGCTTTCTTCTGTACTCCCGAGGCATCGTCGGTCCATCCTGGACTTTTGCCTGATCTTGGGGTAGCTGGAGGGATGAAATCGGTGAAGGATATGGGCTTCCAAGATCCAAACTTAGTTTCGTAGATGATAGCGAAGTCCCTATCCGTTGTCAAGAGTCCGTAGGAATTCATATTTCGGCGATGGACTCTCATTATCCACCATTCTCTCAATTGTTCCTCATCCCAGTTCTTCAATTCTTCCTTCAGATCATCCTTAGCCTTCTTCCAGAATGTGGATTCTGGGGTTGGAAATGGGTATTGATCAGGATCGAATTCTATTTCCATGGGATAGAAGTCATGCCAGGGAGGCAATGTTCTCATTTTTTCTAAATGCCACTCTAGATCCCTCCCATTGGGATTGTTTCTCTGCTCCATTATTTCGGGATGGGGGCAGACATGAAAATTTTTACATTTTAAGTGATTTTTCATCACCCCTATGGGATCATAATACCACCTTTGAGGAATATAGAGCAGGCCAAAATTAGCCAATTTTTCCTCCAGGAAAATGTTCTGCTTCAAGGCGAAGACTTCAATCACCCCCATCCTAAAGGGGAAATCACAGGTAGGAGCCCACTTCCGGCCATGGCCGTAGATTTCATTGGTTGCATCGCTCTATCGAGCAACCTCCAGTGCAAATTGGTACTCGGATGGGAAAATAGGTAGTAGGAAGGGCTTTCCCACAAAGTCGAACAGGCGTATCACAAGCCCCTATGTAAGTTGAAAAATATCCCCCTTTTTTTCCTGCACCACCCTGTCTCTCAGACTGAGGGGCACCCGAGGGCTGGACCCTATCAACAATTGCATGGCGGGTCCCAAGAATTGTTGATTGAAAGAATAATAAGACTCTGACCTCAATAGGAGGCGAGTCCACTGGTATATAGGCAGATAATTTCCATCCTTGCCTCTTGGTGTAACTGCAACATGGGGAAAATTTTTATGTGTATGGTAAAGGAAAAGCCATACCAGAAAAGAGCATGGACTGAAGTGTTGCTCCACTCCAAAAGTCTTCATCGTGGTAAGACGTGTGTGTAGGTTTCAAGCCACCCATTCTACCCATTCGAAGAAGATTAGGTTGGTTTTTGGCCTCGAAGCATCAGGGGCATAAAACACCCCTCTGGAAATACATTCAGCCAGGGACACCCGCCAAGGGTGGACCAAAGCGTCGGTTGACAGGCCCACCATCCATGCGATGATGGAAAAAATATCTGTGTTCTTGAAGGCTTCCAAGAGTAAGGGCATTTGAGGCAGCTTGCCTGAAGGGAGCCCGCTTTTGAGATTTTCTCAGAGGAATTACAGCACGTAATTATTCGAGGTAAACTTCTTCGTTTGTTCACTCAAAATGACGATGAGAACCGTGTACCCCTTAGGACACCCTTGCTATAGTGCAAAATTTGCTTGCACATCCTCCTTCAATATAGAGAACAACTTATGACTAGTGGCATTCAACACTTTCTTGGAATTCGGTTGATAGTTTTGTGCGATGGCGTAAATCAGCTCAGGGTAATGGTGCACAGGAGGAGTCAGATACCAATAGATTTGGGAGTAATACGCGACGGACCTCTTGTTTTCAACCGAGATCCTGCTCCTCATAAATTTGATAGTGTACCTAAGCTCGGCCACACTTCTTGAGAGTTATGTATCTTTAATTTTCTCCCACCTGTTAACTGATGGCTCAAAAAGTCGTTCCTCTTTAGATTCTTCTCTTTCTTCCACAACTTGCTTCTCTGGGTGGGTGTTCGGGTTGGCATTCTTAGGTATCTGCTTTTTCTCCTCCGAACCTTTCATTTTTTTAGGCACTATCATCTCTGGCTCCTTTCCTTTCTGCGTAGAAATTTTCTTTCCCATGTATAATTATGGCAGCAACACTAGCAGCACAGACTGTTTCGACGTTAGGGGGCTTCTCGACGAGTGGTAACAGAATTTGTAGACAAGCAATGCATTTTCAATCTTGTGCTTTCAAATAACCTTTTCTTTGCTAACGCCTGCCCTTTATAACCTTAAGGGGCAACTACCCCTATTTATGGTTCTTGCCATAATTAAACCTATGCTAGTGGCCTAGGAAAATGCTGCGCCATCCGATTGGCTATCCAGCGGCATCGCATGTAGGGTTACGCACCGTAATGATTACACCTTGCATTAGAAGTGCATCTTGCACTCGGGTGTGAGATTTAACTAAATTGCCTCAGGACATGCCCCGCCACCTTCGCCTTAAATTCGTATGCTTCAAGCTTTTTTCAAGGTGGTAGTCGGAACATTTCTTGAGACGTGCTTTAAATGCTCCCATTTTGCTCATCATTGGTTTGATGAAGCTGGGGTTAGACTTGGAAATGCTTTGCGATGAACCTTTTCTTTGGGCTGATCTTATGTGTTTTGGGCCCGAGGTACTTATCCTTTGTTGTGCTTTGCGAGGAATACCTACCAAAGCTTGTGCTTTTGAAAATTACTTCACAAAATCTTTACCCGAAGTGGTTGCTAGAAATGCTTTGGGTGCGAAGCTCTTTCGTGCCTTTGTTTGAACCTTGGTTCGGCCCTTTACTTCCTCGCAACTGCTTCATTGGGTAAAAATCCTCGAAGGAGATTCTGAATATATATATATATATATATATATATATATATATATTTTACAAAATTTGATTTTTACCCCGTGACAATATTTGTCATCATTCTTGATGGCTCGCAGGGCGACGAGCTCGTTCGGGTGAGAGAACTTTTAGCCTTGATCTATTGGGCCAGAGGCGCCTCCAGATCCTTCTCCTCTCACTCCTTCTAGGAATGCTTCTACATATGGTTCTTCCTCTTATTCTACTTCTTGAGACACATTCAATGGATTTTGGTTGAGTTCTTGTGTCTCGCCCCTTGGGATACAAAGAGGGTGCAAAAAGGTGCCTTCCTCATTCTCAGGCCTTTTCACTTGCAACTGCTCTCCTCCTTGGCCCACCTCTTGATGGAGATTGCAAGCAGCCACATTTTTCATTGTTGGGTCAAAGCTTGCATATTCCCATTGCTGTTCTTGGGCAAAATTTTTTTCTTGAGCTCCAAATGACTGCATATCAAACCTATGCTCAGTGCGAGGAGTCTGCCATGATGAATACTGTGAAAGATGGCTAGGAGCAATGAACAGTGATGGGCTTTCTCCCCATTGCCATTTTCCAGATAGGAACAAGAGATGTTCTGCCCGTA
This sequence comes from Wollemia nobilis, assembly GCA_028583015.1. Taxonomy (NCBI): domain Eukaryota; kingdom Viridiplantae; phylum Streptophyta; class Pinopsida; order Araucariales; family Araucariaceae; genus Wollemia; species Wollemia nobilis. The sequence goes on along the minus strand of JAQPPZ010015009.1, from coordinate 14,441 downwards.
TTGCTTCCTCAAATATCTGAGGAAATCTTCATTCACCAGATTGTAGTAAGAGAAGGCGTATGTCCAGGTGAAAGGCATGAACATAGAATAAGTGAGTTTGGACATGCGTCGGTCAGATTTCCACTGGAATATCCTTCCAACTTCTACAAAATTAGACATTGAAGTCTGTGATGCTCTCCAGAGGTGCTCTTATGATAGCGAACAGATCCATCAAAAGCTGGGAGGGATATTGAGAGCCGTCGAATGTCTTGATCAATGCTTCTACTAAATCGCTCCATGAGCAGATGCTTTCATTTTTGAGTAATCTGAACCACTGCATCGCTTCTCCCTCTAGAGATATGACCAAAAGTCTCACCATGACATCTTCATGGATTATGTTATGGATGTTCGCCAATGCAGCAACGTCTTCAAGGTGCCTTTGGGCCATTCCTTTAGTGCCATTATATTTTGCCAATGTATGCAAGGCTCCTCTAGGAATTTTATGATAACCCTAAATATTCAGAGGGGAACGAGCATTCCAACTAGTATAACGTGCTTCTGCCATTATGGCAGTGGCCTTGATTTTTTTGGGATGTTTTCTTTCAGCTCAAAAGGTGTCTATAATGAAGGAATATGGGTTTCCAGCTTAGAATAGCCAGGTGATTTTGACAAATGGGGGTGAGCCAGAGATTCACCAACTCGGGCTTCCTTAAAACATGGGGACTTTTGCCATGAAGGCACAGGTTTAGGTACTGGTCTTTACGACTTGAATATTTTTAGGTTGAATAGAGTCGCCAGATGCTATAAGTCTTTTAGTAATGAGAGCATCGGTCCTCACTACCACTAATCAGGTGAGACTGATCGGGTCACACCAAGAACTTAGTTAGAACTATTGGCCCCGATGAAGATGGATTTGCATTAAAATATGGGACCTTAACTAGTCATGGGTCTTACTAAGACAGATACAGTCAGTCACTATGTCCCACCGGGCATGCCAAAAATTGTTGGTCATTAGATCCGCCTAGGTAAGGATTTTGAGTATATGTACACGCCCTAGACCTAGACCAACATTGAAATGCCGAAGGGAAGAGATGCCCCTCATGCAAATATCTAGAGAAAGGTCGGATCCTATGCTAAACTACTTGGGTGTTTGAAGACAAGAGTGTAGGAAAGAGATAAAAGGGATAAGGGTTAGAGAAATAAATAAATAAGGGGTTAAGGGAAGAGAGATCGATGTTTTAAGGTGGGAGAGAACAGGAAGCACGATCACCAACTAGCAACTTGAATTGAAGCAAAGAGTACCAAGAGTAAAATGAAAGAAACGTAGTATTAACCTCCCTATGTATCCTCCCGAACGAGTTTCAGGACACTGTCCCTGATCGTACACTAGACGCAGAGTTTAGCATCTCGATCTACAAACGAGGAGAGATAAAAGAATCAAGCAAGGTAGGCAGCATAAAAGAAATCCAATACAACACTTTTCTACTCCTATGTATCCTTTCGAATGAGTTTCAAGACACTATCCTCGATCGCACATCGAACGCAGAGTTCAACATCCAACATACAAACGAGGAGAGATAGAAGAATCAAGCATAGAAGGCAGCATAAAAGAGAAGAATTGAGCTCAAAGTCTCTTAGTATTAATCACAGGACATCAAGTTATAGCAACTTTCTAGCAGATAGTTTCCCCCATTTTTTCATTACAATTCCTGGGTTTTTATAGAGGACCCAGGCCTCCAAATAATAATTACATAGCGAAGAAGAGTACGCCCTCGAGCCTTGAGAATCGGCTCTCTAAGGCTTCTCGTGATCGAGCTTTCAAATCTATTACCAAAACTGGTAACTGCATCTGGGTCAACCATGGAAATGTATATTAATGAGCTATCTAGACGTCCTTGGTCTCTGGGTGCGGTGCTCGAGTGGCCGCCATGCTTGCCGGGATCTCCATCATGGCTTGATACTTCATTTTTGATTGCCAAAAATGAGCAACAAGCTTGCTAGGCATAAAAAATAGCATTTATGAGGCACTTGATTGTCTTGGGAAAATACCCGGCTTGGAAAGCATGAATGTGAAGCACTTCGCTAAGTCTTCATCCACCACTTCGCTTTGCAATGGTTCTGGGTCGAAGTAAAAACTCCTCTTTGATATGTTCTTCGCAAAATTGAGCTTCACAAAATTGCTTAGGGGGCGGGGAGCGCTAAAACATATCTACTTCGGACCTCTTTGCTTTCACCACTTTGTTGTCAAAATTGCTTTGCCGATGCCTTGGAGAGATACTTCACTGCGATCCTCTTCCAAAACTATGGTTCGGGAAGATTTCGGCCGAAGCAATTGTCTTCAAAAAATGCTGCATCCCTTTACTTCGGATAGAAGTACTTCACAGAAAATTATTCAAATTAAATGCTTCGCAATGTGCTCTTGCCTAAGTAAATATGGTTCGCTAATGGAGGGGCCCGAAATGAGTACTTCGACAACTTTCTGGCGAAGTACTTTTAATGCTCTTTGAGTTTCGCTTCGCTGATTTTCTGGCCGAAGTGACTGATGGAAATACTTCGGATGCGAAGTAGTTTCTTTGCCTTCTCCTTTGTATTTCTCTTCGGTGATACTACTTCACAAAAAAATATACCCGAAGCGATGTTGAAAATGCTTCAGGTGCAAAGCTCTCTTTTCTTTTGAATGTCGCTTTGCTCATCTTTTGTCTGAAGTACCGATGGAAATGCTTCGGGTGCGAAGCTCTTTTCATTTTTCTTTGGCGAAGCTCTCTTCTCTAGATTTTTTCTAGCGAAGTTCTTTCTTTTCTTATTTATATACAAAGGGGTGGCATTGGAAGCCAAAATTGCTGCAACTTTTCAAAATAAAAACAACAAAGCAAAAAACTTTACACAATACTGTACAAAATTTGTTTTCTTTTTCTACCCTTTAAGGAATGTGACAAAATTGTCAACATTTCCAAAAGGAATAAGGGAGAGGATAAAAACCAAATTCCACATTTACTAGAAAAAAAGAGGACCAGGGCTGAGGTGACTTCCATAAATAGCTCATAGTGCCTCAAAAATAAGGAATTACAGAGTCCAGGAAAATCGTGGGACACTGCTAAGGATGAATTAGATGATCCTGTAGAGAAGTTTCTATAGAAATATTTCATTAAGACCACTTAGATCATGATTTCTCACCTAGAGAGTGCCATGTCTGCAATTGGAGGAGCAATTTCACAAATGAAAGAGCATAGGAATGCTCTAAACCTCCTATTTTTCTATGATAATTTTGTAGAAGATACTCCTGCTAAGTCTACTACTAAAACCAAACCTAAAGTTAAGGATGAAAAAGTTATGGAAATCTTCAAGGACATCCCTAAGGATGATGTTAAGGATGTCAAGAAGGAGGGCATCAATGATTTTTTAATTACTTGATTGGCTTCTGCATTGTGGTTTTGCATATCTGTCCTTTCTAGGGTTCCTTGCTTATTTTTTGTTACTTCATGCTTTCCTTTCCGTTCCTAGGTCCTCAAGGATGCTTGTTGTTTTTTGTGGTCTATGCATCCTTTTTCTCATCTGATGTATCAAGGTGTTAGGGCACCTTTCAAATGCCCTCTTCAATAAAAATTTTTAACTTACCAAAAAACAAATCATTTACAAAATTACAAACAAAAAATTAATTTTGAGTATTAATTTAAAATCGGTCCTAAAACACAAAATCAGATGCAAAAATATGAAATCGTACGCTTGATTTTGCAAAATCAAACCTATTATACACAAAATTGAGCATACAATTTCATAAAAAAAACATCTAATTTTATCAAACCAAATGCATTTTTTGATGAAATCAGACATCCAATTTTTTTACGACAATCCAATTTTATTGTTGTGGCCATGCAACGGTAGGCCTTGTCCAAAGAACAAAAAAAATTCTAATTTAAACTAAAAAATCCAAACAAGGAAGGATATAATTACTCACCCAAACACTCCTGTCACTTCCATCACCTTTGACTCAAACTATGTACACTCGATGCACTATGGGTGCCATATTCTTAGTTTCCCAGAGCAATTTTTTCTAAAATTGCAAATAACAATGAATTAGGGTTTTTACGCTAAATTTTTATTTTATGCCCCTTTTTACCCCTTTTTCTTCAAATTTCAAGTTCTACAAAGAAATTGTTAGTTTCTTACAAAACTCGAAGGGGGTATCCATGATAATAAACATAAACATAAAATTGAACAAATCTTGACTACAAATTTCTTTAACGCATTCATTTCTCATAAATGCACCAAAGAGGGGGCAAAATGTAGACGCAAAATTTTGACACACTTCAAAATTCCTAATTTTGTTAAAACATCCTAAGTATCCTAACAACGCAAAATTTACCCTCAAAAACCCGTCTTGATATTCGTACCAAATAAAATTAAAAAAGAGTCTAATTGTACCCTTCCAATAAAATCAAACGATCCCAATGAAATCGAATGTTTCAATAAAATTGAATGTGTTCGATTTATTTCAAATCCCTGAAGAACACAAGCTTATACTGAGAGGGGGGGGTGAATAGTATAAGACCACTTTTTACTTTTTCCCTCAATTCAAATTTTAATTCAATATTATGCAGTGTATAGATAGTAGTATCAATAGCAGTAATAAAGCAATGCACAAAACACCATCCACAAAGAGACACAACTTTATCGTGGTTCACCCAAAAATTTTGGGCTACGTCCACAAAACTTTTCTCTAAAAGTTATATCAAATTTCTTTGGGAAACCTTCCCAAATAAAATGTTTATGAGCCTCTGCTCAAAGGAGATACCTTCCCCTAACTCTACTCTGGCTGGTGATCCTCTAAAAGACCTCTGCCTCCGCTGCCCTTAGCAAATGGAACTCTATCCACAAAAGATACTTGTCTTCCCTACTCTAGCTGGAGACCTCTGTACTCAACTCTGTCACCTCAAATCTGGTCCTCAAATTTGCACTAAACACAGTCCTTTGGTCTAGCACAGATGTTCTCGTTCTCTTTCTCTTATCTGCACCAAACACAGTCCTTCGATCTGGCACAAATGTCCTCTTCCTCTTTCTCTAGTATGGGTACAAATCTGTCCTCAAATATGCACCAATATCTGTCCTCAATAGGTCCTCAACTCTGATTCACAATAGTGGTTCACAAGCTTTCAATAAAGCTTGCTTGATCTTCACCCAAGTCTTCACCAAGACTTGTCTCAGATCTGCTTTGCAAGTTCTCAAGAGAACCTGCTCAAACTGCTCCACAAGCTCAACAAAAGCTTGCTCAAAATTTTCCAACAGTTCTCTCTACTCTGTCATAGCCAAACTTGGTTGAAACCAACTTTTGCACTGTCTGCGCAAACACAACAACACTCAGCTCTCGACGATCAAACTTCTTACTATGCGCTATGTCTGCGAATGTCACAACACCAACAACTTCTGCTCCTTTGCACTTTTATAATCTCTGTGCACTCTTGCTTCGCACTTAGCTCGATTCGGCATGACTCGCTCTCTATGCATCATGGACTTAACTTCCACAATTTTGATACATCAAAACTTGAAACAACCCTCCTTTTATAACAGAAAAATTCAAGATCAAAAATTCAAACTTAGTCGACTGTAACCCTAAACTCCGTCGGCTGCACAACCCTAAACTTTGTCGGCTCAAAGTTAACTCTGTCGACTTCAACCGCCTCTAGTTCTGTAGCTTTTCCAATGAAACTACATGTCATGATATCGTGACACCTTTGCAGCCGTACACTTTCTTTTGCCTGTTGTCATGATATCGTGACACTTTTGCTTCTTTAGACTTCCTTTTTGTTTTTGTCGTGATATCATGTCATTTTTGATGTCATAGATTCTCTCTCCTTTTAGAGTCATGAAACTATGACATGTCGCGATATCACGACATCTTCCTCTATTGGCATCTACACTTGCCTTTTGGTCGCGAAACTGTGACATGTTGCAAAATCGTGACATCTTCCTCCGCTGGCATCTTCACTTGCCTTCTGGTTGCGAAACTGCGACATGTCACGAAATCATGACATCTTCCTCCACTGGCATCTTCACTTGCCTTCTGGTCGTGAAACTACAATATGTTGCAAAATCATGACATCTTCATCCGTTGGCTTCTTCACTTCTATCTGTCATGAAATCGTGACACTTTCTGCATCCGTATGCTTCTCTTTCATCCTGTCATGAAATCGTGATGCTTTCAGCTTCTAAAAGCTTTCTTTGCAACCCGTCACAAAATCATGATAGTTATCATTTCAAACTCTTCCCTTTGCTACATGTCGTGAAATCACGATAGTTCTCACTTCGAGTTTTGCAGCATGTCATGAAATCACGATAGTCCTCACTTCGTCTTTTGTAGCATGTCACAAAATCATGACCGTTCTCACTTCGAACTTTGTAGCATGTTGCGAAATTGTGACACTTTTCTTGTTACTTTCTTTCTTCTCAAAATTGTCACGAAATCATGACAGTTCACACTACGGACTCTCTCTTCTGCATCATGTCATGAAATCGTGACACTTTTTCGTCCGTACAACCTTCCTTGCAATATGTCACAAAATCGTGACACTTTTCCTTCTTTGCCTTCTTGCACTTTTCGAGTCGTGAAAATGCGACATGTCGCAAAATCGTGACACTTTCCATCTTGCTCTCCTTCTCTGCCAACATGTCGATAAATCATGACAGTTTTTCCACTTGCCTTTTTCTCTGCCAACATGTCATGAAATTGCGAAAAATTTTCCTGCTTCTTCTCTCTCTTCCAACATGTCACGAAATCGTGACAGTTTTGCCAGATTCTCTCTCTTCCAACATGTCACGAAATCATGACAGTTTTGCCAACTTCTTCTCTCTCTTCCAACATATCATGAAATCGTGATAGTTTTGCCAGCACTTTCTCTCTCCTCTAACATTTCACGAAATCATGACTGTTTTTCTTGCCTACTGCATACTTTTTCTAACTTGTCTTTTTCTTTGATCTTTTGCAAATAAGCCACTCTGATCTGCTTGGAAACTCACTGTCCATGTCTGCAAATTATTTGACATTAAATAAAATTCTTACAAGAGCTTATTGACATTAATGACAACTTCTACACTTGAGCAAAGGTAATGTACCCAAGGTACCCAAAATTGCCAACAATCTCCCCCTTTGTCATTGATGGCAAACCTTTATGAAAACACATCTCAAGAGCCAAAACTGAAACCAACTAAGCTAACAACTGAGAATCTGCCTTTGAAGTTTTTCTCCCCCTAACTTGAAGCTCTCCCCCTTACTCATATCTCTCCCCCTTTGTCATCAATGGCAAAGGGTCACCTTTGGGGATCGAGACTAAGAATGAGCCTCTTAGCTTAGTCCCTCCCCCACCTCCTGATGAGGTGATTAAAACAAGGGTGGGAGTAAAACTCCCATTAGGCACTAATCATCATCAGCGTCTAAAACTTCCTTGTCGGGCCTTCTCTTGAACTCTTTGTCAATATTCCTATTCTTGTCACTATTTTTGTTCCTGTTATCATTCCTGTTCTTATCCATGCCTTGATCCTTGGACCTGTTCATACTACTGTTCCTATTCCTGTACCTTGGAAGATTAGCTCTACACTGTCTAGCTGTGTGACCTGCATTGTTGCACTTGTAACAAGTAACAATGTTATTTCTTTTGGGCATACCTATTCTTTGAATCCACTAGTTCTGACTAACCCTCTTCCTGTTATTAGCCTTACAAAAAATTGCCTTATGCCCAAACTAATTACAATAGTAGAAATACCCTTGAAAGAAATTGCCACCTCTGAAACTATCATTTACCTTCCTTACTTTAGTCATGCAATGCGAAGCCATGTGACCGAACCTGTGACACGCAAAACATCTGCCATGAAATTTTCTTTTATTTGACCTCTTGGGTCCCAAAAACTTCTTCTTCGCATTCAAAATTCTATTTTCTATTTCTTCGCATCTATCACTCATGGACTCTTTCTCTAAAATACTCTCTTCATCAGAACTCTCTTCTTTTTGAAATCTCTTACTAGATTCCCCAACCTGTTCCTTGTGTGGTTTAACAAAACCAAGGCCTATTTTATCTGTTGTCTTTCTTTGACCTTTGATGAGTGACTTAACCTTCTTGGAGCTATCTTGAAATCTGTAAAGCCTATCCTTGTACTCTTTAGTTTCCTCTTTCAAAGAATCCATTTTCTGTTCTAACTCACTATACTCAAGAACCTTAGACTCCAACTCATCCTTGAGTTCTTGTGTCTTAGCCATAGAGAAGTCAAGACTTTCCAAAAGATCATCTCTCTCCATACAACATTCATCTAACTTACCCTTGAGTCTAGCATTCTTCTTTCTTTCCTTTTTCAAAGCACTAAGAGCATTAGTAAGTTCACTTTCAAGATCCTTTATTTTTTTACTTTTTGAATCATCAAAGTCTTTTTCAGATTTCTTATCACTAGAGGTGCTACCCTTTTCAAAAACCATACATGCATCTTCCTTATAGTTTTATGAAGCATCCTCATACATACTAGAAACCAATTCATTATTTGTGTAGTCATCCTCAAGGTGACCAAAATTTCCACATCTAAGACATTTCATGATAATGAATCTATGTTTCGGTTCTTCCTCTTTTTCTGAAATGAACATCTCATTTTCAACATCACTTGAAGAAATTTCACTATCACTACTAGAAAACTTACTTGCTTTTTCTAGGTAGAAACTCTTCTTGTTCTTGTGAGAATACCTCTTTCCATGATTGTTGTGCTCATATTTGTTCTTCCTGTGATGCTTGTGCTTATCAGAATCCTTGCTCTTAGAATCTTGTATATCTTCATCACTTTCATTCTTGGAAACAGTACAGTCAGTAGCATAATGACCAAACTTTCCACAATTGAAACATCTTATATTTTTTATGCTTTTATTCTTTCTAGAGAACTTGCATTTCTTTTTGTAATATGCCTCTTCATCACTAGAAGACTCATCACTCTCTTGAAGCTGTTTGCCCTTTGATTTCTTGGTAGCTTTGAAAGCTGCATCTTTCTTGACATCAACCTTCACTTGAGTTCTCAACTCAAATGCTGCAAGTACACTATGAAGCTCATCCTTTTTCAACTTATATAAATCTTTAGCTTCATCAATAGCATAATATTTTCACTAAATCTATTAGGAAGAGATCTTAAAATATTATCACACACATCATTTTCAGCAAGCTCAAGACCTAAGTCTTTCATGGAGTTAACAAACTCATCCATACGAAGCATGTAATCACTAATATTTTCATCATCATTCATCTGGAGTTGTTCAAACATACCTTTGAAGTGTCTCAACTTGGCATTTCTGACATTTGCATCACCTGTATGAACCACCTGCAACTGTTTCCACATTTCGCTAGCTATCTTGCAGTGAATCACTTTTGTGAGATCTGCTTTCTATAAGCCTTTCAGATTTGCATTCATGGCTTCTGCATTGCTGTGATGTAGGAGCCTGTCTTCTTTAGTATACGGACCATTTTTAGGAATAGTGTACCCATCTTCAATCACTTCCCAAACCTCATTCCCAAGTGCCATTAGATGAACCTTCATCCTTGCACTCCAAAGACCAAAATCTGACCCATCAAGAATAGGTGCTACATTGCCACTTGAATGATCCATTATGTTCTTTACTAGCTTTTCCTTCAAGCTATTAAACTTTTTGAAGGCACCCGCTCTAATACCAATTGAAGAACACAAGCTTATACTGAGAGGGGGGGTGAACAGTATAAGACCACTTTTTACTTTTTCCCTTAATTCAACTTTCAATTCAATATTATGTAGTGTATAGATAGCAGTATCAATAGCAGTAATCAAGACAATGCACAAAACACCATTCACAAAGAGACACAACTTTATCGTGGTTCACCCAGAAAGTCTGGGATACGTCCACAAAACTTTTCTCTAAAATTTATATCAAAGTTCTTTGGAAAACCTTCCCAAATACAATGTTTATGAGCCTCTACTCAAAGGAGATACTTTCCCCTAACTCTACTCTGGCTGGTGATCCTCTAGAAGACCTCTGCCTCCACTGCCCTTAGAAAATGGAACTCTATCCATAGAAGACACATGTCTTCCCTGCTCTGGATGGATACCTCTGTCCTCAACTCTATCACCTCAAATATGGTCCTCGAATTTACACTAAACACAGTCCTTCGGTCTAGCACAAATGTCCTTGTTCTCTTTCTCTGATCTGCACCAAACATAGTCCTTCGGTCTGGCACAAATGTCCTCTTCCTCTTTCTCTAGTCTGGGTACAAATATATCCTCAAATTTGCACCAATCTCTGTCCTCAATAGGTCCTCAACTCTGATTCACAATAGTGGTTCACAAGCTTTCAATAAAGCTTGCTTGACCTTCACCCAAGTCTTCACCAAGACTTGTCTCAGATCTGCTTTGCAAGTTCTCAAGAGAACCTGCTCAAACTGCTCCACAAGCTCAAAAAAAGCTTGCTCAAATCTATCCAACAGTTCTCTCTGCTCTGTCACAACTGCACTTGGTCGAAACCAACTTTTGCATTGTCTATGCAAACATAGTAGCACTCAGCTCTCGACGATCGAACTTCTTACTATGCACTATGTCTACGAATGTCACAACACCAACAGCTTCTGCTCCTTTGCACTTTTTTGCTCTCTGTGTGCTCTTGCTTCACACTTAGCTCGATTTGGCATGACTCACTCTCTGTGCACCACGGACTTAACTTGCGCAAGTTCGATACATCAAAACTCGAAACAACCCTCCTTTTATAACAAAAAATTCAAGATCAAAAATTCAAACTTAGTCGGCTGTAACCCTAAACTCCGTCGGCTGCACAACCCTAAACTTCATCGGCTCAAAGTTAACTCTGTCAACTTCAACCGCCTCTGGTTCTATAGCTTTTCCTGTGAAACTACAACATGTCGCGATATCACGACACCTTTGTAGCCGTACAGTTTCTTTTGCCTATTGTTGCGATATCGTGACACTTTTGCTTCTTTATACTTCCTTTTTGTTTTTGTCGTGATATCACGACATTTTTGATGTCGTATATTCTCTCTCCTTTTAGAGTCATAAAATTGCAACATGTTGCGATATCACGACATCTTCCTCCGCTGGCATCTGCACTTGCCTTCTAGTCATGAAACTATGACATGTTGCAAAATCGTGTTATCTTCCTCTGCTGGCGTCTTCACTTGCCTTCTGGTCGCAAAACTATGACATGTCATGAAATCACAACATCTTCCTCCACTGGTGTCTTCACTTGCCTTCTGGTTGTGAAACTGCGACATGTCGTGAAATCGTGACATCTTCATCCGCTGGCTTCTTCACTTCTGCCTATCATGAAATCGTGACACTTTCTGCATCCGTATGCTTTTCTTTCATCCTGTCATGAAATTGTGACACTTTAAGCTTTCAAAAGCTTTCTTTGCAACCCATCATGAAATCACGACAATTCTCATTTCAAACTCTTCCCTTTGCTGCATGTCACGAAATCGCGACAGTTCTCACTTCGAGTTCTGTAGCATGTCGCAAAATCGCGACAGTCCTCACTTTGTCTTTTGTAGCATGTCATGAAATAATGACCGTTCTCACTTCAAACTCTATAGCATGTCACAAAATCGTGACACTTTTCTTGTTACTTTCTTTCTCCTCAAACTTGTCGTGAAATCACGATAGTTCACACTACGGACTCTCTCTTCTGCATCATGTCATGAAATCGCAACACTTTTTCGTTCGTACAACCTTCCTTGCAATATGTCACGAAATCATGACACTTTTCATTATTTGCCTTCCTACACTTTTCGAGTCGCAAAAATGTGACATGTCACGAAATCGTGACACTTTCCATCTTGCTCTCCTTCTCTGCCAACATGTCACGAAATTGCGACAGTTTTTCCACTTGCCTTTTTCTCTGCCAACATGTCACGAAATCGCGATAGTTTTTCTTGCTTCTTCTCTCTCTTCCAACATGTCGCAAAATCATGATAGTTTTGCCAGATTTTTCTCTCTCTTCCAACATGTCACGAAAGTGTGACAATTTTGCCAGCTTCTTCTCTCTCTTCCAACATGTCGCAAAATCGTGACAGTTTTGCCAGCACTTTCTCTCTCCTCTAACATGTCGCAAAATCATGATTTTTTTTCTTGCCTGCTGCATACTTTTTATAACTTGTCTTTTTCTTTGATCTTTTGCAAATAGGCCACTCTAATCTACTTGGAAACTCACTGTCCATGTCTGCAAATTATTTGACATTAAATCAAATTCTTACAAGATCTTCTTGACATCAATGACAACTTCTACACTTGAGCAAAGGCAATGTACCCAAGGTACCCAAAATTGCCAACAATCCCACGTACACATAACTTAGGTGCCTAGTTGGATTTTGAAGCTAATCTAGGCATTGCCAGATTCTCGATGAAATTGAATGATTCGATAAAATCAAATGCAACTAGTTTCATCTAAATCAAGCCAAAACCTAATTTTGCCTAACAACATAGCCTAATTTTACCACTTACCTAATTTCTTGAATAGTAGCAACCATTAAACCCTCAGATTCATATTAATTAGACTGGTTGATGATTTTTGCAAGAGAGCTTGGAGTGAAGGAGAAGACTTTGGAGTTTTTTATAGGTTGCAATGTAGTAAGTCGATGTTTGATCATCATCTAGAAGACATACAATCATGGAGATATGTTCTACATATGTTGATCTGATTTTTATTTAAGCATTACTTTGATTTTTTATCATTTGTGCAAAATTGACTGTATCAAATTTTATCACTGTTACGTCCGATTTCATTCTCTATTTTGTAGAACTATCCATTGGATAAAATTGATTGCATACGATTTCATGTATCACATACAATTTCATACACAACGTACGATTTCATACCAGTGCCCCTTTGGGGTTAAAATTCTTATTTTTTGATTCTTGTTTTTTTTAATATTTGCATTAGATTATTGCTTATTACTTAGGTATTGCACTAAATTTTTTTATTTTTTTTAGATTTACTACATTTTCTATCTTATGCTTTATATTCAAATAATAAATTCTTCATTTTCTTTACGGTTTACTAAAGGAACCGAGGGGATTTGACTATCAAAGACTATGTCTTACTATGGCCTATGTAGATCCCCCACCCTTGATTTCAAAATTTAGTGTTTTGATGTGTAGTTGCAGGTCTCAGATAAAATTGTATGCATCCAATTTCATCAGACATAATCATACATCCGATTTCATCTTCTCTACATCCAATTTCATACTCACAATTTGTTTTATCTTAAATCGGATATCCAAGTTAGGTAAGTGATAAAAAATTATTCTCTCATACTTATATTTACATTATCTGTTCTATCTGCATCTGTATTAAATAAGAAAATAGAAAAACGTACAAAAATAGAATTTATTACACCTTTTCACAAAACACAAAATACAAAAAAAACATTTTAGCATAAGCAAAACCCTTGCATCTTCATTAAACTTCATAATGTTTCCTAGATAGACTTATGTGCCTTGTACTCATCTGAAATTGAATTGTATATAGCCAGGTAGAAATTGCATTTTGGTCAAACCCTAGGTGTATGCTTTCAAAATAAAGAACACATCAAACTACTACCTCAACTAGGCATGGAAACCACCACAACAAGTGTTTCTCGGTGAACCCCACCCCATTCATAGACAAAAATAAAAGAGATTGCAATAAAAGTACTTCTCATTCAAGATGCAAATTCATCATTTTCCCTCCCCCTTTCAAGTGTGGATCCATTAGCCTGGAAGAAAGAGGCAAATTTTTTTTGGGTCTATAGGCACACTCGGTGGGACCCAAAGGTCCCTTATATGGATAATTTAAGGATTGGTGATATCCTTGATTATAAAATCTCATTAAAATCACCTAGTGACTCTACTAGAATCCAAAAAGTCATATCATACGACTAGTTGCCTTTTATATCTAAATAGAACTTGGTGATATTTTGTTTTGATCCACAGTCTCCATCACATGTAGACTCCCTTATAGATTGAACCATATTCTTATGATTAGTTTCCTTTTAAGTACAAAGAATAAGTGACTCTACCAAAAATCAACCAAGGTTCATGGTTGGTTTCCCGTTTGCATTGTTATAAAAAATATCTCCTATAGGACTCAAGGTTTGATGAGCAACCTCGACCTCACTAGTAGATAAGTTATGATCATTTGATGATTACAAGGAACCAAGTTATACAATGGCTCAATGTGAGTGTCTCTGTTGGAATTATTCAGGTCCTCTCAATATCCAAAACCCTCATGACATTCCTAAATTGTCTTGAAATTCTTGCCAAATTGTGATGGGACAAATAATATTGTGTTTTAACATTGTCAAGATGTTGCTTCGATGGTAATGATTCATAATGTTATGTATGAAGACATGGTTCTTAAACTCTTGATTCTCTCTATTAAGGTAAGAGCCCTACTGTGGTACAAAAAAATTAAATATGGCAGCATCTAT
>JAQPPZ010015008.1:1800000-2133881 GCA_028583015.1 Wollemia nobilis | reverse complement strand
TTTCCGTGAATGTCTAAATATTAATGATTCCTATTGTTTATTGCTTGACTAAATATTAATTAAATAAAATATTAAATGATGATACCTTAATTTTTGCAATTAATTTTACATATTTTAGAAATTTTGGTAAGATGCAAAATTAATTATTATTTTTTGACTGTATAATATAGGCATATTTGTATATTGTTGAAAAGTAGTTTTTGAGTCTAATCAAACAAATCTCTTAAATAAATATGTTCAGTAATTTTAAAGATCACATGCTTCAAAAATATTATTCAACTTCAAATGGTTCATGTGGTTTACCTAGTAATGATCCATTTTAAACATTAAAATAGAATACATTGTCTACTAGAGATAATGCTTCATTGGATAGAGGAGAAGATCATGTGTTTTGTAGATAGTAGAGTGTGTCACTATTCGCATATGCTCTTGTGAATAGTTATTTTTGTCCTTCACAAGTGAAACATTATATCTATAATTGGTTGAGTGTGTTCCTAATCACAATTATTTTAAGACATATGAGTGTGTTCCTATTTGAAACTATATATATGGATAATGTGTGTGTCTCCTTATCCACCTATTATGTAAAATATTGAATATTTGAGTTTATCCCTATCCTCGATTGATTCCAGCATGGTTAGACCCTATGAGGTTATAATTTATGTTTACCCTTAATCATGGTGAAGCAAATGATATATAATATCATCAACCATATGATAAGGGGACTCCCTATCTTATAGTTGATAATTCATGCACTAATGTATATGTTCTAGTCCATGATATTTTTGTGAATTTTGAGTTACTGATTACAATCCCTATTTGAAGCATGATGTAATAAGGGGATATTATTAGAAATTTATCAAATTATGAATAAAGTTATTTAAGTATTTGGCAGTTATCCCGAGGTTGTTGATAAAAAATTAAGAGTAAGAGAATATATATCCTAATTGTATATGCACATCATTTAGGTTAACAAAAATAATTCCAACACCCTTTTGGTTAATTGTATGTGCACATCAATAACTCATTATATTGTTTTCACCTCATGGTGGGTTTGGAGTGTGATCCTTGATGCCACTATAAGCTTCAGTTGTGTTGGGTAAATTTTTTAATGTAGCTAGCAGTATTGGTGTGGCACATCCTCCAGTTATACAAGGCCTAAGGTATTTGAACCATGGTATCCACCATCCCAAGGGAGAACTTTGACCAACTGGTCAATATCTCAAGCCTTCCCTCTTTTCCAACATATTAAACACATATTATATAGATCAATATATTAAAATGGAATCTCTTAGGTTTCAAAATGATAAAATGTATCACACCATTATTTTATCTAAGTGTAGTCATTTTAACCAATATGCACATACAATAAATCAAAACAATATAAGTATCCCATTAGATTTCACATTATGTATTTAGAAGTAGAAATTAATATTAATTAAATATGTTAAATAGTTATTACTTGAAAACATACAAACATTTCTTTTTCTACTAAAATATTATCCTTCTATGATAAAATCTAAAATAGGATATGACGCATGAAGCTATTAGGTCTTGATTTTATTATTTTCTTGCCACATCCATCGAATGATAAAATCCCATATATAGTATATGATATGGATGGGTCTTACTTTATATCAAAGGGAACACATTACAATATTCTCTTTTACATTGTTATAGGTAATTTCAAATTTGTATACTAAGATGTTAATGATACATTTTTTGTATTCTTAGATCACATTTTTTGTATGATGAATAATGAAGGTATTAATCATTAATTATAATCTTAACATATCCATCAATCAAATAAAATGTATGGTATCTATTTATTTATTACATATAGAATTAGTGTTATTTAATTTAATATAATATCTTTTGAATATTTTATGTGGATTGTGTATGTTAGAAGCAATGGGTTTGCCTTATTGTCTAAAAAATACATCAATATGTAGTCCAAAATGATGGTTTTGTATTACAAAAATATTAATAAAATCTAGGATTCTATGAACACTCATTTTCAATTCCCTAAATCATTTTATTACCTTATTATTCTAAACATACAATTTTACTTGGGAACTATTTGATTAGAACTATAATATTTATATAAAATTTAACACTTCTATAATTTTTTGTGACAAGTTAAAATCCCTATCAACCTTTAATATTCCCTTATTTTGGTAAATTGAATATTACCCTGATCTTGGCAGGATCTATCTTTGCTCCATTAATGGATCTAATATGATCCAATCACACTACCTCATTCATCCAAAATGAATTATTGAGGATTTTATAACTTATTATTTTACAAAATGTAAATTGCCTTGTCTAGATGTTTAAGGTAGCATCCCCAAGTTTCTATTATAAACTATGAATATTATGGGCCATAGTAGCATACCCTTCCTTCAAAAATAATTACCTTCAAAGTATCGAATATTTAGTACTTTTGCATAAAATTTCATCTTTCCCTTTTATCACATTCCAATTTCACATATTTATCCATTTAATCAAGTATTTTACATTTGAGTAATTTAACAATCTTGACATGCTTATCCACAAACATTTTCAATTCAAAATAATACTATTATATTCATCAAATTTTTACATACTCTACCCTATCACTTTCTATAAATAAGACACATTGAATACTAGGTTACTTATAAAAGGTGAAATATCCCATTTTAATGTCATTCTACTTATTCTAAATAATTCTCATTTATATAAAACATTAAGTATTTTGTTATAATGTATTATAATCCAAAATATTTAATTATAATGTTAATGTAAAAATTAATTTAAAAATAAAAGTTGCAACTAATGGAATACATGTATGGTCATTTTAGAGATTATAAATTACGAAATATCATTCAACATGATTTATCATGTGATCATATTTTATGGTTGTAAAATATGATCACATGAGAAATCATGTTGAATGAATACAATAGTCATGAGCGATGGCATAAGTGACAAGAGCGATAGGAGTGACAGTATCAGGAGTGGTAGTGGCAATAATAGGTTCTGCAACACATTCAGGTGGGGGTTTGCTACTTATTGAAAATTTAGATGGCAGGATTATCGATATTCTGAATCTGGTCACGAGGAACCACCTGACGATGAGGATGGTCATGGTGGTCATGAAGCAGTTAGGGTGTCATCAGGTAAAAGCCCCAAAGGACCTTCGTGGAACTTGTCCTCCTTTTATAATAAGGTGTAGGATTCATCTAGAGTATCTTCCTTCCAAACCACCATTCCCTTTTCTATATCGGGAAACAAATTATCCTACCCACAAGGATAAATGGAACCCCTAATATTCCATGAATCTATATTTTTGATCAAGAAGTTTGTAGGGCTTGTCCTGAAATAGAGTCCATTCATGAATGGGCCCTCTCAAAATGGTGCCTCTCTAGAAACATGGAGCTAGTTGCTTTCCATCATGGTTTCTTCATGATCAAGCTAAACAATACCCAAGATAATAATCAAATCATCACTAGAGATCCCTAGTTTTTCAATCGACGTAGTCTTTTTATCTGTAGGTGGGGGAATATTTTGACCCCAAAACTCAAAGCATCAATTTGGCCCCAATATGGGTAAATTTATATGGTCTCCCCCCATAATTTTTTTACCATGATGCCCTTAAAAGATTCACTCATACAATTGGAGATATGGTGGTCATTGAGCCAACTACCAAGGCCAGATCTAGAATGACATATGCTCATATCTGCATCATCACAAACCTGAACTCGAATCTCCCAACCTATGCCAATCTTGTTACTGATGACTACAAGTTATATTAAGGCATTTAATAGAAAGATAAATATACCTACTACATCGAATGCAAGACCCAAGGACACCTCAAATCCTAGTGCCCAAATATTAAGAAGGATATTCATAAATAATCCCTCCACAGAAATCCTACTCAAGGTAAGAGCTTCTAGAAAAAAATGTAGACTAAGAAAGGTAAACATATTTTGTCTTAGTTACAACTAGCATTCCATTTATTTTATAATTAAAATCATGTTGGCTCTATTTTTGCTAAATCTAATCCATTCATGCCTCTAGTAAATCATCAAGATATGGATAATGTTCCTAATTTCTACAATGAAGAATCCAACCCTAATGCCAATGTTGGTTTGTACCCCTCCCCTTCGTAGGTGGAAAATCCTATGGAAGGTATGCTTGGTTCCATATCTGATTTTGGTCCATCCCACACCCCTCTATCCAAAGTGGTTGATTCTTTCATCACCATGTCTCTCTCCCACCCGAGCCCTAAATCACCTATTCCTCCCTCCCAAACTATCAGTCCCACAATCATCATCCCCATTCCCTTTCCATACCATGACCATAACCCTTTATCCCTAAAATCTTCCTTGGGAAGCCATTGTGGTGTTTCTATATAACAAATTTTATCTTCCTCTTTAGTTCTCGAGTAGCTTCCTAGCCCCATCAAACCTACAGTTAATGCAAACATAGGCAGTGAAAAAAATATAGGTAGACCTACTAATATTGAAAAAATATAGAAATAAATAGACTATGCCATAGAAAATGGTCTTTAATTGACCATTCTAACGTCCCTTCCGGAAACCTCAAACTTAGAATTTCATTATGATGAGGAAAAAAGAACCAAACCAACTCTATCTCAAGGAAGAGGAAGGGGAAATAAATCTACCTCCAAGAAATCTAGATGAATATTCTATCCTATAACATAAGAGGCCTCAATGGGACAACTAAAAATAGGATAGTCAGATCAATCAAAAAAGAAATCAAACCAAACATAATGTTACTTCAAGAAACCAAGTTGGATGGGTAAAAAATGTAGAAGTATGCATATCCTTATGGAATAACAACAAATTTACTTTCAATCCATCCCAAGGGGCCTTTGTGGGGCTATTGTGTCTTTGGGACCCAAAATCTATTGAAGGCAAAACTCTCTCCATATTTTGCAGGGTCATCAATATTATCTTTATCAACAAAGAAACCAACATCGAATGGATCACATCCAACATCTATGCACCAAATAATACCCTGGGTAGGAACACTTTCAAGAACACTCTTTCAACAATGCACAACAATTTTTAGAATGTTCTATGGTTGCTTGTAGGAGACTTCAACTCCCCCCTCTTTTCATTTGACAAAAAGGAGGTAACCCTATCACCCCTAGATGCATGGAAGAATTTAGTGACTTTGTCAACTACAATGAACTGATGGATGTACATTTACAAGGTTCAAATTACACTTGGAGCAATAGAATACCAGGTAACTAGCCAATTCAATTAAAACTTGACATATTTCTCATGTCCAAAGAGATCACTCACTTATTGGGGGATTCCAACCTATATGTTTGTTCTAAAATAGGCTCAAACTACAACCCCCTGGTCCTAGACTATTCTTGCACATGGAAATATTTCAAAACACCTTTTAGGTTTGAAAAATATGGTTTAACCACCTGAACATAATAAATCACATTGATGAGTGATGGAAAAATGATCTCCCTGGGAATTATTTATCCAAACGTTTTAAGAAACTCAGGTTTGACAAGTTTAAAATCAAATAATTGAACAAAGACATGTTTGGTGACCTATTTCGAGAAAAGAAATAAATTTTTGAAGACTTGACAACATAGAGAAACTCATTTAAGATGGAGACCTGGGGCTTGATATTTTTTTAGAAGAGAAAGCCCTCCTCACAAATTTCCACAACAATTTTTCTAGGGAGGAAATTTTTTGGAGGTAAAAAACCAGAGCATTATGGTTGAAGGAAGGGGATGCAAACACTAAATTTTTCCATGTTTCCACCCTCAAGCATAGGAGCATGAAAAAAATAAAGGAGTTAATCAGAGGTGATGGGTCCAAAAATGATTTTATTCAAGCAATTAGGGAAGAATTTATGTCTCACTTCCAATAAATGCTTGGTCCTAGCCCTCATTTCCCCCCTCATGTCAGAAACCATTTTCTTAAGAACATCCCCCACTTGGTTTCTAATGATCTCAATGATGGGCTTCTTAGAGATTTCATAGACAAGGAAATTAAGGAAGCATTATTCTCAATGGAACCAGATAAAGCACTAGGGCTAGATGGGTTTTCCTCCTATTTCTTCCAACATTTATGGGAAATTTTTGGTAAAGAAGTCTCTTAAGCTGTTTAGTATTTTCAAAAATCCAAAAAACTATCGAAGGAGGAAAATTCCACATTCATTATTATGGTTCCCAAATCCCAAACCTATAAGTCTATCTCTGATTATAGGCCCATTATCCTCTATAACATGGTGTACAAACTCATTACCAAATTTATGTCTAAAAGACTCAAAGATATTCTCCCATACATTATTTACCAGTATCAAGGTAGCTCGGTCAAAGGCAGATTAATTATGGATGGAGTCATAACAATCCATGAGATTGTTCATTCAATTATCAAAAACAAAAAATGTAGTATGTTTATCAATGTTGACATGAACAAAGTGTTTGATAGAGTATCTTGAGGTCTTGGACATGTTCGACTTCCATGAATACTGGATTGCTCATGTTAAGGAATGTATCTCCACTGCATGGTTTTCAATCACCATCAATGGATCCCCACTATTATTTTCCAAAGATCCAAGGATATTCGGTAGGACAACCCCCTATACCCCTTACTATTTATCATCATGGTGAAAGCCCTGGATATATCCCTATCGGTAGCTTACTCTAGAGGCCTTATTTTAGGTATTAAACTCACCTCTATGTCTAGGACCATATTCACTAACAGTTCATTGATGACACCATTATGGTGTCATCCTCCTCCATACCTAAAGAAAAAATCATTAAATAACTAAAGTAGATTATATTTTCTGAATACCCCTATTCTATGATAGAACATAATTGCAAAAATTCTTGGATGCACTATATCTGATCTTTCCACTACGTACCTAGGGCTACCTATGTTCCATGGGGAAGTCTCTTCTAACATGTGGTCAAACATTTTTGAACGCATTAATAAGAAGCTAGCTGGGTGGAAGAGCACTATGTTAAGTCATGCAACTAAGGCTACTTTAGTGTGAGCCTACCTCTAGAGCATCCTGGTATTTTTCCTATCAATATTCAAAGTTCCAAGATTGATTTACCACAAGATTGAGCAAATTCATTGCAAATTTCTATGGGTTGGCAATGAGAACCAAAATAGATTTACCCTTGTAGCTTGGGATATAGTGTGCTCCAAAAAAAACCAAGGAGGCCTTGGCTTCAGAAGGATTAGTAAAATGAATCTCACTTTGATAGCCAAGTAGGTGTGGAGAGTGGTTCTCAATGAGAAAATAACCTGGATAGACATTATAAAGAAAAAGTACCTTAATCACTCACCTTTCTTGGATGACCATCGCCTCAAACCAGTGATATTATAAAGAAAGGACTTTGATGATTTTTAGGATGTGGAAGAATTACAAACTTTTGGGAGGACTCTTGGCTCCGTGACCAACCTCTTATCAATGACCTTAATCTTTCTATCCTCAAACCTATCATAGACACCCTCTTCAGAGGTAAAGTTGAAGACTTCATCACTTAGTGTCTCAATAGGAATCAGTAGAAATATATCCCTTTTGATATCCCAACTATCCAAATTAATGAGGCAACCAAAATCATTCTAAACCTCCTTCAATTCTGTGTCATCCCCAACATCCAGGCCCCCGATTCCCATGTCTAGAAGTTATTCGAAGATGGTGTCTTCACCCTTAAGTCTACCTACTATAGCTAGGAACCACCTCTGGCAAAGTGGAAGATAGTAAAGATAGTATGGACAAAAAATATCATTCCCAAAGTCTCTTTCTTCTCTTGGTTGGCTTCCCAGAATAAAATTCTCATAGTTGACAATCTTATGTCCAGAGGCCTTCTCATCCCCAACTGGTGCATCCTCTATAAGTCAAATTAGGAATCGACCACCCACATATTCTTGGATTACCCTTTTTAATTGGTTGTGTTGAACCTTGTGTTTGAGAAATTTAGCATTTCTTGGGCCCATCTGCCATCTCTCCACCAACTATTCCACCAATGGCCTCGACCCTTTCAAAACTAATAGCTAAGTTTCCTATGGTCATCTTGTCTTCACCACTACCTATGGCAAATCTGGTTAGAGCACAACAATAGGATTTTCAAAACCTAAGCTAATTACCATTGCAAGACCACCTTAAAAATATTATCCCTAGTTTTGAAGAACACCTCTATTATCTCTTCCCCTGAAGCTACCAATCCTTGACTAGAATCTAACCTCACATCAAATTTCAAGCTTACTAACATTTTTGTTGTGTCTTATTCTTGTTTTAATAGGTATTCCATCAGGTGGAATCCTCCACCCTCTAGGTGGCTCAAATTTGAAGTAGTCGTAAAAGGAAATTTGGGTGATGCAGGTGGGGGAGGTATTCTAAGATACTGTTAGGATAAAATACTTCTAGCTTATGTAGAAAATTAGGGAACCCAGATGAACAACATGGCCAAATCCTGAGCATTATACCAAGGTCTTATCCTTATTTATAACATGAATATCAAAAAGGTGGTAATATAAGGGTATCACCTCCACATCATTAACTGCATCAAAGGGAACTCCACTCTGTATTAGCCCTTGAATAATATTTTACAAAAATAAAAAAAGGTTCATCAAAAAGTACAATGACATTGTCATCCAACACATCTACGGTGAGGGAAACAAAGTCGCTAATTGGCTAGCTAACAAGGGTGTTCGAGAAATTTCCATTTAGGTATGGAATGATTCCTTTTCGCATGATATTAAAATTGAAAACTCCAATCATGATGTCTGCCTCCTATAATATTTCCAAGAAAAAAATCAAGACTTCTAGGAAAGCTCAAGTTTTGTTTTCCAAGACTGCGATATTTCCAAGCAAGCACCTAGTCAGCACCTCCAATGTTGTGGCATTCTTGGATAAGCCTCTAATCAAAATTTTCAAGGCTTTTCATCTAGAACCTAAGTTATTTCTCAATAAGTAGCCTTGCCCTATCC
The DNA here is from genome assembly GCA_028583015.1 of Wollemia nobilis. Classification (NCBI taxonomy): domain Eukaryota; kingdom Viridiplantae; phylum Streptophyta; class Pinopsida; order Araucariales; family Araucariaceae; genus Wollemia; species Wollemia nobilis. The sequence goes on along the minus strand of JAQPPZ010015008.1, from coordinate 2,124,903 downwards.
AAACCCAAGATAACAACACTCAAAAATATGGAATTTACCCACCCTAGAAGTTGGCAGAGCATGTGTCCATCTTTGAGACCCGCAATCTAGTTTTTATCCACAATTTCCATATATATAGTAGCTTATGTATCTGTGCCACTCTTGAATATGGAAACATTGATATTTTTATGATAGATATCTTGAAGAAGACTTAAATTTTTAAGGCCCAAGAATACATCACATAAAATAAGACTGACAAAACCCATCATGGAAATTATCCCACTCGAAACTTGTCAATACATGTGTCCATATTTGAATGGTTCAATCTAGTTTTTATCAACCCGATGTAGGGAATCCACAATTTCCATTTTCTAAATAGCTTTTGTCTCTCTGCCACCATCGAATATGGGAACACCAACTTCCTTTCTACAAATTTTTAGGTTTAGGTGTTAGTGACTACCCCTTTCAATGGTTGGCATTGTATGACTATTCATAACCTTCCTATAGAAATTTAGTCCAGGTTTGATCATTTGTATTGTCAGGAAGTCTTATCTACAGGTCACCTAGTCACGGATGATAGCATTTTCCCTCATGCCCTCATCTTGCTTGACATTTATCTTGAAAAATTCCACCTTGGACTAGTCCCTAGATCATATTGGGGCCCAAAAATGACTAAGCACTCATGTGACTATTTTGGACTATTATTTTACCCCCAGAGCTTCACTTCCCTCAAGTATGTTAGAGTCCTCCTACGTGATACCTTGTTCAGTGATCCCTTATCTGCTATCCATAATTCGTTATTCTCTACCATGGCTATAATTGGGCCAGGCATCCTGAACCTGGAGCCTGATATTGAAACCATGTTTAAAAACCATAGTTTTCTCACCTTCCTTGAGAATATTAGGGATATTAATAATATAATCACAAGATATTTTGTTAAATCTTGGGTTAATGGTTAGGTTACTATTAGAGGGATGAATTTTAATGTCATCGCAACCCTTTTAGTAGAGATTATTGAACTTCCTAGTGAGGGTTTTAAGCTCCATAGGGATAACCACACAATTTAGGAGGAGCTGAAGCACTTTTTTGATAGGGGTAAAAAATTGGTTAGAAATGAGAAGGTCATTGTTCTTAAGGATTTACCAAAGCCATGGTGTAGAACGTTAATCCCTATGATGTAGTACATCACAATTGACAAGATCGATGATCCATTGAGAAGCTTTCACTTAGCTTTCCTCAACCTTCTCAGGGATGTCAAAGAAGTGAATGTGCCCAAATACCTCTGAATATCCATGGAGGTATCCATTGAGAATTTCCACAAGAAAGTCTCTACCCATGTCAAACACCAAGGGCTATTTTTTATCATTTAAGATCATATGCTCCAGAAGATAACAACCAAGATGGCCAACATCCATGTCAATGTAGTGATGAATAGCCATGGATCATGCAACCATAGAAGCTCAGCTTGGAATATGTCAGGTAAAAGGAAGTGCCTTGATAAGCTTATGAAGCCCACCAAATCCATAAAAATTGAGAGCATTGAACTTGAGCTAGATCAGTCCCTCACATATGCTAGAAGGATGACAAGGTCCAGGTGTGGCCCCTCAGAGATCTTAACTAAAATGCTAAAAAATATATAAGTCATAGTCAAAAGCCATAACCAACCTCCAACATGTGATCCGAGTGTCCAAAGCTATATCCTCAAGCAAAAGTGAAATGTTCAAGGTCATCCTCCTTGAACTAACCAGTGAGAAGGAAAGCATATATGTGCTAATCCTGAAGTAATTTTGGTCTTTTTTGGGTTTGTTGGTCTATTTTTTTTGTGTTGTTTCTGATTTTTGTTCTTCTTCCCCCTATATTTCCCTTTGTGTTGGTCGGTTCCCCCTATGGGTTCTCCTAGCAAGTTTTGTTTAGTGCTATTTATGGTTTGGTTTTTGCGGCTGTAATTTTGTTTGCATGGTGGTTAAACCTTTTTTGTTTTCTCTATTTTTATTTGTACAAGGTTCAGGGACCATTTCAAAAACCTTTCTACCAATCAAAAAATATATTTTATGGTTATAAATATGCTATTTGTATATGTTCTTATGCAATTTCACCTAGTGTACTAGTGTATATAGAAGGTTAATGCTTAAGGTGATAAGCTTACATGATTTAAGAACAAAATCTAACATACACAAATTATTCCATTAATTAGAATATACTATATATAAAATTTGAGATTCATGGTAAACTTTTAAATTTTAACGCTAACTTGATTTAATGTTTAATATTTTGACATGTCCAAATAACCATATAAATTAACTTATCTCAATAGGAAGAGTGCAATACCTTGGGTTTTAGCTTTTCTTCATGAAGTCCAAGGTTCAATCCATGGTATTTGGTTGTGTGTTAATTCCTTATTGATAAGTGTAGCTCTCAACTTTATGAGGGGTCATGGTAGCTCTCGACTTTATGACAAATCATGGCTAGGAGGAGACTACTCAACCCTATGCATCGATCATAGGGGTTTATTACACTACCCATTTAATTGTAGTTCTATAGGATAGCACAATAGTTTAGGGTTTAGATATTCTTTGGGAGGTACAAGGTTCAAACTATGATGTTTGGTTGTGTTTTTATTCCCTCTTGATAAGTGTAGATATGAACTTTATGAGAGGTCATAGTTGGGAGAAGACTACTCAACCCTATGCATTGGTCATAGGGGTTTATCACACTACCATTTTAATTTTTTAGTCCTAGAGGACAATGCAAAAGTTTGGGGTTTGGCTCTTCTTAGGGAGGTCTAATGTTCAAACCACGATATTTGGTTGTGTGTTAATTTCCTATTGGTAAGTGTAGCTCTCAAATTTAAGATTAGTCATGGCTAGGAGACTGCTTAACATTATGTGTTGATCGTAGGGGTTTATCACAATAGCTAATTTAAAAAGGTATTCCTTTTTAGAGAAAGTGGAGAAGGTGGTCTAGCCCCATTGAATGGGAGGTCCACAATTTGAACTTTTGTTATGCGAAGGGGCACACAAAAAATCTTTTACTCCCAAGCACTAGGTGGATTGGTAGTTGTCTATCTGACCAAGAACTTACTAAGAAGAGATCTATGTTCAAACATTAGGGGCATACCTATTGCAAAGGTAGTAGTCTGATCTAAATTTCTTAGTGTGTTCTAGATCGACAATGATAGTGTAAATATCAAATGATTTGTGGTCCCCCTCATATTATGTCAAAAACAATGAGGTGTTATAGGCTTGTTAGGAGTAGCCCTAGTAGTTTGAACCTTGCACTTCATTGTTAATAAAAATAGTGTAGATGTAACAAAATCCCCTATGTAGCAAACAAAAAACAAAATAAATTAACTCTTAAATTAATAAGTATATATATATGACCGACATACAGGGCTGAGCAATCTCCTCCCAACCATGATCCCTCATAAAGTCGAGAGCTATACTTATCAATAGAGAATTTAATACAAAGCAACCACACACTCACCCCCTCACACACTCTCCCATATGAAGGTTTGATACATTTATGTATAATATTAACCAATGTAGTTAAAATGATAACTTTATGTATAATATTTAAAATATTATCAATTAAATTTTGATAATATTTTTTCTTATATTTTATTTTTTATTATATTAATTTTTTTGAAATCTATGAGTTATTTATTAATTTTTTACGTGCCATGAGTTAAAATTTAAAAAATTATCTTCTTTTTGTTTTAAAAGTTTCTTTTCATAAGGACATTAAATAAGGAAGGATTGGAAAATATTTTCACTTTTAAATGATAAATAAACGTATAATTCATGTGTCATGTTTTCTATTTTTAAAATATTTTTTCATGGATTTTAATTTATGGCAAATAAAATATATCTTATGGTTAAATAATCCATTATGCATATACATTAGGCTTATATGCTCATAAAAATTTAAATTTTGAGCTTCATTATGGAAAATAACTCATCATATACAATTAATATTAGATTAGCACTATTTCTCAAGTTTTATAGTTAACATTGGCATTGATTTTCACATAGGACATGGATATAGGATTAAATGCATAAGATGATTACACTCAACCATTGGTCCATGCATTACCATAATTTGATGCATCCTTCTAGGTGTCTCCATGTATATATAAGTATGCAATTATGAGATTGAAATCTTAGGCTATGGGAAAAATAATTGAAATTATGCTCTTCTAACAATTAAAATGTTAAGTAGATCCATAATATAATTATAGTATACCCAAGATCAATGACCATTAAACCCTATATCCGTAGGTTCCCTCAATTTCAAATCCCGCATTCAACCATATGACTATACATGGTGTCTAATCATCACATATTTTATTGTGTGGAAGTCTGTGTTTTCCACCACTCAGTCAATCCTTATTTGATATTCCTCTTTTTTTTATTATTATTATTATTATTATATATAATTAAATATATATCAATGTAAATAGTAAATTTAGTACATCTTAATTATTTTTATTAAAATATATTATTTTTTAATACTTTTTATTAGTTTTTTGTTTTTTATTTTTTATTTAATTAAAATATTATTATTTTTTCCTTTATCATTGAGTGTCATTATGTCAATTATATTGTATATACTTAATGTGAATAATAAGAAGCAAAATATGAAAACCATTTAAATTGTCAATTATAATTTTATATTAATTATAACAATTTTTTTAAATGAATTATATAGAATGTAAATAGATTTTACTATAGTGCATCTTAACCTCATAATATGATTTTTTTTGTGGCACTCATATATATAAATCCTAGTATTTACCTTGAAGGACATATTGAACCATTTCAACATATACTACTTAATTTATGTGATTAAAATATTGTGTTTTTTTATTCAAGTAATTTGTATAAATAATTATTTAAAATTATATGTAAATTAGTTATGTATAATTTTATTATATATTAAATGTTTAATTATTAAAAATTAATCTAAAAGTAACTTATTTTTTGTGTAGTTCAATTTTTTTTTTATTACTAGAATCGAATATTATTTTAAATAAAATAGGTTACAATAAAAAATGAGCTAGAGAGATTACAACTCAGGGTCCAAGGCCACCTAGATGATAAAAACCCTAAATAGGGTACCAAAACCAAATCTTGATAACAACTAGAGAAACTATAATACAAGGCCCAATGTTAAATAGAAAACCAACCCTTAAAAGGGTGAACAAACAACATAACTGAGCACAAGGAGCCACTCCATGAGGATTTTCTACAAGAAGATCAATATACCAAGAGTTATTAGAGCAACGATGTTCATCATAGGAACAATAATACACCAACCAAGGGAAGTAGAATTGATCAAAGCTAAAGGCAAAAAAGGAGCAGAATAAGTAGGAGCAGAAGGATAAGTAACTAGATGAGGAGATAGGCCAAGGCTCCAACTAGTACCATGATTAACCTAGCGATGCATAAGACTCCAACCATGCTACAAAGAGTGTGAATATGAATGATGTCTACTATGAGATCTAAGAGGATATTGAGCCCTATAATGAGCATTGGAAAAATGGCTTGAGGCTAGAGAATATTTCCCCCTCGATCTACTATGCTGAGGCCTCAAAGAAACTAAGGGACCTTAAGGTAGAGGGAGGTCAAGAAAAATCCTATTGATTGTGCACAAATCCTTGTGCTAATACTCGATAAGATTCATCAAATGTGCCAACTCATGCACCACCTTGAAATCCTATGAATGGATCTGAATGGTAACAACATAAAGCATCACAATATTTTTTTTATAGAAAACTATAAATAAATTAAATCTCCAAAATAGATAGCAACATTCCTATATTTCTATAGTTCAAAAAAAATTGCATAAACAATAGAGCAACAATATAAGTAGGCCAACAACTATTATCACAAAAATTCATCTACCATTTGAAGAACTCAATATAAAAAGGTTTAAACAATGAGTTAATCCAAGCCCAAGTAGATTGAGCACAAAGGTAGAACCAGAAAAATACTTAATTTTTTAAAAATGACCATAAGAAAGGAAACTTAGGATTAGGAATACTAACCCTACTAAGCCTCTCTCCCATAGGAAGACCTTGATAAATAGGAGACCAAAGAAAAATTGTGATCTTATACTTAAGATTAGAATGTTGAATATTGTTTATATGAGCAATCCAAGTATAGGAGGTAAAGTGATTTTACCATCTCTCATTAATCTTGTTAATAGCAAAGGAAAAAGGACCAAGAGATTGATAAAGCAAGGAAGAAGAGTAGTTCTTAAAAGAAGTATGTACATTCCAACACCAATCCCTTCACCAAGTACTCTAGGTCTAAAGTTCGAGCTTATGTAGCATGACATTAGGTATAAGCTCCTAGAACTTAAGAATAGAAGGAATATCTATTTTTGAATATTAAATTTACACTTGAGGTCAAGCAAAGGAATCCAATTTTGAGAATACACCAAATATTTAATAATGCAAATACGTTTGTGAAATAGCCTCAAATATTTAACCACTAGCATATAAACAAGAAGAACTAAATATTTAGAAAAAATAGGATACCACCAAATATTTTAAGAATTGAATGAAAGGCCATTATGAAAACCATCACCAATCCAATGAAGATGAGGTTTCACTATCTCAAAAGCCTGCCAAATACTTTTAACAATAAAATAACCATAAATATTAACTGAGTTAGAATTAATGGTAAGAGTGTGAAGGCAAATATTAGCCTAAGCTTTACATACATAAGGCAATATTGAAGAGATACAATGGTGAATTAAAATCTTCCAAGATTCAAGGCCTTCAATAGCTTTAACCACCCACTTAGCACACAAGAAATTTTTTACCTATATATGTCAATGATTCCCATCCCACCCTTATCCATAGGCATGCAAAAAATATCCCAAGCAACCCAATGAAAACCATGCAAACTCTTCTCCTTAGTCCAAACAAAATTCATAAGAGTTCTAGCCAAATTATTATAAAAAAAATTAAAAGGGGCCCAATAAGAGGAATAATAAACATGGATGGTAGTAAGAATCTTAGTGCAAACATAAAATTTACTAGCAAGAGAAAGAGTATGCAAGGTCCAACAAGAAATCTTATTTTCAATTCTATTAATAACATATTACCATATTTAGAGGGCAGGTAGTCAAAAGCAAAAGGAATTCTAAGGAACTTAAAATGTTCAGCCCTCTACACCATTTTTGGGAGAAATGTAAAAGAACATCAAATCATCAAATATAAATTTAGCTACACCCATCAAGATTACCATTTTTTAATGTATCACCCTAATCAATTGGTAATCCTCATGCTCATCTATATCTTTAAAATTAGTAAATTACACATTTAATACATTATAATAGATTTTTTATGAGTGTGGAGTACTCTACATTGATGTTGCCAAGCACTTTGCCAATTGAAGGACAAAAATAAATAAATAAATAAAATATCATAAATTGACATGATCTTCATTTTTGGGATCAAATGAACAATCACATAGGTTGCGTGAAGTTTTACCCCATTTTTTAATGCAATGGTGGAGGTTTCCTTCCTTTTCAAGGCAACGAATGAGAGTCTAACTATACTCTTGATTATCTTCAATGGGCATCCTCCATATGAAGGAATTCTTATTTAACATGGTAGATAGTGAGGTTGTTATTATTCCTTGGATGAATCATAGATAGGAGCTTGTGAAACTAAAAAATCATCAAATAATATTTATAGTTTGAGGTTTAGACCAATTTTGTGCAACCATAAATTTCTTTAGGTCAACCTTAACCCCATCCTATGAGATGATATGAACCAAATATTTGACCTATTGCATTCCAAAGGAATATTTAGAATGTTTAGAAAATAATTGATACTCTTTTAAGAGTTTTAAACTCAAATCCAAATGATATAGGTGCTCTCCCCAACTATGACTATAAACTAGAATATCATGAAAAATACCAAAATAAACATATATAGGTAAGGGCAAAATATATTGTTCATGAGACTCCCAAAAGTTGAAGGTGTATTAATTAGACAGAAAGGCATGACCAAAAATTTATAATGACCTTCATGGATCCTAAATATTATTTTTGGGATGTCTTCTTATTTGATATGTATTTGATGGTATCCGGATCAAATATCTAACTTGGAGAAAAAAATAGCCCTATGTGACTCCTCGAGTAACTCATCAATCACCAAAATAAGAAAGTTATCTTTCATGGTGATTTTATTAAGTTTACAAAAATATATACATAGCCACAATAATCCATATTTTTTTTTATACTAATAGCATTGGTGAAGAGTAGGGACTGATACTAGATCAAATAATCCTTATTTTTAATAACTCCCTGACCAATTTCTCAAATTTTGATTTTTGTGCATATGCATATCTATAGTGTCAGATGTTAGCTGGAAATCTATCCCATACAATTTTGGTAGGTAGCCCCTTGGATTCCTAAAATACATAATCATGTTTAGTTAGAATAATTTATAAGTCACTTTGTTGTTCAATATCTTTAGTATTCTATGCTTGAATTGCAAACTATGCCACCACCCCACATGAGGTTTTTTAAATATTTTCTCAGTTTTTTTTGAGCTAATTATTTGAGTTGATTCCATAGGTTAGCCATGAAGAGTTTACTACTTCCAATTTTGAGTGAATTACATCCATAGTTCAACAAAATTCCATTCTACTATTCCAAAAGTGTGAATCCATTGTGCTCATAAAATATCATATTTCCCTAAGGGAATAGTGATCATATAAGTTTTATGTTCATATTCCTTGATCTTCATATTTACATTTTAATATTTTTGTTTACAAGGTAATGCTCCTTCATTAACTATTATAAAAAATAATGTTATTCTCATAGGTTAAGCAAATTCCAAGATCAATAAATCACATAAATATATCAAACATATATCAATGAACACCAATATCATATAAATCATATTGAAACTTTTATTGATAAAACTCAAGCAATGTATAAATCAAAGCTTATTGAAGTTAGCTATTATATGGGTTTATCTCTAATATAAAGACACTAGTCTTCACATTACATAATATTTTTCTCTCTTCGCATTACATAATATTTGACTCTTCATGTCCCTCTCTTATATAATAAGTCCTACATATTACATAAATACAAAGAATCTCATGATTCTATATAACTCCCTACTTCTAAACTTGACACATCACTCACAAAATATTTTCTACATAATTAGACACCTCGTAACATGACCCATGTTCACACCTACTAACTTGACACATAATTTATCCATAAAAAAACAAATTCAAACCATAATATAAATATTTATAATGGGACTGAATAATGTAATACCTCCAACACACCTCATATTGGATTATTTGGTATGAAGGATTCTTGCCTTTAATATATTAGTCTCTTCGTCTTGTCTTCATCCTCTAGTTTTGGCTTTGGAATTGCTCATGATGTTGCTTTTATTCCATTGGCTTGTTTCTTATTCTTTTGGAGAAGTTTATTTTTCCATAAAATCTTTTGTTCGATATAATAATTTCTTTTCATTTTGCTCTTGTAGCAAAAGTTTACTTTATTTTTTTTGTGAAATTTCTATCACATCCAATGTAAATATCCAACTCTTATTGCATCATGTAGCTTCAATTTTATTTTATGTCTTAATGAGATATTTCTTATTACCATTAATGTATTTGAACTATGTAGTTCTTTCTTTGTCAAGTAATTGAGATACTACGAGAATATTTTTTGCTATGTTAGGGATACAAATCACATTATCGAATGTACATTCAAAATACAATAAATTAAGAATGGTATTTATTAATACTTGTACATTATAAATCTTATCAAGTACTATCTTCATTGGTAAATTTATTTTTATTTGAATTGTGTCATACCAATACATATATCATATCATATGGTGGCTTTCTCCTCAATCAATATACCACAAATCATTTATATATTCTATTTTTTGGATTTGCTTAAGTTTATCATTATTTATTATAGCTGAGTACATTCTTATGACAATACTTTTATTTTTTAAGGTTATTTTTTTCATGAATTTTGTACCTTTAAATTTGTATGGTCTTCTTGATGTACTCATTTTTTAACAAATTTAATTCCTTCAATGCGGGACTATTATTGATTCTAGATTAGATTTTTCTTTAATCAATTTGTCACATTTGAATTCAAAATATTCTTTTTCTTTAATTATATAGGAATTCTTATACATATAAAATTTTATCTTTCTTTAATTTTAATTTCAATTTCATTCATCAATTATTGTTTTTTTCTTCAAACAATTTCAATCTTCAAATCAATTTCAAATTTAAATATTTTCCCTTCAATTCCATTTTTATCAATTCAATTTCAATTTTAAATATCAAACTCTCTCTTCTTATATATCCTAATTAATCAATCAGTACCTCAATATTCAACTCTTTAATCAATTCAAATTCATATCCTTCAATAATTATATCAATTCATATAGAAAATTAATAATTCATTTTCCTTCTCATATCTCCTCTTAAATAATTCAATTCTTTAGATCATTTCATTCATCAATTCAGTTTTATTAAATAAATTTTTTGTATTTCTTCATAACTCATTCCTTCATTCTGAAATTAATTAATTTATTTCAATCAAATAATTAATTCATTCTACTTATAATTCTCAATCATTGTATAAATCAATTTATGTTTTATCTTTTTGTCAATCCACTTTAAATAAAATTAAATTACATTTAATCCTTAAAACATGTATGCCCAAATATTAATTAATTAAAAGGTTATAATTTAACTTTATATGTAAATTTTCACTCCAAGGTCTCATTGGTGCAATAATATATCCAAAAATAACTCTTACTAGGGTGTTACTATAACACCTAATCACCTTCCAATTTTACACTTAGGCATTAAAATCTCTACAATTCATCACTAGAAGCCTTCAATGCAATATAATGTGGCATGCATATCTCATTTTCTTAGTATCCAAAAGACTTAGCCTTTAGTGCTTCTAGGTCTCAAAGCTTCCTTTGCGTTCATAGACTTTAATGTTTGTTAAACTCTAACTCTCTTAAATATCTAGGCTTCAATATATCAAGCTTCAATGCTTATATTTTTTGCATTTACAATGTTTATTACTTCACATGCTTTATTGCTTTCATTGCTCAATCTTCATCCACTTCTAAATATTTGATTTCCATTCATCATCTAATCTCCAATCTTCTCTTCCAAGTTTATAGCCACACGAGTCATCCACTATCATACAACACTAAATGTAGGAATTGGTTTCTCATGTAGCCTACACCTTCCTATGAGTATCAACCAGTAGTTCTTTACCTCTTGATTCCTATTCTAGATATAAATTGTACCACTAGTCCTCTACCTCTCAAGAATTCCTTTGAATATACATTAGACCACATATCCTTTCCTCCTCCAATCTAAAATTATTCTCCAAATTGACTTCGTCTCTACAACTATTTTACTTAATTTGGGTCAATCCAAGCTCACTCACAATGGATTTGATATCATTGTTAGAAAAAATAATTCTATTCTCATATATTAATCAAATTTATGATCAATAAATCACATCAATATGATCAAATATATCATACACATACCAAATGAACACCAATATTACATAAATCACATTGAATTATTTATTGATAAAACTCAAGAAGTGTATAAAGCAAATCTTATTAAAGTTACATATTTCGTAGATATATTTCCAAAATAAACATATATGGGACTCTTCAAATTACATGAATATTGGCCTTGCTCTCCCCAAAATTATCTGAAATATTAACTCTTAATATTCATTTCTTATATAATAAGTCCCACATATTATATAAACATAAAGTATCTCATGACTACATATAAATCCCTACTTCTAAACTTGACACATCACTAAAAAATTCTTAACTTCCTAACTAGACACCTTATACACATGACACATTCTCATAACTACTAACTCGACACATATTTTATACATAAAAAACAAACTCACATCTTAATCTAAATATTTGCAATAGGAGAAAATAATATAATACTTCCAAACATTGGCCACCATGACTTTAAAAGAATTGTAGTATTGTATGTAATAGTTTTCTTTCTTAGCTACTTGTGGATCAACAAATTTATACACACTACTAGAATCAATAAGGATTTTGATTATTTACCCCTTGAAATATCCTACCATATTTATAGTCCAAGGGATCAAGATTTCTACTAGTACATGAACTTAACTTTTTAAATGAGATTCTTCTTATGCTTCACCCTCATCCTTGTGCTCTTCTTCCTATTATTTATATTCTTCTTTGGGGACCTCATTTGTTGTAAAATCATATATATCTAGTATATACAAATTATTTTATACATATTTAAGCCTTAGAGAATATTTATCATCACAATTATAGCATAATCCTTATGCTCTATGGTATTCCATTTCTCCCCTAGTCAATTGCTTAATTGTTGGATATCTATTCCCTAGATTCAATGTAGCCTTGAAAAGGATTGAGGTTCTAGCCTATGGAAATTTAAACAAATTCCTCTAAGAAAAGAAGTTCTCCTCTATGAATGTAGTCAACATATTTTTTGCATCCTAGATTGTGGTTTAAATATTTTTACCTCAATCTTGATATCCTCCTTCAACCTATTGGAATATATTAAATTATTTTGTAAATGCTAATGTACCCCCTTGGGTACATATTTAAATTAGGAGTGTGTCTTATATTAGGGTGTGAGTATTTATTTTATGCAATGTACTAAATGCACAAGTATTATTATAATGTACAAAGTATTCAATAATCTAAATGTGCATAATAGTCCATGTGCACATGAGTCCATAGAATGGGAAGGTGAAGAGTCATAGGAATATGGAAGGTCAAGATTCGCATCCCATTGTATATTGGCCTTTGTGTGAGCATATGAAGAAACACAAGGTAGAGGAGTAGTAGAGGATAATATAGATACGATGTAGAGCATGTATAAACTATTAACAGTATGAGATCTCTAATTTATATCAATATACTACTTTCATGAACTTTTATTTATGGTAATTTTATGAGTAGTTGTAGAAGTTTCATATGATTTTTACATGCTTAGTATATTTCCACTATATTTTATTTAATATTGCATGCTCATTTTAGAACTTGTGGTAGTTTTTCCATTAAATATATAACATCAAAATCTAAAATGATATTATAGCTTTAAAGGAGATTGAGAGGAGATAGGGAGAGCATCAAGAGATATTGAGAGAAAATATGAATATTTCATTTAAAAAAAAAAATTAAAGTTGTTTTTTTTCTAGGATCTTTCCACAAGGTTGCAAGAAAACTCATGAAGACTAGGACTCAAAAAATATTGCTTTGCACTAGATTGAACGATAACTAGTGAAGATTATCGATTTTTAGATATCTAGAGATTTATATGTAGTTGATTATTGTTGTCTAAGTTTTGTTGCAGAAAATTAGTTCTCAAAAGTTGAGAAGCTTCCTACAATGGATATAGAAGAATTTCATCTTTGATTTCCTAAAATTCCATGAGATTTTCTTGTGTAGTGATTAGTTTTTGTTTTTAATAAAATATTAGTATTAAATATTAAGTTCCAAGAAAAAATCCCCATAGGATATTGAAGATAGAAGACTGAGGAGACCCAAGAAGGAGGTCCCCATAGAAGATTGAAGACTATAGATTTATCATTAAAAGAAGAAGAAAGAATCCATAGAAACCCTATTTAATATTGAGGAGACCTAAGAATTAGGTCCCCATAGAAGATTGAAGACTTTCAAAATTCTAATACCCAAGAGAAGATGTCTCAAACAAACTTGGAAGGAGAAAGAAGAATGATAGAGAAGCCCTATTGAATAAGTTGAATAAGTGGCCATTGCAGGAGATTTCAAGAAATCTTGAGGTAAAATATTGCAAGCAAGATAAGCTCCTAAAAAGAATATTTTGGGATAATTATCACCATTTGATAACAAATCCAAAATAAAAAAAGGATTTGGAAAGAAGTTTATCAAATTTTGTATTTTTTTTTTTATCTCAATATATTTACATTCTTGAGGAAGAGGTAAGCCAAATAGGTCATATTTGAGGTGAGAGCTAAGAATAATAAGAGGATTTAAGAGGCCAATAATTTGAAATATTTTAAGACATTTAAAAAATATTTGAAGGCTAATTTGTGGAGGATAAGATTGTTGATTTTTGTTGCATAAGTTGAAGGTGATATAGTGTTGCAAATCGAAGAAGAACTAGAAATATTTTGAAGTGCCCTTGAACAACCAATTTAAGAAAGGCCTGATAGCAAAAGAAGGCAGCAATTTGGAAGAATTAAATAATTTTTTTGGACAGCAATTTAAAGGAGGAAAATTCTGAATTTTGAGGCAACAATTTAAAACATTTGGGCTATGAAATTGAGCAGCATTAGAAGGAGAAAAAGAGTTGTATTTTGAATAATTTTAGGGCAGATTTGAGATAATTCTTTGATAACATAGAATATTATTTTTGAGAAGCATTGAAATCTTCAAATTAAAGAGTTTTTGGAGCAAAAAAGTGAAAGGATTTAAAGATACATAAAATGGAGTTTTGGGTAGCAAGCTAAAGCTTCAAATTTGAATATATAGAACAATAAGTTCAAGTAGCAATAAAGGAGAGAAAATGAGCTACAAAATACAACCAAAGAGGTTTGAAATTAGGTGCCTAAAAGAGTATTTCAGTTTTATGACAAGTGGATTTAATTTATGTTTATTTGGCACCATATATTAGAGAGTTTTAATAAAGAACAAGAAGAACTCTAAGTTTATTATCTCCTAGTTAAGGAAGGATTTTAAGAAGCTTATAAATTAGTGTGTTGATATAGCATAAATAAAGGTTCTACAAATTTTAGAAGCTAAGGCAATAAGATAATGGAAAAAGAGTTGTAAATTCTACAAATTTGAGAAAGCAAAAGGATGAATAAAATCACCAAGGAAATTAGCTATAAAAGGAGGCCAAAATTATTTGAAAATTGATGGTATAAAATTATTTTATTCATACATTATGAAAGCACCACATTCGATTTTCTAAAAATAGTAAAAGAAATATCTCAAGTTTATGTCTTCAAAGTTGTAGAAGATAGCATTCACATTGGATTAAAATCTACACCAAAAAGGAGAAGTTAGACATAGTATAAGGATAAATCCAAAGTAAGGATAAAGGTGCAAGTTTTTAGAAGATATAAATCAAGAATTAAATAATTTATCCAAGTTAAGAAGCTTGGATATCTAGTAGAATAGCATTAAGGAACTATTGAGAAAAGAGATAAAAGATCCACCAAGGAAGAGTTGTTGCAAGCACCACAAAGGAGGAGCCACCACCATAGAAGAGGAGAAACCATTGATAAATAAGAGTCACAACTAAGTGTTGGAAACAAATATGTGCCAACAAGTGTTGAAGAAAATAAAATATCAAGCATTCTATGGAGGTTGAAGAGTTGCAAAAATAAAGCTAAACAAAATACGTTGGAGGAGTGAAGAGTTGGAAATTTCAGCAATTGATTAGAAAGTGGCATATTGATAATTTATGATTGGTAAGGTGGGAATATTTTACTACCAGCTGATCATTAAGGAAGTGTAAGAAAATTTGACCACTAAAGAGAGTAAAGATGTTACAAAATAAAATGTAAGCATTGATAGGAGTATAGCTTCCATTTATCACTTTGGTTGAGAACCTAAAATCTTGGATTCCACTTGGCATAGAGGAAAGGAGAGCCAACAACCATTGAGGGAGGTAAAAAAATTTCACATTAGCTATTGATGTATGGGTATTCTTTGAGGATGAAAGAATCGGTTTGCATTGTGAATTCAAAACTTGAGGAGTAATGTATAACAACATATATGTGGAAGACACTTATCAAAGGTAACATCCATGTCATTATAACATCACCAAATTGGGTATATTAACGTAGCAAGGATAATATAAATGCATGAAGAAAATTTTTTGTGCCATGTAGCACATGATAAGAGGAACATTGATAGGTTGGATAGGCCCCAACATTTTTTGAATGAATATCAAGAACATTAATGATTAGAGAAGGATAAAAAATAATGCATAGAAGATTCAAACTCTTGAAGACCAAATTTAGTGAGCATCATACAAAGTAAAGAGCATTAAGTATATTGCAAAGAGGGGAGATCATTTTAGATCACAAGTTACAGAATTGAGAAGACTCATGAAAAGCAAGTCAAAAAGTAGTGCACCATATTAAAGGAGGTACATGAAATATTTAAATTAATTGTCTTTCTACAAAGGTTTGGGAGACATAAGTAATATTATTACTAAGGTTAATATTGAATAATATAATATTCTTGAGATTAATGGAATGAATGGAGGTATAAGGAAATGAGTTTACAAGTTATAACCTTACAAAACTTATTGACTGATTTAGAAGAATTTTAAACTAAGGAGAATCTAACTTGAAAGTTTTTAAAACTGTATTACATGAAATTAAAGTAGAGAAATACTTGCAAATATTTTGACTTGGAGGAATAAATATTTCAACATTGAAATAAGAATATTAAATTTGCAATTATCCTTGTTTTCTAAATTTCTAATTAAGGATTTATAAGGAATTCAACACCAACTTAGGTTCTTGAAATTTAGATAGCATACTATTGAAAATTGAAATACATAAGAAACACAACATGAAGTTGTTTGAAAGTTGGAAAATTAAATTAATATTAGTCCCTTGCTAAAATTAACGATCCATAATGAATGCAACATAAAGTTCTTGAAAATAGAGAATCTTAACAAAAATTGAAATTGCATCAATATTGACTTTAGATTTCTATTCATAATTAGGAAGATAAAAGTGTTGAACTAAGCATGACATTGAGAGGGGGGATGAATAAATGTGTATTAAAAATTGAATCCAACTATGAAATCAAATAAAAATGAGAAATGACACAAACATGCATCACATAACACCAGATTTATAGTGGAAACCCGGTGTGGGAAAAACCACTATGCCAATAGACTGTTTGGACTCCCATCCAGATTTAGTCTCAAAAATATTTGGTCTTTACAATATTTTTGTAGAACCAACTACAGGGAATGGCACCAACAAACCCATACTTTAGCAGTATCAACTGCAAGGAGCACTGACCCCTATTGCCAAGCACCAACCCAAAAAATTTAAAAAGCTCTGATAAATGCTTTAAATCCTATCAAAAGACCCTAAGTGGTCTAGCTCACAAATATTATCCTCTAAAATATTCTATCTAACCTTTTCAATATTAACAACTCTGCACATTGATAATCTCACACCTTGCACATTGATAATCTCATACACTACACACTTTTTCAATCAGAATGCCAAATAAAATTCTTCACGACATCTGCTAGTGGTCCTTTCTATGAAAAAATAGTCATCTCCATTTTATTTTAAAACATATACATGCTTCACATTGAAAAATGTAGATCTTTATCTTTCAGTTACACAAAAGCACCACTCCACCGTTATATTCTTAGAAACTACCAATATTGCCAAAAAGAGTTGACATGGCTTTTTGTATAGTCACAACTACCTCTTAAAATTTTTGAATGGGCTAAAATATGAACCATATAATATTAGATAAACCAAATACCTCCAGTTAAAATTTAATATTTTAATTCTTCATATATTATTCGTAGGACCTTCGACAAGATGGCCTTTTTCGTAAATTTGACGTCTATAATTGCCAAAAACTAGAAAAAGTGCTCTGGAGTTGTTTTGCAACTGTTACCATTTCCTCATAAGATATTTGTTTAGACTAAAATTTAAAACATATGCTCTTGGTACATCTGAATACCTCTATTAAAAATTTTAAATTCTGATTCCTCATAGATTGCTTAATATACCTTCGACAAAGTGGCCTCTGATGCTAATTTTACACCTGACACAAAGTACAAAATTGTCACGTTTCAAAAAATTTGTCAAGCGGTCCAACACTATACCATATTTTGTTCAAAATTGCACAAAAACTTTGGTCACTACTGTTAAACAATACTCCAAACAATGTGTCGAGTTATCCAACACACTCCATTGACACTTTTTGTAACTTTGACAACTTTTGCAACTTTGACAACTTTTAAACACCAAACATCTCCATACAAGCTCCAAACCACTTACCAGTGCATCAACCATACCCAAATAAGTGTGTTGACGATAATTACAACATCTTGCTCAACAATATCCTCCTTTGGAATTATTAGCAACACACACACACATTTTCCTGTAACTCTCCTCCCCCTTGGACAACAATTAAAAAGGGCTACTGCAAACTCCCCCTGAGTCCATACACAACATTCTCAGGCAACTATTAGAAAAAAATAGCAATAATCACTAATAGGAGCAAAAAGATAAGACAAAGACAAAAATGCTCCCCCTGAGAATGTGCACTCGGTAACAATCTAGTGCTTGGGAAGTGTAACCACTCCCATTTTTTTGTAAGATATTCAAAAAATTCTTTTGGCAATGGTGTTGTGATTATATTTTCTACTTGCTCTGTCATAGGAACAAAATCCAACTTGACCTCTCCTTCTGCAACTTTTTCTTTCAATAAATATTACCTAATAGCTATGTGCTTTGTGTGAGAATGCATAACTGGGTTCTTTGAGATATTAATTGCATTGGTATTATCACACATAACTAAAATAGGCACACTAAAATGAATACCAAGATCTTCCAATGTTTGTTTCATCCATAATACCTATGTGCAAGATTATTTCGTTGCAATGTACTCTACCTCTAGTGTGGACAAGGAAACTTATTCCTACCTTTTTTCTATGCCATGCCACAAGATTTTTGCCAATATAAAATGCACCACCACTAGAATTCTTCCTGTCATCTACACAACCTACCCAATATGCATCTAAATAAGCAATAAAATTGAAGTCCTTACCTTTTGGATATCATAATATGTACTCCATTGTACCTTAAGATATTAAAAAAATCTCTTTACTGTTGTAACATGAGTTTCCTTAGAATTAGCCTAAAATCTTCACCATACACACTACCTACTGAAAGCACGAGATTCCGGGCAAAGGAAACACCAAGTGCGATTGCATTCAAAATTAAGTATGCTTAAGTCCTAGAAATGTAAATTGCATGAAATGGAAAAGAAACACATTGGAAGAGACACAATCAAATAGAGAAAACACAGCCCTTTCATTAATATCCCTTGATCTCTGTTACAATTATGTAAACTCCCTTTTTAGGGGCTAGGAGCGCAAATAGGGTTTGATTACAATCACTGAATGATTCCTCTTTCCACGTGCCCACGATTGCAATGGGCGGGCCAAGATGATGCCGCCGCTGATGTCGATGAGTTCTTCGCCTCTGCTGCTTCTCCTACGAACAAAGAAATGACCAAGACGTCAGTAGCACCTGTTGCAAATGAAAAGTGTTTGCTCTCTTAAAACTAACGAAATATGCATGTAAATATTTGCCTGAAATAGTGAATACAGTGAATCCAAATTGCTTCAAAAATTTACAGAAGGTAAGAAAAGTTACCAAAAGGCCACTGCCACTGAGACAGTCGGCCAATCTACTTCCCACTGGAAATTGTCCCTGGGTGGGATGATTTCTAACTGTAAATCATCCCTGGGTGGGACGATTTCTTCTGTGTTGGGGAAGCCGAACTGACACGCTCCAATGTCGAATCCCGAGACCTGCAAAACGCCTGCAAACAAGGGGGTTATGTAATTGGGGCCATTTTGGGACGACCCAGATGGTCGGATTTTCCCAATTTTGCCTCCACCCTCGGGAATTTGACCTTGACACATGCAAGTTAGCGAAACGACAAAGCAATACAAAACATCCTAGAATCTGACCAAAAGTTACAAAATTGCAGCTATGGACTAATCAGACCTAGTAACACAGAATGCAATCTAAAAAAATAATCTAAAGTGCTCAAAAACTAAAAATAGGACTTGAGAGGTGCGGGGGTGCCCAAGTGGGCCTCCCACCGTTGGCCCTCGATTTTGGAGCCAATCCACCAGGGATGGGCCCAAAACCTTTTAGGATTGGGGGGTTGGCGAATTGGTAGGTTCAGGTGTCCATGCATTGGATTTGGGTAAGGTTCGAGCTTCCAAAGGCCACCCAACAACCTCCCTTGCAAAAGAGATTGGTGGATGTGGGAAGGCGAACCAAGAGGGATGCAAGTGGGTCTTCAATTCGGCAGCACTTCGTTGCTTGAAAACTCCTTCAACCTATCTGTTTTGGGTGAGAAAAGTCCCACATTTTATAGACCCAGGGTCTCTTTTGGGAGGGAAGAACAAATGCCATGTGTTGGCCATACGCGCCATGTGGCAGTCTTGTCTTCCCATGAGAGACGGGAGTCCTCCATTGACTTGAGCTTTGATAAATGCTTTTTGTAACAGTCTCCTAACGGCCCCTCTGTCCACTTACACACGCGTGCAAGGCAGGAGTCCTTAACTGACTGTTCTGGGCTGCCACTTGGCCTCATTTGCCTTTTTTCCCGTTAAACTTGGAAATCATCCCACCCAGGGACGATTTCAAAAATCATCCCTGGGTGAGACGATTTCAATTCAGAAATCGTCCCTGGGTGAGACGATTACTAGGCAAAGTGTTTAAGTGTGCCAAATAGCTTCTTGACCTCACAAAATTGCTATGAAAGTGGTTAAGACCACTGTTTGACCTCTGAGGGCTGCCCTGGGGGCTGTGTTTGTCAAAGTGATTAGTGTTTGCAGTCACATAATCGGATTGGTGCCATTTTGGTGTCTACAGATGCCCCTTTTTGGGAAGCACTGCGGGTGACGCAGTGCTGAGCAAAAATAGATAACCAAAGCACTACTGATTAAGGTTTCTTGGTATCCTAACCAACTTTTGATGCCCCAAGTATGGAAAGGGCATGCATTCTTGAATCCTTGCTTTTGATGAGCTAAGGAATTTGATTTCAAGTATTAACCTGTTTTGGTGAGGTGTGACTTGAACTTAGACATTGATCAGTCATGAACAAGTGAAGGGTGTTTTTATCCTCAGGGGGAACCTTGTGTTCATGATTCACGAAATGCCAAGTGTTTTATTGATTTGATTGTTGCTTGTTTACTGCCCCAAGCAGGAGCGTGATTGTCTTTGTCAATGATTCTTTGAATGCATGTATTTTTCCTTAATTTGGGTAAGGTTCGAGCTTCCAAAGGCCACCCAACAACCTCCCTTGCAAAAGAGATTGGTGGATGTGGGAAGGTGAACCAAGAGGGATGCAAGTGGGTCTTCAATTCGGCAGCACTTCGTTGCTTGAAAACTCCTTCAACCTGTCTGTTTTGGGTGAGAAAAGTCCCACCTTTTATAGACCCAAGGGGTCTCTTTTGGGAGGGAAGCACAAATGCCATGTGTTGGCCATAGGCGCCATGTGGCAGTCTTGTCTTCCCATGAGGGAGGGGAGTCCTCCATTGACTTGAGCTTTGATAAATGCTTTTTGTAATAGTCTCCTAACGGCCCCTCTGTCCACTTACACACGCGTGCAAGGCAGGAGTCCTTAACTGACTGTTCTGGGCTGCCACTTGGCCTCATTTGCCTTTTTGCCCGTTAAACTTGGAAATCGTCCCACCCAGGGACGATTTCAGAAATCGTCCCTGGGTGAGACGATTTCAATTCAGAAATCGTCCCTGGGTGAGACGATTACTAGGCAAAGTGTCTAAGTGTGCCAAATTGCTTCTTGACCTCACAAAATTGCTATGAAAGTGGTTAAGACCACTGTTTGACCTCTGAGGGCTGCCCTGGGGGCTGTGTTTGTCAAAGTGATCAGTGTTTGCAGTCACATAATCGGATTGGTGCTGTTTTGGTGTCTACAGATGCCCCTTTTTGGGAAGCACTGCGGGTGACGCAGTGTTGAGCAAAAATAGATAACCAAAGCACTACTGATTAGGGTTTCTTGGTATCCTAACCAACTTTTGATGCCCCAAGTATGGAAAGGGCATGCATTCTTGAATCCTTGCTTTTGACGAGCTAAGGAATTTGATTTCAAGTATTAACCTGTTTTGGTGAGGTGTGACTTGAACTTAGACATTGATCAGTCATGAACAAGTGAAGGGCGTTTTTATCCTCGGGGGAACCTTGTGTTCATGATTCACGAAATGCCAAGTGTTTGATTGATTTGATTGTTGCTTGTTTATTGCCCCAAGCAGGAGCGTGATTGTCTTTGTCAATGATTCTTTGAATGCATGTCTTTTTCCTTAATTGGGTGTGTGATTGTTGGTTGGTGACTAAGTGTGACTACCCCCTCAAGCGACGAATCGATGAGGGAATGACCTTTGTGAGAGAAGCGACGAGTCGCTTGACCCAAGATGACTTGTGCAAGGGTGCCTTTAGAGGGTTTACCGTTAAGCGTGTGCAATTTTTCCAACATTTGGACCTGTTTTTGGTGGGTGTTAACCCTTTTGGTGATGCCAAAATGAGGTGAAATCATCGAAAATCTAACTTCCCGTGGAGCGGTCCGGCTATTGTAGCCTTCTTAGGGAAGTAGGAGAGCGATAATTTGGACCTCGACATTCATTTTCTTTGCCTAGAGGTTAAGTGCATGAGCACTTATGTCTGGCGATGTTTTTTTGTGTTTTTGTTGAATTTTGTACTATTTTTGTTGTTTTTTGTGACACCATTTGGGGATTAAATTGTCTGCAATCCGTCTGCCCGTGGAGCGGTCCGGCTACGTTAGCCTTCTTGGGGGGTAGGATATTGACATTTTGTAACGCCAATGCGTATTTTGTATGCCGGAATGTCAAGTGCAACAACACTCTTATTAGGCAAATTTATTTTTTGTTTTTAGTTCATTTTTGTTGATTTTTTTGTTGTTTTGACTTTTCTGGCTGGAAATCGTCCCTGGGTGGGACGATTTCCAATTTCAGAAATCGTCCCTGGGTGGGACGAGCGCTGACCAGAGCGCTCGTCCCACCCAAGGACGATTTCCAGTTGGTAGGCCTATTTAAGGCCCAAAACTTGGATTTGGGCTCATTTGTGTCATTTTTTTTTTCTTGCGATTTGGTAGCTCTGGGAGGAGGAGGTAATTCTGCGAAGCGAAGCGCTGCCGGAATTCCCTTTGTCATCATGAGTGCGCAAACTGGTTCGAGCGGCGGAGCGGAGGCGAAATCCGTAAGTGCTTCCTAGAGTTTATTCTTGTAATTGATGTTTTGATTTGAATTTTTTTTTTTTTTTTGTTTATTTCTTTGTTTGAAATAAAATTTAGATCTTGACACTTAGTTATTTCTTTGTATTCAATCAGTTAAGGTTAGAAACCCTAGATCTGAAAGATTTATTTTTGAATTTTTGTGTTGTTTTTTTGTAATTACTCAGTTTAGGTTAGGAACCCTAAATCTGAAAAATTAGTTTTTGAATTTTTTTTTTTGGTGTTATTGTTTTGCAGGTTAGGAGCCGGTACCGTGTACCTGCCGCATTTGCTGAGGCGCGATCGGCGCTGACTGATTTTGACTGGCAGTGGCTTGATGCCCTTGGGCTCAAGCAGGTGGCTCGACCGGAGCCTGTGGTCCCAGATCAGGCCTATCTGACGGCCCTGATCAAAGTTTGGGATCCGCGGACCAACACTTTCCATCTTCCGACAGGGGAGATGACTGTGACACTGGAGGACGTTTATCGGCTGCTTCGGATTCCGATAGATGGACTGCCTATTAGGACATCACCGCGTGATCAGCGGACTGCTGTACTGACGAGATGTTTTGGGCATGCGGAGCGGCTGGGTGTAACGAACCCAGTGGAGACAGTCGAGGTGGATTGTCAGGCTAGCGGGATTTTTGTTAGCTGGTGGCAGGAGAGGGGGGTGTTAGGAGTGAGGCACGCATTCTTGATGGGCCTCATTTCTAACATGCTTCTACCTGATTCGTCAGGCGGGAGGTTCCCGTGGAACCTGCTGGAGTTGGTATGGCAGTTGGTAGAGTGCCCGATAGAGGCACCGCTGATTTATGGATGGGGACAGACATTGTTGGCACAGCTCTACGGGGAGCTGTACGGCGTTCGTTGTCGGCGACGGAAGGGGGTGAGTTGTAGTTATCTTCTTCAGTGTTGGGGTTGGCAGCACATAGCAGTGGAGAGGCCGACCGGGTTACCGTGGACGACGCGGGCGGTGATGGATGACGATGAGATTGGCTATGCAGCTTTGTGGCGGCGGTCTGCGGAGCAGGGGCAGAGTCGGCGATGGGCAAGTGCCGTTGAGCACTACACTGATGCCTTTTCTCGGCTCACTCCGGGGGAGGTGTTTTGGCATCCTTATCGGGACCTGTCCAGGCTGGGTTGAGGCTGGAGAGTGGCTCCGACGGGTACGGAGGGAGCGGTGGTTGACTGGGCGGCACGGGACGGAGCATGAGTTCTTTCCGTACCGCCGGGTTACACGACAGTTTGGGGTGCGTCAGGGGTTTCCTGGTGAGCCCGTGGTCTATCGGCGGTGGGGGGATGAGAGGGATCTGGAGCCACCGGTCACCGCGCCATTGGGCGAGGAGTCGGATGCGGTGATAGAGGTCCCGGATGTGGATGACATCGGGACTACCACTGAGTATGATTCGTGGTGGGTACTGCGGCGTTGGAGAGGAGAGGGGCCATTGGGAGGCGCGGAGGCGGCAGTGGAGGATGCTGAGGCAGTAGGGGGTGATTGGGGAGGTCCGTTGGATGATGCGGACATGGTGGATGTGGGAGATGAGGATGTGGACTTGGGTGTTCCGGAGCAGCCGGACATGCAGGATGTGGAGGAGCATTTGGAGCCTGAGCAGGCTACTGTCCCTGCGAGTCCTATGCGTCCGACAGTTACAGAGGAGGTGGGGTCGGATGTAGGCGATGAGGTTGCATGACTTACAGAGTTGCTGCGGATGCGGGATCTGGAGAGGGATCTTCTACGGGCTCAGTTGGCAGAGCGGGATAGAGTTTTGGCGCAGCGCGATGATGCATTGTCTATCTATCATCGACGGGAGGCAGAGTGGTGTCCGTACCGGATAGACTTGGAGAGGGAGGTCATCCGCCTTGGCGGGCGGCTCCCCGAGCCTTCGATCGGTAGATCTTCTCGACGGACGAGGGATAGTCCGAGCGAGCGATCGAGCATCATCTCGCCGCGAGCGGTTAGATGAGGGGGGTGGTAGTAGGCATGATGCGGGGGCTAGCAGTAGCCGCCCTGCAGGGTCCCGTCGGACCCACACCACGGGGGGTAGTTCCCGTCGCACCGATCCTGCGTGATCATGGTGGTCGACGCCTTAGGTTGGGTTTTTGGATATGCTTGCGGGGTCTGAGGACCGATTTTGTAGCCTGCGGGCATCTTTTTTTTGACGATATATATATATACCGGTTTTATTTTTGGTTTTGTACATGTGATGATGTGATTTTTGTTATGCATGTTTATTCATTTTGATGAATGCAGATGTTATGATGAATTCAAATGTTTTAGATGTCTATGTGATATGCAAATTGAAATGGATGAATGATATTTGTGTTGATTGCACTGTAGGCTGTTTAAGAAGCTCTTTATTTACATGATTTTTTCTGTTTTTGTATTTTTTGATGGTATCATAAGGATGATAAGTAGCGCAGATGGTTTTGGAATGAATGTAAGATTTTCTGAGATTCAGACAGTTTTAACTCATTATTCATGACTGTACTTTATCTTACAAGACTTTTGAACAAGGTATGAATCGGACATGTTTTTGACCGAGTTATTTAACATCCCTGTGTGTGCAATTGAGTTCATTTAGTGGTATTTGTTAGGATACCGCCAGTGCCAGGTGGGCTTTCAACCGAACCTGTACTGAGGATCACCTAATTAGCTCCACGAATTCCTTTGTTGTATGTACTAAGATTAATCTGCGTTGTAATCCAGGATGCCATAAGCTAGCTCATCCACATGCAAACATTGATCTGTACGCAAGTTAATGTGACAGATATATCGTCATGCGGGAGGTTTACTTCTGTTACCGATAGGCTATCAACCAAATTGGTACAAAAGCTTGCCTTATGACCTACAGAATTTTGAGAGTTCCAGGGATTCAAGGTCAACTCCCTTCTTTTTTTCAATTGTATTGGGATACTTGCTCTTTTGTAGTGATAAGATCACTGTTTATTTTGATTTGTTTTTCTTTTGAGCAAGGGATTGGGGATATGGAGTGATGAAAATCACTGTTGTTTGTGCCTTTTTATGTGTGCACTATATTTGTCAAATTTGGAGTTTTGACATTTTGCAAATTTTTGTGTTTTGCAACTGTTGAGAACTTTAGGGATTCTTAGGGAATTGGGTAGGGAGGAAGCTTGTCCTTTTGCCAACTCTCAGCATTCTATGGGTCATTCGCACAGGGGGATGAGCAAGATAACCGTTTCGCTTGTGGTGACTTAGATTATTTTGCAGGTTTCGTCTTTCGTTCACACAATTTTGGGAATTTTAGTGTTTTGATTTGTGTTGGGATGTTATGTAACAAGGTGTATTTCAAGTATGACTCTACCTTCGTAAAATCTGTTCGACTTGGTACACTACATGGCTAAAGAGGAAAATGATGACTGAATCACCGAAACTCTTGGTACATTCCCAGACCACTGACTGTAGCATGGTGTTTTTGTTGATTCTGATGAATTCGAGTATGCCTAGAATTGAGATGCAAATCTTTGTTGTTTTTGATGATTTTTGTTGTTTTGTTTTTGTTGAATTTATTGATTTGTTTGACCAAGAGATTGCGATAATCCTTGGAGATTTTTGGGTTGACCAAGAGATTGCGATAATCCTTGGAGCTTTTTGTGTTGACCAAGAGATTGCGATAATCCTTGGAGCTTTTTGGGTGACCAAGAGATTGCGATAATCCTTGGAGCTTTTGGTGACCAAGAGATTGCGATAATCCTTGGAGCTTTTGGGTTGACCAAGAGATTGCGATAATCCTTGGAGCTTTTTGGGTTGACCAAGAGATTGCGATAATCCTTGGAGCTTTTTGTTTGTTTGTTTTTGTTGAATTTTTTTTTTTTTTTGGTACTTGGCTTTCTTAGATATGAAATGGTCGCAAATGACTGATATTCAAGGGTTCTGTTTCCTTGATACCGTCAAGAGAAGCTAGCCTGTACGTTCCTGGTCCTATTTTTCTATCAATGACATAAGGACCTAGCCAATTTGCCATGAATTTGTCTCTCATATGGGACGGCAAATTAGAGTTTTGTTGGTTTTCCTTCAGAACCAAATCACCAACCCGAAAGTCTCTTAGGTGAACTTTCATGTTGTAAGCTCTCTTAAGCCGCTCTTGATAGATACGTAAGTGCTCGAGAGCATTAACGCGTCTTTCGTCAAGCAACGTAAGTTGGTCTAACCGGGCCTGCCGTGCAGTGTCATCATCGATGAATTCCTGCATTGATATGCGGAGGGAAGGAATTTCCAACTCGAGAGGCATTACTGCCTCTGAGCCATACACTAGTGAAAACGGAGTTGCCCCAGTGGGCGTCCGAATACTAGTGCGATAAGCCCAAAGGGCAAGTGGGATTTGTATGTGCCAATCCTTATGACTGTCTGTGACGGTCTTTTTAAGGATGGCGACTAGCATTTTGTTTGACGCCTCTGCTTGCCCATTTGCTTGCGGATAATAGGGTGTTGAAAAGCTATGCTGAATTTTGTACTTTGTGGTTAAAGCACGCACGTCTTTGTTCTTGAATGATGGCCCATTATCCGAGATTATTTTGGATGGAATACCAAAACGACATATGATGTATTGCAAAATGAACTCCGCAATGCGGGGTCCTGTCGTAGAGGTTAACGGAATTGCTTCCACCCATTTGGTAAAATATTATGTGGCCGTTATGATAAACGTGTGACGGCCTTGACGATGCAGGGGAGATCTTTCCGATTAGATCGAGGCCCCACTACGAAAATGGCCAAGCAGACCGGACTGTCTGTAGGGCCTGGGAAGGTGCGTGCATTAAATTGGCATGATGTTGACATTTTACGCACCTCTTGACATACGCGCAGCAATCTCGCTCTAAAGATGGCCAATAATAGCCCATGCGAAGAATGCGCTTTGCAATGGCCATACCACTGAAGTGGCCGCCACATGTACCGTCATGCGCTTGGGTGATTGCCCAAGTGGACTCTTCCTGGTCCAAGCAACGAAGAAGAATTCCGTCGTAGCTGCGACGATACAAAATGTCTCCTATCAAGACATATTTTGCCGCTTTCTGTTTGAATGTTCGTTTTGCGGCTTGCGTCAATCCAAAGGGTAGATTACCTAACTTGAGGTATTCTCTTATTGGTAAATACCAGTCCTGTTGATCGGATACCTCGACAGTTTGAACAGCCAATCCCTTTTGGAGTTCTTCCCTAACAAATGCTGATTGGGATAGAACTTGTAAGAATAGCGTTGTGTTGCTATTAATGGGAGTGGGGGAGAACAAAGACCCCCAATTGGCATGTTTCAAATAGTCTCGGATTCGAAAGAACTTATCCGAAGATGGTTCGATCTGGATCAAGTGGATTCTTGGCGTCAAGTCTGAGCTTGTGCGCTCCATCGCGGGTTGCGATAAGGTTTTGACTTGAATGGTTGTTATATCACCGGAAAGGTCTTGCGGGATTAGTGACCCTAAGGAGGCCATTGTGTCCGCAAAATGATTCGATGATCGAGGGAGTGCCTCGATGTCATACCACTCAAGTTTTGCCAGGAATTTATCCACGAGGGCTTTATAGGCCTTTAGAACTGGGCATTTGCATTGATATACCCCTTTGACTTGATTGACGATTAACAGCGAATCACCAAAGATGTTCGGTCTTTTGATGTTCATGGCGATTGTTGTCCGAAGACCTAGGAGCAAGGCTTCATATTCTGCATTGTTGTTGGTGCACTGGAAGTTTAATTTAAATGACAGGGGCATTGGAGCGCCCTGCGGTGTGAAGAATACAATTCTTGTGCCACCACCTTGCTCGCATTTAGAACCATCAAAAAATAAGGTTATGTCGGCCTGAGACTCAGGCTCTTCAGAATCTGGCGATTCTGAGACATGGAAGACCTCATCATCGGGTAGTTCTATGACTAGAGGCTGATCGTCTTCAAGAGGAGCCTCTGCTAGTTGATCGGCTATGACTTGTCCTTTTATAGATTTTTGCCCAATAAACTCAATGTCAAATTCCGTCAACAACATGATCCATTTCGCCGTGCGGCTACTATGATAAGTACGACTCATCATGTATCGCAATGGATTCTCCTTAGACACAACATACGTCGTGTTGCTCAGCATGTAATGGCGTAGCCTCTTTGTAGCAAACACCACTGCCAAGCAGAGTTTCTCAACGTATGCATAGTTAAGTTCGTAACTGACCAGGGTGCGGCTAAGATAGTAAGTAGCCTGTTCTTTGTGAAGTTCATTCTTCTGGGCTAGCATTGCGCCCAGTGCCACCTCACATGGTTGAGATGTATAAGTAGAACGGCACACCTGGTCTAGGCGGTGCCAATACTGGCGGCGAAGCCAAGTATTGTTTGATTTCGTCAAAGGTTGACTGGCACTCGTCATCCCAATGAAATGTGACCCCCTTGTGCAATAATTTGTTCATTGGTCGGCATTTGTCAGATAATTGCGCTATGAAGCGTTTAATCGACGCGACCTTTCCTTGCGGACTTCGAGTTGCTTGATAGTGGTTGGGGGAGCCATTTCAAGGATTGCCTTGACTTTGTTTGGGTCCACTTCGATGCCTCTCTTGGAGACTATAAAACCCAAGAGTTTTCCGGATGTGACGCCGAACACGCACTTCTTGGGATTCAGATTGACCTTATGCTCTATGAGGCGATCGAGAATCTTGCTTAAGTCACCGAGATGATCTGAGCGCAAGATAGACTTGGCTAACAAATCATCCATGTAATCTTCCAAAGTTTTGTGCATGTAATCATGGAAGATATACGTCATAGCACGTTGGTATGTAGCGCCAGCGTTTTTAAGGCCAAAAGGCATGACCTTATAGCAAAATGTCCCCCAAGGCGTTGTGAATGCCATTTTTAGTTGGTCTTCGGGATTGATACGAATTTGATTGTATCTCGAGAAACCGTCCATTAGGGAGAGCATTTCGTGACCTGCTTGTAGCGTCTACCAATGCGTCGATGCTTGGCAAGGGGAAATCATCCTTAGGACTCGCTTTGTTTAGGTCTCGAAAGTCGGTGCATATGC
This sequence comes from Wollemia nobilis, assembly GCA_028583015.1. Classification (NCBI taxonomy): domain Eukaryota; kingdom Viridiplantae; phylum Streptophyta; class Pinopsida; order Araucariales; family Araucariaceae; genus Wollemia; species Wollemia nobilis. Next base: position 2,094,816 of record JAQPPZ010015008.1, on the reverse strand, counting down.
GAATCCTCCCGTCGGGCTTCTTGACGGGAACCATGTTGGACAACCATGGCGGATAATCCACGCGAGATGACAAATTGTGCATCCAACGACTTTTGCAATTCGTCTTTGACCATCAAGGCCATCTGTTGGGTGCATCTTTCTTAGTTTTTGCTTTACGGCTTGATTTTCGGATCAAGCGTTAAATTGTGCATGACTAAGCTGCGGGTCTAGTCCTGGCATATCTTTGTATGACCATGCAAAAACTTCCTTCTTTTCTTTAAGAAGGGCAATGTAATCGGCTTGCTCTTCGGGGGAAAGGCTTACCCCCAGCTTGAGAATCCGTGGATTCATTGGATGCTATGCCGATGTCTACGTCGGTCGTCTCTTCGGCCGACATGTGAGATCCGTCCTCCAAGCGATGTGGAGTTGGGATTAAATGGATATCATCGAGTGAGTTAAGATCTGCGTTTGGGACCTCGGGTCCCTCTTCGACTTGAAAAATATCTTGAGTTGTCCTTGGGGTAAAATGAAGCATTTCACCGAAAGGCCGATACTACGATGGTGACAATGGTGAATTGACGCGATCCCGATCAATGGCATCCATGTTTAGATGCAATGACCGTGATGGATCGGTCGGATTGCGGATGGGTGTGGTCAAATCAATGGAGATCATGTGGATGGAATGAATTTGGTCTCCAGAACCACGGGTGTGATGACTTGATTCTTTTAGCTGTTCCCTATGCTCTGGATCTGGCTCTACGGGAACAGGCACGAATGGATCCTCTCTAGGTGCAAATTCATCTCTATGTGTGAAAAGGAAGGCGGGGTCTTCCCTCGATGCTGCTGTCTCGATGGGATCTCGAGGTGGACGATGCTCATCTTGAATTTGGAGCCATAGGCCTAACACTTGGTCCCACCTCGCTGGGTCTACATGCCATTCATGTCCTAATCGTATACCCATTTGTCCCATTAGATCTTCATGGGTTAGAGCGCGGTGATGTCGTCGCGCATGTCTGAGATAGTCCATCTCAGTCTCGTCTTCTGACTCGCTTTCATAGATCCAAAATTGTTCATCCTCTTCAACATCTGTTGCTTGCGACATTGAGGACTCTTCCTGTTCCAGTGAATTAATCTGGTCCCATTGCGGTTGTTCCACTCTTAGTGGAGGGGCCTGATTCTTTTGAGACTGTGTTATTTCGTCTGGAACCTCTAAGGGGAACAGTTTCAGAAAAATGTCTGGCAGCCGTTGTTGTTCTCTTTGAGGATTGCTCTCTGAACTTTCACCTCTCTCTAGCAAAGGAGAGGGATTATTGCTATTTCCAGGGGTGTTTGTAGACCATGGGAGATAATCCCCTAAGGTGTATTCTGTGTTTGGATTGGCGTACGGGTCTTGTGCCAATCCCCCCCTGTTGCCTATTTCTAGGCCTTGCATATTTTCAACCAAGATGTCTAATGGCAAGGGATGGTTGAACCCTACCCCTGACTTGTCATATGGCATCTGATATCTTGGTTGGCAAAGGATCCGCATCCCTTGCTCATATCTGCCTAGCCCATACCCATGCCAATTGCATTGTTCGAGATATTTTAGGGCAAATTCTGGGTTCGACAGATAATTGATGTTTTCGACAAAAGGTTCTTCATCTGTTTCCTTTTGTTCGCATGGTTCAGAACCATGATCAAGGCCCCCATACACAAAATTCGTTTGGTTCGGTGGGTAGCCTAGAGGGACGATTGTTCCAATGGGAAGGCGAGGTCTTCCCATGTCTTGTACTGACTCCAGTGTGGGGGTTGCCACAACATTTTGCACTATGTATTCTCCCAGGCCTGTACTGGCCATCTCAACAGTGATTGTTGATGATTGGGTAGGAGGAAACGGTAGTCCTTCCTGAGTCCATTCCATGTTTGGTTGTTCAGGAATCTTGGTTTCTGTTGCGTTGGGCGCTTCCTCTGTTGATATCGCTGAAATCGTGGGCAACCCCTCTTCTAGAGGCTTAACCTCTTCCATGATTTGCTTTCCCTTGTCCTTCTTTTGGGCCACGATAGGTGGCGTTGATGATGAAGGAGCCGATGATGAAGTCTCACCTGGCTGGGATTTTGCCTTGTTGGCCACCAGTGGTACTTGCGGTATCGGACCCTGTTTAGATGGATTTAATTGAAAATCCAAATGCGTTGATGGGAGGGTCGATTGAGGTATAAATTGTACCGCATTGCAATACTTGAAGGGCTCTAAGTCCATTGGGACTACATGTATTTGCCCTTCATAGGCATACTTCAAGCACTGGTGTGCGATCGAGGGGACACACTTCATGTCCCTGATCCAAGGCCGCCCTAGCAGTATATTATAAGCCATTTCGCCTTCCAGCACATGGCACAGTGTGGGTATTGACTTTTGTCCTACCTGTATAGGCAGAACAACCGTGCCGACTGTCGAGCAAATTGCATCGTTAAAAGCTCGCAGTGTGTACGTGGAAGCGGTGATGTGAGAGGCTGGCAGTTTTAAATGTTTCAATGCTGCAGTGGTTATAATGTTACTTGGACGAGCCAGTATCTATCGGCACTCTCTTGTACGGGATCCCGTTGACCCGCGCGATAACGTGCGGGGGTGGATCCGGCATGTCATTTGATATCGTTTTGACCTCGTTTTCTTTGAATGTAATGACGAGGCTCCGTACATTGTTTCACATGTCCCACGAAGGCGTTGAAAGAATTTGCTTCGTGGGGTTGTACTTCAATGGCTTTTAAAATGTCCATAAGAGCTTCTCTATGGGGAGCTGATTGTTGAATAAGCTCGTAGATGGACAGCCTAGCCGACGTGGTCCGCAAACTCTGCGTGAGTTTGGTTCGTATCGTGACCTCAGGTCTAGGCGGAGGTAACTGCGTTGGGCGTTGTTGAGGCTGCGATGTCGACGGAACTTCCCTCGCAGGTACCTCGGGGGCAACTGCTGGGTATTTTCTGTTCCTTGTTACAATGCTAATCATTCCCACAAATCCTTGCGCGGGAAGATCTTGTCGCACCTCGTTAATTTGGAGCGGTTTTGTCTGCGCCTCGTGGGCAGGCAAGGGGTCCTTGAATACCCCCATTTGTTGGTTGTTAGGTGCGATGGGGTTGTCCACGACCAATGTTCGGTTGTCGATCAAATCCTGGACTAGTTCTTTGAATTTCCAGCACCCATTTAGGTCATGTCCTCTGCGCCTATGAAATCTGCAATACAATTCCTCCCTATACCCCCTAGGCTTGGGAACGTTAGGGTCAAAAATTTGGATTTCTGGCAGAGTAACTAAATTTTCCGCTGACAAGCGGTCAAATAAGGAGTCCCTAGACTCCGCATACGGGGTGAATTGTCGCCTAGGGCGACGCTGCTGATACTGTTCCTGTCTCCTGTTATCTCTTTCGTAAGCAGGAGGCACTGCCTGGTAGTTAGCCTTTTGAGGCTACGTTTCTTGCACAGGCGCGGGGACATTTATCGCAACTTGGTTGACTACAGCGTGTTGTGGTTGCGTTGTCCTGGTTTTAGTGGTTTTATTCCACTCTTTCTTCTTAGGCTTGGCAATTGCGCCTTCGCCTATCTTAATCTCTTCTATGACTCTGGCTTGCGCCAAAGCTTCTTCTAAGTTGTCGTATTGTCGCAGCAACAATAGACCAGAGATTGATTTTAAGCAACTTTTTGCGAACATTTGCGTGAGATCCGACATGGGAGGACGGTAGGGTAACTTAGAAAGCAAAGCTCTCCATCGGTTCCCGTACGCTGCCATTGTTTCCTCCTCAAATTGTTTAAGGCTAGCAAGATCACTAAGTGATGCCTTCTTCCTTGTGTTGAAGGCGAAACGTTCAAGAAACGCATCTACTAGCTGATCTAAGCTGCTTATGCTGTGTTTGGGCAGCTGTGTGAACCAATCCGAGGCAGGGCCTACGAATGTGGTTATGAATGTTCTAAGCAATAATGCGTCATTATCTTGAATGCCGAAGCATTGGCTTAGAAATCGTGTAACATGTTCCTGTGCGTCCTCTTCACCTTTAAAAACTGCCAATTGAGGCAACTTGAAGTGTTCGGGGTAAAGAGGTGTAGGCACTGAGGGATGCACCGGATTATTGCGGAGTAGACGTAATGTGGGTTTTTGATGCCCAGCAACTTTTGTCTCCACGAGACTCCAAACGCTCCAATAGCGCTTGGTATGCATCGGAAGATTTTATTTCTTCCTCTCTTGTTCGCTCTTGTTGCAAGTTACGGTAAGCTGGAGGCCTATGGAGGGGTGGCCGAATGGCATCCTTCCTGCCTTGATGGGGAGTTTCAACATATTCCTCTTCCGGTTCATACTCCTCATAAAATTCTTGAGGAGTCTCGGGGCGAAACCTATGACCCTGATCAAGCTCTTGCTGAAGGTACCCATCATTGTTTCGGGGAGTTGCCTCCCTCTCGAATCTATGGGGTCTTGGAGGCAGAGCTTGACGAGGTCGTGGAGACCTGTCCTGCACCAACGGATTACGCCTCTCATACTGTTCAGCTCTTTGGATGCGAGGGGTTGGCCCCCTCTCAGGTATTTCATAGCGTAACTCATCCGCTTCGCGTTGCATGCGTTCTTTATCCAAGCGGTATTGATACTCTATCTCTTGTCGACTTTGTTTAAGCCGCATGATTTGGGCTTGACGGGTGGTATATCTCGGCGACAGCCGGGTCAATTTGATCTACCCTATTTTGTTCGAAGGTTCAAATGTTCCTCCTATGGGTTTACCTCGGTTTTGATGCTCTAAAATCTCAAGGGGTCGCTTCCCTCCGTCGAGGTAGGCGGTATGTGCTCGAGGTTCTGGCCTCAAGGGGTGATCATGATATCCGGCTGGTGCAGAAGCATAAGGTTCCCGAGTTGTATGTTGTTGTCCTTGAGGAATGCGATGATCTTCCTCATATTCTCTCTCATAGGTGCGTAAGGGGCAGGCGGAGTTAGGTCGCCCTGTGTGAGGAACCCTACGCTCCGGATTTGGTCTCTCTGTTCTGATGAGAGGTAAAGAAGGGATGCCATATCCACGTTGCCCCTCCAAATGGACGGTGTGCCTGTTTAGCGCTTCATTGCGCGGTGGCCACTCATGCCTAGCTTCAAGAGGTGATTCTCTATTTATGTCAAGGTCTACATGTAAGGCATCTTCCCGAAAGGGGCTGCTTTGAATAGGCATACCCCACCGAGGATTCTGAATTGGATTCTTTTGTAGGTTTGACCTATAAGGCGGTATGACCAAATCCTCAGGACTGAAGTGAAGGCGACTTGCGCTTGCTTTTTGTGTACCTTCCGGAGCTTCTGCCCTTGATTGGGCTTGACTGCGGGTGTACACCATTGCGGTGCTTCTATGCTATCTAAATAAGTTTTTATCTCGTTTTTATGATTTTCTTTTTTTTTGTCTACACTAAGCAGAATTAAACACACACATTCACAAAACCGTGATTATCTCTTTTAAGGATTCTTGGTGTGTCCTAAACTGGTTTAGTGCATTTTGATGTTTTGTTTTGTTTTTGTAGGTTTTGTAGAACGTTTAAATGCATCATGTAGGCTCTTATAACTCCAAAAAGGTCGCCCCTTCAATATACCAACCAGGCCGATATACCAACCTCTCTATATACCCGCCCTTACGAGAGGGAGACTATAGGTACGTGAGAGCAGAAGGTACGTGGTACGTAGGCGGTACGAAAGGGGGATTGTCCTGTTAATGGCACCTACCATAGAAAACTTATCCTCGCGCGCATGGGAATCACCCCAGCTACGCTCGGTCTGTCTTCGTCAGGATTTACGCCTAACAACAGTTGACAATCGGGAAATGGATGCAAATCAAGCCAAGGTGGTGATTAAATCCACCAATGGTCTTGATCAAGGGCTGGGGTCTTACGACCAGCTCCTTGGTTTAATATTGTTTCGTGATGTGTGTGGGGTTCATTTTATCCAGCGAAAATGAAACATGCATGAATGACTTTTCCTAAGCAATGCAAGCTAAAATGAAAACAGTCAAAGAAACAGAAACAGAAACAGAAAATTTCAACAGAGATGATAAAATCCCTACCTCTTCTCTGCCTGCTCGAGTTGCCTCTGAATTTCTGCTCTGAAAAGTTGCAGACAGAAAATCGTCCCTTGGTGAGACGATTAACAGAACAGAAATCGTCCCTGGCAGAGACGATTTTAAAATCGTCTCAGGGTGAGACGATTTCCAGAACAGAAATCGTCCCTTGCAGAGACGATTAACAGTCTGCAAGAAAAATGTACCTGTAAAACACAAAACACAAAAACCCAATTAGTTTTTCTGTGATATTAAAAACAGGGAACAGGTCCCACCGTGATCGCCACTGAAAGCACGAGATTCCGGGCAAAGGAAACACCAAGTGCGATTGCATTCAAAATTAAGTACGCTTAAGTCCTAGAAATGTAAATTGCATGAAATGGAAAAGAGACACATTGGAAGAGACACAATCAAATAGAGAAAACACAGCCCTTTCATTAATATCCCTTGATCTCTGTTACAATGATGTCTCCTCCCTTTTCAGGGGCTAGGAGCGCAAATAGGGTTTGATTACAATCACTGAATGATTCCTCTTTCCGCGTGCCCACGATTGCAATGGGCGGGCCAAGATGATGCCGCTACGATGTCGATGAGTTCTTCGCCTCTGCTGCTTCTCCTGCGAACAAAGAAATGACCAAGACGTCAGTAGCACCTGCTGCAAATGAAAAGCGTTTGCTCTCTAAAACTAACGAAATATGCATGTAAATATTTGCCTAAAACAGTGAATACAGTGAATCCAAATTGCTTCAAAACTTGACAGAAGGTAAGAAAAGTTACCAGAAGGCCACTGCCACTGAGACAGTCGGCCAATCTACTTTCCACTGGAAATCGTCCCTGGGTGGGACGATTTCTGACTGTAAATCGTCCCTGGGTGGGACGATTTCTTCTGTGTTGGGGAAGCCGAACTGACACGCTCCAATGTCGGATCCCGAGACCTGCAAAATGCCTGCAAACAAGGGGGTTATGTAATTGGGGCCATTTTGGGACGACCCAGATGGTCGGATTTTCCCAATTTGGCCTCCACCCTCGGGAATTTGACCTTGACACCTGCAAGTTAGCGAAACGACAAAGCAATACAAAACATCCTAGAATCTGACCAAAAGTTACAAAATTGCAGCTATGGACTAATCAGACCTAGTAACACAGAATGCAATCTAAAAAATAATCTAAAATGCTCAAAAACTAAAAATAGGACTTGGGAGGTGCGGGGGTGCCCAAGTGGGCCTCCCACCGTTGGCCCTCGATTTTGGAGCCAATCCACCAGGGATGGGCCCAAAACCTTTTAGGATTGGGGGGTCGGCGAATTGGTAGGTTCAGGTGTCCATGCGTTGGATTTGGGTAAGGTTCGAGCTTCCAAAGGCCACCCAACAACCTCCCTTGCAAAAGAGATTGGTGGATGTGGGAAGGTGAACCAAGAGGGATGCAAGTGGGTCTTCAATTCGGCAGCACTTCGTTGCTTGAAAACTCCTTCAACCTGTCTCTTTTGGGTGAGAAAAGTCCCACCTTTTATAGACCCATGGGGTCTCTTTTGGGAGGGAAGCACAAATGCCATGTGTTGGCCATAGGCGCCATGTGGCAGTCTTGTCTTCCCATGAGGGAGGGGAGTCCTCCATTGACTTGAGCTTTGATAAATGCTTTTTGTAACAGTCTCCTAACGGCCCCTCTGTCCACTTACACACGCGTGCAAGGCAGGAGTCCTCAACTGACTGTTCTGGGCTGCCACTTGGCCTCATTTGCCTTTTTGCCCGTTAAACTTGGAAATCGTCCCACCCAGGGACGATTTCAGAAATCGATCCCTGGGTGAGACGATTTCAATTCAGAAATCGTCCCTGGGTGAGACGATTACTAGGCAAAGTGTCTAAGTGTGCCAAATTGCTTCTTGACCTCACAAAATTGCTATGAAAGTGGTTAAGACCACTGTTTGACCTCTGAGGGCTGCCCTGGGGGCTGTGTTTGTCAAAGCGATCAGTGTTTGCAGTCACATAATCGGATTGGTGCCGTTTTGGTGTCTACACCTACAAAATGATTGGTTTTGTAGTAGTCAAGTACAATAAGCTCCCAATCATGGATATATACATGGTTTGATCTACAGATGGTGATTTGTCATCTTTGCTCAACTTACAACTTGTTGTCATGTGATGCAGGAGCATCCGGTGGTCAAGGAGCAATCTTGCATCCTCCAAATAATTTAATTGTTTGCTTTTATTTTCTAAGTATTTGTGTTGGGTTTGTTTCAAATCTTGGCCCAAGAGGGAGATTTCGTAAAAAGAAGGAGAAGTTTTAGAGTAAAGGCACAAGTTGCGTTGGGGTCACGAAATCGCGACCCCAAGGCTTCGGAAGGGCAATGGCCAGTTTGAGTCGTGATATCGCGGCATCTTTTTGCCATGGTGAAGGCAAGGGGGCAGTGGGTCTCGATATCGCGACATGTCACGATATCATGACTGTTTTCTGCCAAGGTGAAGGCAAAGGGACAGTGGGTCGCGATATCGTGACATGTCGTGATATCGCGACTTTTTTCGCCAAGGTGAAGGCGAAGGGACAATGGGTCGCGATATCGCGACATGTCACGATATCACGACAAGTATGAAGAAAAGCTTGTGACACGCGTCCTCCACGTGTATTAAAGTGACATGGTCAGCCGAAGACAAAGCAGAAAAGGAAATTAATTAAACGCAGACACACGTCCTCCATGTGTATTAAAGTGACACGGTCAGCCGAAGACAAAGCAGAAAAGGAAATTAATTAAACGCGCAGGCTGCCACGAAGATTGAAATTGAAATTGGCGATCGCGTGTATTAAAGATGGGAATGGTCTTCACAACAGTACAGAGCATGGACGTTATGGGCGAAACAGAGGTGCGGAAGGACGATCTGACCAAGGCGGCGTTTTCAATTCAAAGAAGAGCTTTAATGAGGGTTTCATGGTGGGTGAGGCAGGGGCCATTTATTGTGAGAAAATTTGGGGAGTTCGACCGAGGGAGGGAAAAATTAGAATTTGAATTTTTTAGGCAGGGCATTGATGGCCGAGAGGATCGGGGGCCTCGTTAAAAACCCGAAATGCTGTAAGGATGGGGGATGGTGAAGTTCGGGATTGGGGGAGAAGTGGTATACTGGAGAGAATACTGTAACCCGTATCATGCTATTTTCTTTTTTTTAATGAAATTACCATGAAATTACTGTGAATGTGTTTGTGTGAATCCCGGCTTGCCATCAAGTGGTATCAGAGCGGGAGCTCCTGAGCGTGTAACAGATCGCCGGAGAGAGGCAGTTGCACCAGGATCTGTGGAAGAATTCTTAAAAAAATAATAATAAAAAATAATACAGAGAAATATATATATATATATATATATATATATATATATATATATATATATCATGCCTCCACGAAGGAACCGTGGCGGAGCAGGAAATGTGGTGTCGGCCGAAGACTTCCGGGCCTTGCAAAGACAAGTTCAAGCCTTGCAAGCAGAGTTACGTAGAAGGTGAGAACCCGGAGGGGAAGAGGAAAGTGAAGATGAAGTTGAAGAGGAAGAACAGTCTGAGGAAGAAGCAGAAGTTGTGGATCCTGCTCAGGCCCGGTTGTATAAGGCCATCTCTCAGATTGGAAAACAGCCAAAAATGGAGGTATCTACCTACTCGGGATATCTGAATCCAGAAGAAGTGATTGACTGGATAAATTATTTAGAGGAATATTTCGAGTATGAGGAGATTGAAGACCCTAACCGGGTCAGATTTGCTAAGACCAAGTTAAAGGGTCATGCCAGCATTTGGTGGAGGGGAATGCAGTTGGAGAGAAACAGAAGGGGGAAAGAAAGAATAACAAGATGGGATAGAATGGTGGAGAAGCTTAAAAGACAGTTCATCCCGACAGATTACGAGTTGGATCTGCTAAGAAAAATGCAGAGCTTGAGACAGGACAAACAAAAGCTGTCCAAGAGTACCTTTGAAGAATTTTACAAAATTTCTATTAGAACAGGGCATTTAGAGGCAAATAAAGAGAAAGTAGCCCGTTACATTAATGGGTTGAGGCTTGATATCCAGGAAGAACTGATCCTGGTTTGAGTAAACACCATTGAGGATGCCTATCAATTTGCCTTGAAGGTAGAATAAAAGCTAAACAGGCGGTTTGAAGGCAAGCAAAGAGGAAGAGGCCGAGGTGGAAGGACTGGTGGGAGGACCAGTGGAGAAAAGTACAAGGATCCGAAGAAGACTGGGGAAGCCAGTAGTAACCAGGACCAAAAATATGAAGATGTTTATCAGCCCCGAGATCAGAACAGCTACCCAAGAGGACGGGGTGGATCTGGACGAGGGTTTGGAAGGGGAGTATTTCGTGGAACATGTTTCCACTATGGTGAAGAAGGACATAGGGCATTTGAATGTCCACAACACCGAGAAAGAAAAAACAAGAGGCCTGAGGGCCCGACGCAGAGCTGCTTGTGGCGAGAGGAGGATGCTTGAATCCGAGCATTCCGAAGAAGCGGAGAGAGGAGAAACAATGGTTGTAAGAAGAGTCCTGTTGAACGAGGAGAAGGACATAGAGCAGAGGAAAAGTTTATTCCGCACTAGATGTAAATGTGCGGGCAAGGTTTGCAATATCATTATTGATAATGGTAGCACGGATAACCTGGTTTCAGAGGAAATGGTTACGAAGTTACAGTTAGAGAGGAAGAAACACCCACACCCATACCGGGTCGCATGGTTACAAAAGGACCACGGAGCCTTGGTCAATGAGCAGTGTTCTGTTAAATTTAACGTTGGGAAGTATTATGATGAGGTCATGTGTGACATCTTACCCATGGATGTTTGCCACATGTTGCTGGGGAGACCCTGGCAGTTTGATCGGAGTGCAGTACATGATGGTCATGCCAACACCTACTCATTGACAAAGAATGGTGTACGCCATAAGCTAAATCCCTTGAAGGATACAGATGAAAAGGTGTGTAATATTTCCAAAGTCTGTTTAGTTGAGGGGAGAGAGTTTCTGAATGGGTTAAAGCATGAACATTTATGTTATGCAATAATTCCAAGAGTTAGGGGGAAGGAATGCCGGGATACCCCAACAGAAGTTCTAAATCTGCTGGAGGAATTTCCAGACATTGTGTCTGAAAATGTGCCTGAGGGCTTACCCCTTGTGAGAAAAATTAGCCACCATATAGATTTAGTACCAGGATCAAGCCTGCCAAATAAAGCTGCACATAGGATGAAACCTATAGATACTGAGGAGTTAAATAGACAAGTCCAAGAATTATTAGAAAAGGGATTAATTCAGGAAAGTTTGAGTCCATGTGCAGTACCTACAGTGCTGGCGCCAAAGAAGGATGGAGAATGGAGGATGTGTACGGATTCACGGGCCATCAACAAAATTACTATTAAGTACTGATTCCCGTTACCAAGAATGGATGATATCATGGATCTGTTTAAGTGGAGCTAAGTACTTCACAAAGATTGACCTGAAAAGTGGTTATCATCAGATCCGTATCCGAGAGGGGGATGAATGGAAGACGACCTTCAAGACAAGAGAAGGCCTGTTTGAGTGGTTAGTCATGCCATTTGGACTGTCCAATGCACCAAGTACCTTCATGCGGCTGATGAATGAAGTATTGAAAGAATTTACGGGAAAGTTTGTTATTGTTTATTTAGATGATATATTGATATTTAGCCGGACCACTGGGGAACACCGATGCATATCAGGAGAGTCTTTGAAAAGTTGCAAGAAGAACAGTTATTAATAAATTTGAAAAAGTGTAATTTTGTCAAGAAGGAATTGGTATACTTGGGGTTTGTAATCTCAGCAGAAGGCCTGAAGATGGACCCCAAAAAGGTGAGAGCCATCATTGAATGGCCTACTCCAAGGAACACAATAGAAGTGAGGTCATTCCATGGTCTGGCCAGTTTTTATAGGAAGTTCATAAAGAACTTCAGCAGTATTTGTGCACCTCTCACCGAGACAATGAGGGGAGATAAAAAGGAGTTCAAATGGACATCAGGGGCTGAAAGGAGCTTTGACACATTGAAGAGAAAAGTTACTGAGAACAGCTGTTTTGGCACTTCCGGACTTCAACAAGGTATTTCGGGTGGACTATGATGCCAGGTGGCGGTGCAATAGGAGCGATGCTTGATTCAAGGAGGCAAGCCGATTGCTTATTTCGGTGAAAAGTTAAATGATGCTCGAAAGAAGTATTTTGTCTATGATCAAGAATTTTATGCTATAGTTCGGGCCCTGAAAAAGTGGAGACATTATTTATTACCAAAGGAGTTTGTCTTGTTTCTCGACCATCGAGACTTTGCAATACATTAACGAGTCGGACAAAACTAAACCAAAGGCACATGAAATGGGTGGAGTTCCTCCAAAGTTATACCTTTGTACTAAAGCACGAAGTGGGAAGTCAAACGGGGTTGCGAGATGCCTTAGCGGAAGGCGGACTCTGCGACCAGATTGACGGTGGAAGTAGTGGGGTTTGAAGAATTGAAGGATCTATACCCTACAGATCCGGATTTTGCGAAGCTCTGGAAGGCTTGCTCAATACCTCTTACCATAGATAGAACAAAATGGTTGGATTTCTTAATCCAAGACGGGATGTTGTTCAAGGGCAGTAAGTTGTGCATTCCCAGAAGTTCCATGAGGGAGAATTTAATCAAAGAAAAGCACAGCGGAGGATTGGCTGGGCATTTTGGTAGGGATAATACCATTGCCTTGGTTGAGGAAAATTACTACTGGCCACAACTTCGGCAAGATGTACGGAAGTTTGTGCAAATTTGCAGAATATGCCAGATGGCAAAGGGTGTGAAACAAAATACAGGACTATACCAGCCATTACCTGTGCCTGAGAGACCATGGGAGGACATAAGCATGGATTTTGTTCTTGGATTGCCGAGAACACGAGAGGAAATGATTCAATATTTGTGGTGGTGGACCAGTTCTCCAAAATGGCACATTTTATTCCCTACTAAAAGACAAGTGATGCAGTTCACATTGCTGGGTTGTTCTTAAAAGAAGTGGTACGACTTCACGGTTTGCCGAGAAGTATAGTTTCAAATAGAGATACAAAGTTTGTTGGGTATTTCTGGAGAACTTCGTGGAAGAAATTGAAGACAGACTTGAAATTCGATTCAGCATACCATCCAAAGACAGATGGACAGACGGAGGTGGTCAATAGAAGCCTGGGCAATTTACTGTGGTGTTTGATAGTGGATCAACCCAAGGGATGGGATTTAGTCTTACCACAGGCAGAGTTTGCATATAATAGTTCAGTTAATAAAAGCACAAATAAATCACCGTTCCAAATAGTATATGGAAACAGCCCGAGGAATGTGTCTGAGCTAAGAAAGTTGGACAGAAGAGAAAAATGTAGTGCCGAGGCAGAAGAATTTACAGAGCATATAAAAAGTCTGCATGAGGAAGTAAAAAGACAGATTACAAAAATGAACAGTCAATATAAGACAAGGGCAGACCAGAAGCGGCGGTTCAAGGAGTTCGAGATTGGAGATGAGGTTATGGTGTATCTCAGGAAGGAGAGATTTCCTGCCAAGACTTACAATAAATTGAAGATGAAAAAGTTTGGGCCATGCAAAATACTGGGAAAGCGGGAGTCAGGAAATGCGTATGAAGTGAAATTGCCGAGTTGGCTTGATATTTCACCTATTTTTAATATTTCAGATCTCATGGAATATCATGAGGGAGAAAGTAGAGACATGCAAAGTCCAGAACCATGGCAATTTCTAGCCTCTACTCCAAGCACAGATGAGGCCGAGGAAATATTAGATACCCGTGAAGGCCGGAGCACCCGAAACAAGCAGTATACTGAGTACTTGATCAAGTGGAGGGGCATACCAACTAAATATGTGACTTGGTTGTCGAAGGTGGAGGTTGACCGCTTGGGTCTCCCCTTAGCCGAACAAAAGTGAGGGTCACTTTTTTTTATTCTACCCCGGGTGTCTGATACAGGAGCATCCGGTGGTCAAGGAGCAATCTTGCATCCTCCAAATCATTTAATTGTTTGCTTTTATTTTCTAATTATTTGTGTTGGGTTTGTTTCAAATCTTGGCCCAAGGGGGAGATTTCGTAAAAAGGAGAAGTTTTAGAGTAAAAGCACAAGTTGCGTTGGGGTCGCGAAATCGTGACCCCAAGGCTTCGGAAGGGCAATGGCCGGTTTGAGTCGCGATATCGCGGCATCTTTTTGCCATGGTGAAGGCAAAGGGGCAGTGGGTCGCGATATCGCGACTGTTTTCTGCCAAGGTGAAGGCAAAGGGACAGTGGGTCGCGATATCACGACATGTTGCGATATCGTGACTTTTTTTGCCAATGTGAAGGTGAAGGGACAGTGGGTCGCGATATCGCGACATGTGGCGATATCGCGACAAGTATGAAGACAAGCTTGTGACACGCGTCCTCCACGTGTATTAAAGTGACATGGTCAGCCGAAGACAAAGCAGAAAAGGAAATTAATTAAACGCAGACACGCGTCCTCCACGTGTATTAAAGTGACACGGTCAGCCGAAGACAAAGCAGAAAAGGAAATTAATTAAACGTGCGGGCTGCCACGAAGATTGAAATTGAAATTGGTGACCGCGTGTATTAAATATGGGAATGGTCTTCACAATAGTACAGAGCATGGACGTTATGGGCGAAACAGAGGCGCAGAAGGACGATCTGACCAAGGCGGCGTTTGCAGGTCAGAGAAGAGCTTTAATGAGGGTTTCATGGTGGGTGAGGCAGGGGCCATTTATTGTGAGAAAATTTGGGGAGTTCGACCGAGGGAGGGAAAAATTAGAATTTGAATTTGTTAGGCAGGGAATTGATGGCCGAGAGGATCGGGGGCATCGTTAAAAACCTGAAATGCTGTAAGGATGGGTGATGGTGAATTTCGGGATTGGGGGAGAAGTGGTATACTGGAGAGAATACTGTAACCCGTATCATGCTATTTTCTTTTTTTAATGAAATTACCATGAAATTACTGTGAATGTGTTTGTGTGAATCCCGGCTTGCCATCATCATGGGATTACTGACTGCTTTACAATACTCCATTGTAAACTTCTTTAAAATATATTTCATATATTTGATTTGAGAAATGAATATGCATTTTTCTAGCTAATTAATTTACAAACCAAGAAAATAAGTAAGATCACCAATCATAGACATCTCAAACTCATTTTTCATATTATTGGTGAAATATTTACATAGCTTATCCTTACAACCTCCAAAAATGATATTATCTATGTATACGACAACAATAATTTGATAATTTTTTTCATATTTAACATACAGATTGTTGTCCACCATATGATTCTTGAAAATTTGCTACTAGGGATAGGTGTCTAGCCTTGCATACCAAGCTTGGGGTGCTTGTTTCAAACCATATAATGATTTATTCAACCTGAAAGCCATATTAGGATCATATCATAGCTGAAAACCATTTGGTTTTTTAATGTATACCTCTTCTAAAAGCTTACCATTCAGAAAAGCCGACTTTACATCCATTTGATAAACTCTAAAATTTTTGTAAACCACTAATGCAATAAACATCCTTATTGCTTCTAGCCTGGCTATAGGTGCAAAAGTTTCTTCAAAATAAATACCTTCAAATTATGCATATCCTTTGCAAACTAACCTTTCTTTATTTCTTACAACCTACACATCTTCATTAAGCTTATTCAAAAAAACCCACTTGGTACCAATCACATTCTTGTTCGTTGATCTTGGCACTAGCTCCCAAGTCTTGTTATTTTCAATCTGGTTCAACTCTTCTTCCATTACCTTTACCCAATTTTCATCTTTACTTGCTTCTACAACATTTTTGGGCTTTATGTTAGACAAAAGAGAGTAAGTTTTGGTTATTCTTCTTCTTATCTAAACACTATCTTCGGGGTCTCTAATTATCTGTTCTTGGGGATGGTATTTTTTCCATGTTGTTGATTTGTATTTGTTGTATTTCTCCAATTATTCTTCTTTTGATTCACTTCTTGACTCCTCATATTCCTTCTCTTCCTTTTCTCTTTCAATTGTCTCTTTATAAATAGGAAAGTTATCTTCATTGCTAGTTACATGTTCTCTTCCTTCATAAACTTTAACATCAGCACTTTCAAAAAAATTTCTTAGCCTCTTATTAGATCATTTTTAAGCTTTGCTTTTATTAGAATAGCCAAGAAAAATACCTTCATCCACTCTATCCTCGAATTTTCCAAGATTGTCTTAAGTTCTTCTTATGTAACACTTGCTGCCAAATACCTTAAAATGCTTTGTTGTCGCTTTTCTGTCGAACCACATCTTATATGGTGTTTTGATTTCATTTAGCCTTAGCATGCACCTATTTTGTATGTAGACCAGTGTATCGACTGCCTCTTTCTAGAATCTGTTAGCTACTTTGCTCTTGGTTAGCATACTTCTAGCCATTTCATGCACTTCTCTATTCTTTATCTCCACAACACCATTTTGCTGAGGTGTTCTTGCAACTAAAAATTATCTCCTGATACCAAAATTTTCACAATAATATGTAAAATATTCAAAAATGAATTCACCTCCTCTATCTGATCTTAGACATTTAATTCTTCTTCCAGTTTAATTTTCAACCAAGTTTTTGAATATTTTAAACATTTCAAGGGCTTCTGATTTATGTTTCAATAATAGTACCCATGTCATTCAAGAGTAATCATTTATGCACAACATGAAGTATTTGTCATTGTTTATACTCTGAGTTCTCATAGATCTGCACAAATCAGTATGCACCAGATCCAATGGTTTTCCAATATAATATTATTTTACCTTGAAAGATGTTCTAGTTTCCTTATCTTTTTTACATGATGCACAAATATTTTTTGATGGCTTTGAAATGCTAGTAATATCTCTTACCACTTTCTTCGAACTGATTTTTACAAAAACTTTGAAGCTAATATGATCAAGTCTCTTGTGCCACAACCAATTTTCATTTTCATATCCAAGAAAGCAAGATCCTTCTAAGATCTCTATGAGAGTGTACAAATTTCCAAATGTTCTTGTTCCAACTGCTATCAATTTACCATTGTTTGCCTTTATGATTTTACATCCCTACCTTTTATAAATCACATTATGACCTCTATCACAAATTTGACTCATGCTCAACAGATTATGCTTTAGTCCAACCACAAACAAGACTTATTTAGACTTGAGTTTTTCATTGCTGTTATTAACCATGTCTCTGCCAACTATCTTAGCTTCATCATTGTTTATGAATTTGACTTAGCCACCTTCATATTGCTGCAATTTTTCAAATTTTTGTTTGTCTTAACTTATGTGGTTAGAACATCCATTGTCAAGTATCCATGGTGTGTGTTTATTCTATGCCTTGAATGTGTTCTGTACAATTAAATACTCCTTGTCTTCCTTTGGTTGTTATTTATTTTTCCAAACTTGTTTGTCCTTTGCCTTGGATTCTTTTATTGTCTTATGATTTTTAGTTGATTTATCATGATTGTTTGATATTTTTCTTTTTTTTTTTCGAGTATGGATGAAATATTCTTTCCTAAAAAATATTTGATGCAAACACACTTCTACAAAATTTTGCAATATGCCCGAAATTATTACATTTATAACATTCCATAGAATAGTCCACCAATGGTGTAAAGAAATTATTACAAAATTTCTTGGTGCAACATTAAATTTAAAATCTGAAATCTTGTGACCATAAGCATTGCATTTAAAACAATAACCAAAAAATAATAATTGAACCTGGTTTGTGGTCTTTGCAATGTAGTTATAGGTGCCATGAATCCTCTTCTCCTTTGATGCACGACCTTGGTAAAGCCATCATTATCAAAAAATTTCTCATGCCTTCCATTGTTGTCTTCTCTTACTAGATTCAGCTTTGCTTGATCAGCTTGTGTTTTCTTTTCTTCAATCTTTGTAGATTTTACAATGGTTGCTTTTGGTTTTTTTGACATTTCTCCTTCTTCAAAACCCAAACTGAATCTAATGGATGTAGTTCTCTTGTTATTTATGATCTCATCCAACTTCATAGGACTCCCTTCAATTTTTTGATAAGAACTGATTTTTTGATTCATCTCTTCTAACTGCATCCTTAAACCAATAATCTCTTCATCTAATTTGCTACAATTTTCTACTTTTATGGTTAATTGCATTTTAATATCTTCGAAGATATTTTTGAATTCTTCTATTTACACCTTCAAATATGCTATGATTTCATTTACATCCTTAAGCTTTCTTGATTTTTTCTTGTGCCTTTTTATTTATGCCTTTAATTCATATAGAATTGCAACCAATTCTACTTCCATATTAACTTTTGCATCTATTTATTCTTCATAAAATTCCTCTTATTATTTTAAATTTTCTTTTTCAAGTGCCATGAAAAGAGCTTCACTTGTTTCTTCATCAAAATTATCACTAGAGATATCTTTGGATAAACTAACATTCTTGGAAATGAAGTTTTTCTTCTTGGATTTTCCTTTTCTAAAATTAGACATCTTTTTCCAGTTGCCTCTTTCACTATGTGATCCTTCATCATTGTTATTATTTTTATTGTACAGATATTTAGATACAAAATGTCTAACACCTCCATAGTTGAAACATTTTAATGGAAATTTTCCATTGTATTTTCCTTTACCTATTTTCATTTGTTGCACAAAGTTAGATTCCATCTCATCTGACATTTCATCTTCATCAGACTTTGGTTTGGTTTTTGTATTTTTCTAAGATTTGAAGTGATGCAGGAGCATCCAGTGGCGGCCGAACAATGTTGCATCTTCAAGAAAATTTCTAAGTGTTTGCCTTGGTGTCGCAAAATCGCAACTTAAAAAGTGTCGTGATATCGCGACATGTCGCAGAATCGTGACTCAGGAAGGAGAGAGAACGTGCAGGGAAAAAATTGTCACAATTTCGTGACATGTCACGAAATCGTGACCAGCAGCAAGAGTGAGGAGATGTCGAAGAAAATGTCATGATTTCGCGACATGTTGCGAAATCGTGACCGACAACAGGAGAGAGAAAGTGCCATTGAGAATGTTGTAAAATCATGACATATCATGAAATCACGACCGTCACGAAATCGCGACCAGGAGCAACCGGAAGGAGGAGCCATTGAGAATGTCATGATTTCATGACATGTCATGAAATCGCGACCGTCACGAAATTGTGACCAGGAGCAGCCGGAAGGAGGAGCCATTGAGAATGTCACGATTTCATGACATGTCACGAAATTGTGACCATCGTAAAATCGCGACCAGGAGCAGCCAAGGGAGATGCCAATAGGAATGTCATGATTTCGTGACATGTTGCGAAATCACGACCATCGTGAAATCATGACTAAAAGCAGTCGGGGGAAGATGGCAATGGAAATGTCACGATTTCGTGACATGTCACGAAATCGCGACTGTCATGAAATCATGACCAGAAGTGACCGAGAGATGGTGCCAACGAAGGATGTTGCGATTTCACGACATGTCATGAAATCATGACCATCGTGAAATTGTGACCTGAAGTAGCCAAAGGATGATGTCGAAGAAAATTTCATGATTTCATGACATGTCGTGAAATCATGACTAGCAGTAGGAGGGAGAAGACGCCAAAGAAATTGTCATGATTTCACAACACACCTTGAAATCACGATCAGAGCATAAATGCAGAGGCATCCGAAGGCAAATGTCGTGATATCGTGACATGTCGCGATATTGTGACTTGAAGATAATAAAGGCAGCGATGGAGGAAATTGTCACGATATCTCGACATGTCACGATATCACAACCAAAATGGAGAAGGAGTGCAGGGAAGCCAAAATGTCATGATATCACGACATGTCATGATATCGCGACCAAAAGAGAAGAGGAAGAGGAAGAAGAAGAAGATGTCATGAAATCGTGACAGGCTACATTTTTAGGGGTCATTACAGAATGACTTGTGGTAACACATAACAACACGTGGCACCAAGGTGCGATGAAAATAGGCGCATATGAATAGTTAACGGAAGACGTTACGCCAGCTACAAAGGATGTTACAGATTGCAGTTATGGGGCAGACGAAGACGAACAGTCATGGCAAAAATGAATCGAAGGGCCGCCAGATGGAAGATGAAGAGGCACGCCCAAAAATTTATAAAAGTATGAAGCAGAGGCGTGTACAGGGGTTGGAAAACTATAGAAGCAAACTCGTAGAGTCAAGTTGTAGAGCCGAGGGTAGAGTGTCGACTTAGAGAGTGTGTTTTCCTTCCAAGGAGACAGAGTTAGAAATTGCATGGGGAGTTTTTTTTTTTTCATGTCTCCATCAAGTGGTATCAGAGCTAGAAGTTCCTGAGTGTGTAACAGATCACCGGACATGAGGCAGTTACACCAGGATCTATGGGAGAGCTTTGTGAGAGGAGTGAGAAGAATGTCGCCATGAAGAAATCATGGTGGTGGGAGAGATATGAGATCTGAAGATTCATAGTTACGGATGTTCAGATCTTTGTAGAGGCAAGTGAAAGCCCTGCAAGAGGAGCTACTCAAAATGAATTTATGGAAGCAAGAGGAGCTACGTAGAAAGCGTGAAGATAAACTAAGAAGTAGAGGCCAGGAAACGGAGTTGAAGCGGATTGCAAAGGCAGGTGAATTTCTAGAAGTATTTTAGAAGATGGTGACCAGACAACACAGAAGTGAAGGTCACTTATCCATCAACCCTGGGTGTCTGATGCAGGAGCATCCAGTGGCGACCGAACAATCTTGCATATTCAATAAAATTTCTAAGTGTTTGCCTTGGTGTCACGAAATCACGACAGAAAAAGTGTCATGATATTGTGACATGTCATAGAATCACGACTCAAGAAGTAGAGAGAAGGTGCAGGGCAAAAATTGTCATGATTTTGTGACATGTCGTGAAATCACGACCAGCAGCAAGAGAGAGGAGATGTCGGAGAAAATGTCATGATTTCGCGACATGTCATGAAATCGCGACCGACATCAGGAGAGAGAAAGTGCCATTGAGAATGTCATGAAATTGTGACATGTCAAAAAATTGTGACCATCGCGAAATCATGACCAGGAGCAGCCGAAAGGAGGAGCCATTGAGAATTTCATGATTTTGTGACATGTCGTGAAATCACGACCAAGAGCATCCAGAAGGAGGAGTCATTGAGAATGTCGTGATTTTGCGACATGTCATGAAATCACAACCATCGTAAAATCGTGACCAGGAGCAGCAAAGGGAGATGCCAATAGGAATGTCATGATTTCATGACATGTCATGAAATCACGACCGTCGTGAAATTGTGACTAAAAGCAGCTAGGGGAAGATGCCAATGGAAATGTCATGATTTTGCAACATGTCATAAAATCATGACCGTCATGAAATCGTGACCAGAAGTGACCGAGAGATGGTGCCAACGAAGGATGTCACGATTTCGTGACATGTCACGAAATCACGATCATTGCAAAATCACGACCATCGTGAAATCACGACCTGAAGTAGCCGAAGGATGATGTCGAAGAAAATGTCATGATTTCGTGACATGTCATGAAATCATGACCAACAGCAGGAGGGAGAAGATGCCAAAGAAATTGTCATGATTTTGTGACATGCCATGAAATCGTGACCAGAGCAGAAATGCAGAGGCATCCGAAGGCAAATGTCACGATATCACGACATGTCGCGATATCACGACTTGAAGATAAGAAAGGCAGCGATGGAGGAAAATGTCATGATATCATGACATGTCACGATATTGCAACCAAAAGGGAGAAGGAGCGCAGGGAAGCCAAAATGTCATGATATCGTGACATGTCACGATATCGCGATCGAAAGAGAAGAGGAAGAGGAAGAAGAAGAAGATGTCATGAAATCGTGACAGGCTACATTTTTAGGGGTCATTACAGAATGACACGTGGCAGCATAGAACAACACATGGCACCAAGGTGCAGTGAAAATAGGCACATATGAATATTTAACGAAAGACGTTACGTCGACTACAAAGGACATTACGAATTGCAGTTATGGGGCAGATGAAGATGAACAGTTGTGGCAAAAATGAATCAAAGGGCCGCCAGATGGAAGATGAAGAGGCATGCCCAGAAATTTATAAAAGGATGAAGCAGAGGCGTGTACAGGGGTTGGAAAACTACAGAAGCAGACTCACAAAGTTGAGTTGCAAAGCTGAGGGTAGAGTGTCAGCTTAGAGAGTGTGTTTTCCTTCTAGGGAGACAGAGTTAGAAATTGCATAGGGAGTTTTTTTTTTTTTCTTTTCATGTCTCCATCATGAAGGTAGCTTCTATGTCTATAGATTTAGCTTTTCCTATTCGCATATCATAAGCAGTCAAAGAGCCATACATCTCATCCATAAAAAGACTATTTAAATCCTTTGCTTCTTCTATAGAAAAACTTTAGAATCAAATATTTGAGGAAGAGATCTTAATACCTTTTTGATGATTACCAAGTCATTGATGACTTCATTTACTCTTAACAACTATGCCTCTATATTCTCATCTTCATTCATTTTCAACCCTTCAAATTGTGCTCTATGTGTCTGCAATTTATCTTCCTTAATCTTGTCATATCCTTCATAAATGCTCTTCAACTTATCCCAAATTTCCTTTGTGGTCTTGCATCCTATAACTTTTACTAGTTCATTGTCAACTAATCCACACATGATAGCATTCTTAGCTTTCAAATCATTCTCAAATTGTTTCTTTGCATCCTATAACTTTTATTGATTTCCAAATATCATATCCCAAAGCACAAATATATGACTACATTCTAAGTCTCCAAAAAGCATAGTTGGTTCTATAAAATAACGGTGATTTTTTTGAGAATAATCCTTCATCACTTGCCACTGTGTCACTTCCAATATCACCCTAGCCGATTGAACCTATTCAAAAACCTTGCTTTGATACCATTTGTTGAAATAAGCATAAAATTGAGAGGGGGTGAATTAGTGTGTATTAAAATTTTAATCTACTACAAAATAAAATCAAAATAAGCAATCACACAGACATGCATACCATAACACCAAATTTATAGTGGAAACACGATGTGGAAAAAACCACTGTGCCAATGGAATGTTTGGATTCCCATCCAAATCCAGTCTCAAAAATGTTTGGTATATACAATACTTTTGCAACACCAATTATAGGTAATGGCACCAACAAACCTAGAATTTAGCAACACCAACTACAAGGAGCACCGACCCCTATTGCCAAGCACCAACCTAACAAATTTAAAAAGCTCTGATAAAAGTTTTAAATCTTGTAAAAATACCCTGAGTGGTCTAGCTCACAAATATTCTCCTCTAAAATATTCTATCTAACCTTTTCAATCTTCTCAACTCTGCACACTGATAATCTCACACCTTGCACATTGACAGTCTCATACACTACACACTTTTTCAATCAGAATGCCAAAAAAAAATCTTCACAACATGCGTTGATAGTCCTTTATATGAAAAAATAGTCGTATCCATTTTATTTTAAAATATATACATGCTTCACATTGAAAATTTTAGCTCTTTATCATTCAGTTACACAAAAGCACCATTCCACCGTTATATTCTTAGAAACTACCAAAATTGCTAAAAATATTTGACAGGGATTTTTGTAACAATCATAACTACCTCCTCAGATTTCCAAACAAGATAAAAGTTGAAACATATATTCTTGGATAAATTGAATACCTCCAGTTTAAATTTAAGATTTAACTCTTCACGGATTATTCATAATACCTCCAACAAGATGGTCTTTTACGGAGATTTGACACGTCTAAAATTGCCAAAAACTAAAAAAGGTGCTCCGGAACCATTTTGCAATTGTTACCATTTCCTCCTTAGATCTCCATTTGGACTAAAATTCACAACGTATGCTCTCGATGCATATGATTATCTCTAGTAAAATTTTTGAAGTTTTATTCCTCATGGATTACTTAATATACCTCCTAAAAAGTGGCCTTCGATGTTTATTATACACCTGTCACATAAAGTACAAAATCATCCTGTTCCAACAAAGTTGTCAAGCAGTCCAACATTGTATTGTATTTTATTCATCACTACACCAACACTGCGACTGCACTCACTACTATTAAACAATGATCCAAACAATGTGTCAAGTTAGCCAACACAGTCCATTGGCACTTTTCACAACTTTGATAACTTTTGCAACTTTTGCAATTTTGACAACTTTTTCAACTTTTACAACTTTGACAACTTTTTCAACACCAAACATCTCCATACAAGCTCCAAACCACTTACCACTGCATCAACCATGCCCAACTAAGTGTGTTGACAACAATGACAACATCTTGCTCAACAAAAAGGGATTCAAATCAAAGGAAAACTTACAAAGCTAAGTATTTTATCAAATTTATCTTATATTAAAATAACTAGGGAAACATAAGGTAGTATACAAGTGTTATCATGACAAAAAATAAATTCTTTCTTTTAGAATTCCAACTTCTCAAAAGACCTAATTACACTTCATGGAAAAAAAAGTGAGATCAATAATGATAGTTGAAAATATTTGGGATATCATAAAAGGAGCTAAAGCTAAACCTACTAAATATGCTAAATATATTCAAAAGTATGAAGAAGATGAAGCAAAAACACTTATGATAATAAAATTTGCAATTACAGATGATATACAACCATACATTAGTTTAGCAACAACTTCTATAGAATCTTGTAATACTTTAGCCAAGATATTTGAAGGAAATAATAAGGATACTATTTTTAATCTCCAAACACAAATGCATTCTCTAAAAGTTAATAGTAGAGAAATTAGAGAAATATTTCTAATAAAAAATGTTAATATTAGGAGAAAGTGTTGAAGACAAGTTCCTTGCTCAAGTAATCCTAAGAGCACTTCTAGAAAGCTACAATCATCTACTCACATATTTACAAATTTTGAGTAAAAATATTAATCATTTTATGAGTTAATCAATATACTACAAGAATATGAGATGGAGAATTTAGTGAAAGATGAAATTACTAGCAATGCCTTAGTCTCAAAAGATAATCCACAAGAAAATATTGCTCTATTCTCAAGGGGAATATCATAATGCAATAATATATATTGTCTATGCAAAAAGAGAGGACATAGTACAAAGTAGATTCATTCTAAGAAATCAATATCAAGGGAATCAAACAAACTTTGGAAGCCAATCAAATAGTCTATTTCAACGAAGACAATATCATAATCAATATAATTCAAATCAGCAATAATTTTAGTATCCATATGCTCCTCAAAATCAATACAATCAACATCAACTATAATATAGATAAGGAAAACAAAAGGACACTTATATGAAGAGATTCAACAAATTTAGGAATTGGAAGAACCTACAGAAGAACATGAAGTTAAAATTCTTTTAGAAAAAATAGTATTTTATGAAAATACTAATTATTTACTTGATCAAAATACAGACAAGGAGCAGAATGAAGAACACAAAAAATAAGATCTCCGGTTCTAGAACCATGATGAAGACCATATTGAAGACTAAATCCTTCAATAACAAAATAATATAATACATGGGGGTGTTGGAATATATTACATTATTTGGTACATGTTATTGTACCCCCTTAAGTATATATTTTGATTAAGAGTGTATCTTAGATTAGGGTGAGAATATTTAATTTATGCAATGTGATAAATGCACAAGTATTATTAGAATGTGCAAAGTATTCAATAATTTAAATATGCATAATAGTCCATGTGCACATGAGTCCATAGAATAGGAAGGTCAAGAGTCACATACCATTATATATTGGCATTTGTGTGAGCATATAAAGAGACACAAGATAGAGGAGTAGTAGAGAATAAGGTAAATACAATGTAGAGCATGTATGCAGTATGAAGAGTTTGAGATCTTCATTTTATATCAATATACTATTTTCATGATATTTTTTTAATGATAGTTTTATGAGTAGTTATATATTTTTAGTATGAATTTTACATGCTTATTATATTACCATAATATTATATTTAATATTTCATGCTCATTTTAGACCTTGTGGTAGTTTTTTAATTAAATATATAACATCAAAATCTAACACAACCCACTAATTAAAAAGCTCTAAAAGGACACTTCACCCAAGCCCCTTGTCTGATTAACCAAAATTTTTAATTAAGTCTAATATTCCCAAATAGTGGAGGTCTACTTCAATTTTATTAAATCTCCATTAAAGTGCTCATACTCAGTAGGGACAAAATGGGTGATAGATGTTCAATTTCATTATGAGAAATGGTGATCCATAAATATCAAGGGATCTTGTGGATATTGAAATACTAATTTGCTAAACATAACTAACCATTAGGATATTTTCCATTAAATTTGGGAAAATCTAGCATGGTCATTTTATATGATGCATTATTATTTATATGAGCATTATGTGTCTCCTCTTCTATATTTATAGAACTACCAATATTTTTTTCAATTTCATAACTATGAATTTAATTTTGTACATGGGTAGATTCTTTTAAGCATACTTTATCCTCATGGGATTTTTTCTTACTTCACATTTTTACTTTGATTTATTCATGATTTAAAATATGTAGTATTTCAAGTGTTTAATTTCATGTCTAAATTGGTTTTGCATTTGTTTAATTTGTGGATCCAATAGCCCTATTTTTTAGACAATTGGTTTTGCTCCATATTTCTCATTGATCCTCTACTTCCTCTAACCATGGGCTTGTGATTTGAACCTTTTGAATAGTTTACTAAAAATACAATTTTTTTTAGCAATTACTACTTTTATTAAGGGTTTTATTTTTTGTGGGTGTTATATATAAAAAAAAATCATCTTGAAATGATGGTTGAAATGGACTGTACCAAAAATTGACAAATTTTGGTCTCTACAAAAACCTCTTATGCTATATACCAAAATGATCAGTGTAACAAGATGATTGTAATGGATAAGGTCTTAAAATTATATTTTTTTATGGGTATTATTTATGCTGACTGTTACATTGGGTTCCTTATGTACTAATGAACTATTTACCTTGACAACTACCCTATTGAATACTATTCTTGAATATCACTAAAAGCTACCCTATCCAACACTATTCCTAATAGTTATTGAAAACCTTCTATTATTACAACTATCTACAATAGTTATTTTTATTTATTAAGAACTATTATAGTTTTCAACTCCATAATATGTTCTCTTTAGTATACACAAATCTATGATTAGGATTTTTAGTATTGATGGTCTACACTTAGGATTTGACGTTTAATAGAAATAGGGTAACTCTACATCAAGGTGTGTGTACTACCCATATCCCTTTATTATACTATAGTAGTGATTAATAATTCTCAAACTAATATTTTAGGTCACTACTCAAGGAAGATTCCATACATACGCTTGAATGCACTACCCACATATTTGGTCAGTATGGAAAGGTAATCTTCCCAAGTGTTATGCTCGATACACTATGGATAGATACATAGTCAATAACTTACTAAGGCTTAAGGCCTCTCCCAAGCTAGGGGTTTTCCCTATATACCCAAATCTATATGGGGGCTTAAGTCCATATACAAAAATTTTTTAGGCCCAGGTATTGAAGTTAGATCACCCCTTCCTTTACTAGATGCTTTATGAGAAATCTATCTTAGCCAATAATGACAACTCCATAATTTTTTAAAACCCCAAGCATAAGGTTTCTAGCATATTGAAATAAAAAGAAATAAATAAACTCGATTTTGTTTATAGGATATTTAGTCAAGAAAAACAAAATGAAGGAAAATTATATCTAACAAGATAGAATGGTAAGATGGAACTGTAGTAGTTGTAGAAGAATGTAGCCCTAGAAAACACTTTGATATCACTTGTTAGGAACCTTGTAGTGAAATAAAAGAGCATCCACAAAAATTCAATAATAAATAGAAATTAATGCAAATAATTAAAAATGATGCAACATGAAATGGAAATGTAACATATTATATTGTGAAACAAAAGTACAATATAGAATTGCAAGACACTTTGAGGGGGAAACCTTTGTGGAAGAAAACCTTCATTAAAATATAAAAATATGAGATAATGTATCCTCTTGGTACCTTGGTTCTTTTAATAACTCTAGCTAGCCCTAACCCTTATGCTCAAGAGTTCACATCCACGTGCAAGTGGGGGCCCAAGTTAGTAACTCCTAAATACCAATTGTTACATATTTATATAATACCTCTTTATAATAAAAAATAATTACATAATTATGGGTCAATAAGCCTAGCCACCCAATTCACCACATGACTATGATATTATTAATCATATAAGGATATACCTATAGGATATTTATCACCCATACTCATCTTACTCACAACATCTTTGTGGATTTTATAATTGGTAATGGCTCATAGAAAAAATTTATTGCAATATCTATTATTAACAAGTTACAACTACAAATGAATCCACATCCTTACTCATACTCACTTGGATTGAAGGATCGTGACACTACCTCAAAGGTCACACACACTTGCATCTTATCTTTTGTTTTTCCCCAAGTTTATGGATTCACTTATGATGACACCTCTATGGATTGTTGTGGTGTGGTGTTAGGTAAACCCTACCAATATGATAAGAAGGATTAGTATGATTCATAAAAAAAACATACTCTCTACATCATGAGAAAAAAATTTCTCATCCAATGTGCCAATAAAACCACAAGTCTGGTCCATATCAATATCCATCACACACAAAATATTTGATTAAGTTTTAATATGCCACAATATTAGGACACACAATAAAAAATCCTCCTTTTCACTTAGCATGTTGCACCTCTTCAGTAAAACATCAATAGAGTACTTGCAATTACTCCTACTTTTTTTCCTACTCCTACCTTAGATTTTGTACATATTTTTTTAATTTTTTTAACACCCTATCCCTTCAAAATGATAATATTTCTAGATAAAGGAGGAATATTCTCCTTTTTTTGGTGATAATTTTGACAAAAAACTCATGATTCATTATTTATAGATTATTCCTCATTTTCCATTATAAATACCATTCATAGAACATCATCATGTTATCCCTAAAGTTCAAATTAGGGAAAATACTAGGTCCTACTTGGGTCCCTCTCATCAAGAAGATTCACTAGATCCACCTAGGTTATTCAAACTTTCACATTCAACAATTTTTTTATCCCATCACTAGATTGCTCATTATTTCCCTTCTCTTTTGTATGCATTGGGGTACAATGTTCTTTTGTCAAGAGGAATGATAATTAGCCTTAAAATTAAAAAAAAAATGACTTAATATAAGGATTTTTACACCAACCTTTAATATAAATGAATTGTTTTAGGGTATAAACCCTTCAAAATATGCAACCTTTTATCAGTAGGTAACATTTTGTAATCCATGGTTTTGGGCCTGTAAATGTTTTTATAAAGGTGTTTCTCATCTATATAAGTAGGATACTATCAATAAAAAACCTCAAATCTCAACTCTTTCTATTCCTCATCATAAATAGGGTTGTTCTACTATTGAAACTTATTTTTAAATACAACATTCTTTGAGGTATATCTGTGTTGAAGATGGAGAAGGGTGAAAAAGAAAGTTTATCTTTCTTATAATTGCTTTGAGAAAACATATTAGAACTTAATGATTTAAATTTTTGCAGTATGAAGTGACATGCATTTAAAGACATAGAATACCTATTTTAGGTATAACAAACTCCTAACCAAACATCCAACTATCTCTATTCTATATTACATGCATATACCTTGTGAGGGGTGGTTATACCACTTTTCTTTCACATGGGCTATGTTGTAATAACTCCTAACATATTGTCATTTGCTCTTGTGAATTATTATGTGTTGCTTTCTTCACGTATGAAGTAATATACCTATGGTTGGTTGAGTGCGTTCCTAATAATAGAGGTTTTTAGATTTATGAGTGTGTAAGTATATGCAAATGTGTAGATGGATAATGTGTGTGTATTTTTTTTTTTGAATTTAGTGAAAAATCCCTTGTAAGGCTGCCTTGGATGGAGAAACCATGACCAAAGGGTTCTACATCATCAAAATAACTCGAGAGTTGTTCTCGGTCCTGACTATGCTAGCATAATCAACTAGATTTTGGGTACCCAATGTGCATTTGGTAGGGTGCAGATTCAAACCAAGGACCTCCCTTGGAGGATTGCCCTACCCTCTCCAACTCACCTAAAAATTATAATATAAAATACTAGATAGTTGGGTATATTCCTAAGTTGAGTGTGGTTAGTCCCCCTAAGGTGAGCATTTAGATTTATCTCTATTAATGATGATGTAATTCATGGAATAATGTATATGTCCTAGTCCACAATTTTTTTAAGTTGTTGATTTTAGATCCTATTTGAATCATGATGTAATAAGAGGGATAATGTTAATAAATTATCACATTATGTAATATACATAGCTAAGTATTTGGGAGTTATCCCTAGGTATTTTATGATATAGTTAGCCATAATGACCTTCTTAAACTTCATTTTATATATGCATCATTTTAATTAATGAAAATATGTCTAGCATCCTATTGGTCAAATATATTAGACACGTTATTTGTTGAACGATGGAAGATAACCATCAAAATTTTGAAATGGAGTCACTTAGGTTTCTATATGATAAAATATATTACACCAATACTTTTCTAAGGGTAGTCATTTAAACCTATGTTACGTGTAAGGGGTTGGCCCTAAAATGTATTTATAAAAATAGGGTGAATCAATTTTGAAATCCAAAATTATTTATAATTTCAAGCTGAAATGTTCCCCTATTATTAGGGTTAATATTAGAGATTTAAACTTAGAATGGTCAAATTATTATAAAATTGGGGGTGAATCTACCCAAAAAAAATTTACACCCAAATGTGTTTGGCTAATGGGCCCTTGTCAATTCCAATATTAGCCAATTCCAAATTTCAAAAATCAAAATATTTGTTAATTAGTGATGATTAGAACCTATGCATAACCCTGATTTAAACCAATTTTCATATGCATTAAATACAAATACCACAAATATACCACTACATACCTAGTTACCATATTTATTTTTTCATGTTATCTAAGTGTGGTTTGTTAAACATTGATCCTATTGTGTTTCTTAATAATTTAACAACCTAATTAAATAATTACTAGTAAATATATGATATCTATGCTAAGTATAATCTTTGGCATTCCATAAAAAATTTTACCTTATACATTAATATTTAGCTATAAAGTTAACTTAAATACATGGTCGAAGGGGAAATTCATGAGTAACTTAGACATCCTATCAAATATTACTATTATCTCTATCATACTTATCGAATCCATCAATAATCATTTCCATATTTGAGTAGGTATAAATAAAAAATAAAACATCCTTAAATTTCTTTATCTCACATTTATTTTCATCCTAAAGGAAATGTATTGTTGATTTTATGGTATGTATTTAGGAATGGAAGTGAATATTAATTAAAGATGCATGAATTTCCTTCAATATAATATCTTGAATGGTTATTACTTGCAAATATACAAACTTATCATTTTCTACATAAAAAAATATATCCTTCTAGGATAAAGTCTACAAGAGGATAGACCTTGTCAATGTTGCTAAATATGATCTACAAAGCTATTAGTTATTGATTTTAGTATTACCTTACCACATCCAATGATTGCTATAACCCCATTATAGTATTAATATAGATGGATCTTACTTTATATTAGAGGAAACATGTATCTTTTACCGTATTACAGGTAACTTTAAATAGATATACCAATATATTCATGGTTCATTTTTTATAGTCTTAGATGACATGTTTTATTTTGGTGAATAATTGAGGTTTTCATCATTAATTTTTATCTTAATATACCTACCAAGAAAATAAAACTTATGGTGTCTATTTATCCATTGAATTTAGAATTAGTTGAATTATATTTAATATACTATATGGTGTCTATTTGTGAAATTTAGAATTATATGAACACTCGTTTTCAATTTCTTGAATAATTTTATTGCCTTATTATTTAAAGAATGAACATTTAATTGAGGATTATTTTAGTAATACTATAATATTACCTAAATATTTTAAACTTTTTATAATGTCTTGTGAGAACAAAAAATCCTTATTTGCTTTTAATATTCCCTTTTTAATATTACCTTGATATTGCGAGGATCTATCTTTACTCCATTAATGGGTATAATATGATTCAATCATAGTACCGCCTTCACCTCAAAGTAATAATGGATATGTTTCTAACTCAATATTCTACAACAATGTACAAATCCATGTCCACATGTTTAAAGAAGCATCCATAAGTTTCTATTATAAATTATGAATATTATGGCCCATGTTTACTAGAGTAGCATATCTTTCCTTTGGATATTTTTACCCTCAAATCTTCTAATATTGGGTGCTTCTGCATAAAATATCACATTTCCTTATAACACACTAATTCCATATATTTTTTCCTTTAATAAAATAGTTTATATTTGATAAATTTTACAAGATTAACATACTTATCCATAAATGTTTTTCAATCCAAAATAATATTATTATAGTCATAAAGCTTTGGTATATTTACATAGATTTAAAATTTTACCCTATCACATTCTACAAACAATATACATGATTGAATACTAGGTAACTTATAAAAGGTGAAATATCCCATTTCAACACCATTTTACTTGTCCTAAAGAACTCCTTATCAAGCCCATACAACACATAGATATGTTTATTTTATATTTCAATAAGGATATTTCTATAAAATTATTTATCAATATTCAACCTTATAGTATGCTTTAATATTATGTTGGTTTATTTCTTGTTTGAGATTGATGTACTATTTTTCAAATTCTCTCTCAATACCTACAAGATTTTTGTATGATAAGGAAAGTTATCCTTTATTGATTACGTGTTATAAATATTGTGTTAATAATTTATAGGTAGATAGAAAATTATTAGTTATATCACGCCATGTAATATAGGTAGCTATATAATTAGGAGTTATCCCAATTAGGTTGTTGATAAGACAATTTGCAATAGAAAACACATCCATCCTCTTTGTGTGTGTGTCTATATATATCATTTTGATTAATAAAAATCTATCTAGCACCCTACTGGTCTAACATGTGGTATTAGAGATAAAATTGTTCTTGAGCATATAAAAATGGAATTATTCATATCATTATAGATTTGTCTTTTTTTCTAAATTATTTTTATATATTTCCTGATAGAAGAGAATATTTGATGATGGGAGAGTACAATTAATTTTCTTTGAATGAGGCAAGATGGTTGACAATAATTTGTTGTCTTGGAATAGGATAGTTAAGATGTTTTTTTATGTAAATTATATAAGGGCATTGTATGAGAGTTTGACATTGGCTAGAAGTGGCACTATGAGGAACATAAATATTGTTTACAAGTATGAAGCAAATAATCAAGAACAATGTTAAATATATGTCATTAGAAGAAAAATCAATTGTTGTCTTTCAATGGAAGGTTAAAAGATAATACACGAGTTTTTTTATCTTATTTATGTTTTTTAGGAGAACTATGATGGATTTTAAAGCCTAATGTTTAATGTATATCTCAAAATAAAATAATCACAGGATTGAATATAATAAAGTTGCAATATAATTAAATCAATAAAGATAACTCAAAATATAATATCAAATAGAATATATCAATAATAAATCATAAATACTCATAGAATAATCACATGGATATGCTCACAATATTGCTCATGGAAATAATAAAAATGTTATTGAATAAATGTCTACTAATGCATGCAAGAAGCTATGCATTTTTTATACTAATTAAAATGCTTTGTCACAAATATATAATTGTATGTTACTCCTCATATGTGATGCACTTTTTACCTTCACTCTTCTTTGTAACTCTGTAGACAACCAATTTTGACACGGTAGTCACAATTTCTCAAGACTCATTGCAACTTTGCGAAATTGGTTACAAACACTTCCAAATTTTTCAAACTTAGTTGTAAAATTCAAAAAACTCAAATTTCATAATTCCCTATAAATATATGTATAATTTATTAAAATATACCAAAATTTCCACCCTAACCAAATTTTCCAATGGTGAATTTAACAAGTTGAGTGACAAAATTTGGCAAAGTGTAGAAATCAACCTCTAACACCCAAAATTAGTTTTGATAAAATTTTCCACTACCAAATTTAATAGTGGTGAATTTGGATAATTTTTAATTTGGAAATTTTTCAAATTTCAAACTCATAAAATCATATTTGGTCTCCTTACCAAATTCGCCATCTAGGTCACAAAATTCACCAATGGAAAATTTGGTTAATAGTGGCAAATTTGGTAAAAATGGTCGAAATATTCCACAAAATCTAGGGAGGCATGGATTAACCTACCATAAAAATATACCACTAATTTCACATGCTCCAAAAATGCATCATATGCAGCAATTTTGAATTTTTCTTATCCATTTACCCCCCCAATCCTCCCCCAAATCCTATTTAAGGAGACCATGAGGCAAGCATTAGAAAAGCTCTACCAAATTTTCTAAGATCTCTATTTCTTATTATAATTCTCATACTTAGCATTCTTAGACCTCTCATAAAGTATTTGAAGTGTCGAGGATTCATTTAGCAAGCATTTGTGGAGGGAAACTAGGCAAGGCAAGGGAGCTTGGTGGTAAGATCTTCATGCAAGGGAGAGGCCATAACTAGGTGAAATATAGCATAAATTTATCCTTTATTTATTTTCTACCTATTTTAGTTTAGCTTCCTAATTTTAGCTTTGCAAGTTGACTAACTCCATTTACTTGCCTTTGCTTCAATTCATTTTGCATATTTATCATCATATTGAGCTCACCTTTTGTTTTGTAGGCCCTAACATTATCACTTGCAATTATTATTTCAAGGATTTACAGCATCTTATGGTCACCTCTAACATATTTTTGTAGACTTATTTTAGTTTACATTCATTTAATCATCATACTTTGCACATAACTCTATGTTTTACGAGATTTTTGGTGTCTTTCCTAACATATTTTGCATCTTAAATATTTGTTGTTATTTTCACTTACAATATTTTTTTACATTAATTTCAAGTATAATAATAATTTTCTTTCATATCCATCCCTCTTTACTTCAATATCTCCTTCATTTGCAAGCATTTAATCTAGTTTTATTCAATTTCTTACCATTTTCTTCCATGCACTACATGTAATTTTACATTGCATATATAACTCCTTATCTCCTCCCTTATTCTGAAGGTAAGGTGTGAATAATATAAGGGTGTCATTGCCTTGTATCTCACATCCCCTTTGCCTAGTCCCAAAATCTTCCTTCCAATATAAGCTCCATTTTTCTTTCATTTTATGGGCTTTTCAAGTTTTTAATTAGCATTCTTACATTTTCCTTGAATTTTCTTTATAAATGTTAGTTTTTTTTTTTCTAAAGGCTAAATTAGCTATTCTATATCCTCTTCATAATCATCGCATATATTATACTCCCTTATATTTACAATTAAAATTTTAATTTAAGTAATTCATTCATTATTTCAATTACTTATATGTTATAAGTGGTATTGCATATCTTAGTCATTTTCCTTGATCTCTTCCATTAAACATTGATTTACTCTAATTAGGAGTTATATTAGTTGTTTTATACTATTTATAATAGAATTATAGACTCTTCCTTTCCTCTTGCACCC
This sequence comes from Wollemia nobilis, assembly GCA_028583015.1. Taxonomy (NCBI): domain Eukaryota; kingdom Viridiplantae; phylum Streptophyta; class Pinopsida; order Araucariales; family Araucariaceae; genus Wollemia; species Wollemia nobilis. The sequence goes on along the minus strand of JAQPPZ010015008.1, from coordinate 2,059,219 downwards.
CTATAAAATCCAAATTTCATTCATGCTCTGCACTTTCATCCCCTTTACATATATTTAAAATTTTAGTCCTTAAATTATCTATTTTTGTAGATCAATTCTCTAATTTCCTCAATCACAGGCCTTGTAAAACATACCAGGATCCTTCTCCTTTTGTTTTATCTCCAAAATTAGTCAAAATCCATAAAAATTGACCTTTAAACTCTTAAAAACCTATCCTAGGATCAAATTCACCACCCTGAACTACTAGTGCTGATTTTTGTAGCAAAAATACGCTTAGGCAAAATCACCACTCAGACCAAATTTACTAATGGAAAATTTTGTAGACCCAATGACGAATTTGTGAACAATCCAAATTCCACCCCAAGAGGTAAGCAAACTCAATTTTTCATAAACAAGGGGGTCTAATTAGCTTTGGAAGATAGTTTTCCATGTCATTACACTTTGATAGACCTCCCAAATTATAAAAATCTATTTTTTTGGTGTTTTTGTGCAGATTTACCAAATTTGCCTCCCTAGTGGTGAATTTGGCAACAATGGCGAATTTGGCACTTTTTAGTGGTGATTTTGGTAGACATAACTCTAAAGAGGTAATTCAACCACTTGGCCCTTCCATAGCTCTATAATTTCATTTTTTCTATGTTTTGTTTCTATTTTCTACTATTTGCAAGTAGAAATCACATTTACTTTGGCAAATTAAGGAATTCTAACTAGAAAACCCTAATCATTTACAAAACCTTACAATTTCTTCACAAAACGTTTTGATTTCTTTACAAAACACTAAAATACTAATTAATTAAGGAATATTAGACTGAAATTTAACCATTTGATCACTTCCAACCACATAGGCAAAGAAACAAAAAAGCATTTATTTGCATTAGACTAGATGTTTTTTTTGCATTTCTCCTTGTTTTATCCTAAAATCAAAATCTATGTAGTGTAGCTCAATCAAAACTTGAAGTCCACATAGGTTAGCTCTTGTTTTTAAGAATTTGTGTGATTTATACTTAAGCATTGCATTTATATGATCCTTTATAATTTAGGTTTAAATAACTTTTAAGGCTCAGTAAAGAGAGTCGGATAAATAGAAATATAAATACTTTAGGTGTTTGTTTCAATTAAACTCCTAAAACATCAACAACGCAAGCATTACATCAACTTACACACAACCATAGGAAACACAAATAGATTAGGAGTCTAGTTGTGTTGAGAATATTCATATCCTTGAGGTCTCCTTTGAAAAGAGATACTCAATTGGGGAAGCAAATATTCTAATGAATCTCCCCTACACAAACTTGACATTAATTAGACTTAAAGGGAAAAGAACATGAGGTTTTCTTGACTATCTACATAAATTGGTGAAACTAACATGAACACTTCTTTTGACTAAACTAAGATAAAATTATGTTAAACTTAAAAAATATCATATAATTTTCTTGCTTATTTTACATCACATTAAATTAAGATAACAAGAACATAACCAATTGCTAATCCTACTAGGGGAAGGATAAAAACCCCTTGAGTAAACTAAAGTATGAACCTTAGGGGAGCAATATTCTTTAGAAAGTAGATCATGGTGGATTAGTGGGAGTCACAAACATCTTCTCTTATTTGCTATAAGTACTACGAAAGAAAAAACCTCTAATAAATTAACTCCCTTCAAACTCAAGATCTTAAACCATGTCTCAACATACTTACAACACCCAATATAAGGATGTACCTATTACTTCTTAGGAAGGATCATCATCTAAAGGACAAATTGAACAAGAGGTAAATCCCTTGTCACAATAGGTATCTAGGGAACAACTAATCATTGAATAAATTTTCTTTAAAACTATAGATCACATCAAATAATATATCAAATGAAACAAGAACATCATATTATATATTATTAAATATGAAATTAGAGAATGAGTAAAAGTGATATCTATCATAATGCATGAAAACATTGAATATTGTAATGAACAATCATTGTTCAAATCAATGAAACTCAAAAGAACTTGGCAAATATTAATGTGTCTATGACTCAACCTACTAATTCTACAACAATTTCCACCACTTCTATGAGGATCCATGCTATGGGAAATTCATTCTCAACCAATGATGCAATCAATTATATGAATTTTTTTTTACTCATAATATGGGCTTTGGCCAAGTCCCTACCACTATAATGCCAATTCAAAATGTCTTACCTCTCATGAATATATTTTTCATGATGCAAATCTTTACTCAACCACAAATGCAACCACTAATAACATTGCCTGTAAATCCATCATGAAATGATATCTAAGTTATCAATATGAAAATATCAAACGTAGAGAAGAGGGACACCAAGTTTAAATAACTTGAGAGTCAAATAGTCTCTCTCCAAGGATCATCTACATTAAATTACTATTTTGAAGAATTTTACAATGAACCATTAGACCCAACCATCCTCACCCATCCATTTCCAAAGAATTTTGAAACTACCAAGTTTTAAATATACAATGAAAATTAATATCCCATTAACCATCTAAGGTTTATTCCAAATAGCTTATAGTGATATCAATCACGATGAAAAACTTCTCCTTAAGTTAATCCCTAAAATACTAAGTGTTTTAGCCTTTGAATGGTATTTGCAAATACCTCGCTACTCCATCACAAAGTTTAAATAACTCATGAAAGCCTTTGTTAAACAATTTTTAGTCTACATAGAAGATAAGGTTACCATCGATGACCTTTATCAACTTATACAATATAAGGATGAGAATTTTTTGGATTTCTTAGCCAAATAGAGAGGTTTAATTGAAAAGCTTCAATACATTCCTCTTCCTAAAAAACTCTTGCACATTTTCGTACAAAACCTTCATGAAAAAATGTCATATCCTTTGGAAATGACAAACTTAACCTCATAAGACGAGAACAACTTAACTATAATAATAAAGAGGATGAAAAACCCTCTAATAAAATGCAATATAAAAACAAACATGTTGTAGGATACAATGTAACCGACTCTAGTCAAAAAAATAACATAAACGCTACTTAGAATGCTCCTCAAAAGTTGGTAATCCAAATAGAAGAGAAGCCCCAAAGGAAATATACAAATACATGATAAAGTCAAACATCTATGCTAAAAATTCTCCTTGATTCTAAAATAATAGAAATGTTTCCTGTTAATCCTTGGGATCTATCCAAGGAAGCATCCTTTTGGTATAGGAAAGATGAGTATTATGACTTTCACAAAATGGAAGGACACACTACCAAAAAATGTAGAACTTTAAATAATATTATCAAAGACCTAATTGAGGAAGGAAAAGTAACGTTCAATAAAGTGGAAAATCCTAAAAAAGGTATGGGAATATTTCAAGACCCCTTGCAAACACATGATCAAAAATTGGCAAAATTCATAGGTACCATTATTTTATCTAGGTCTTCCCATGCCATAACTAGGTAACAAGAAAAGAATCAATCTTCGGATGAACCTCCATTGGTTATCCCAAAGACAAAAATAAATATTTCTAATAAGTCACCTTTGATGATTACACCTCAAAATACTTTGTACACCTTCAATATTCATCAAAATTTGGATGAGGTACCCACAAATATCTCTCTCCTAGAATTGCTAAAAACATCACCTTCTCATAAGAAAATATTGTTGAAACTATTAGGTGAACAAGAAGTCCCTCAATATTTATCTTCAAACAACATCACCAATATGGTTGGGTTAGCTAAAATTAATAATGCTATCTTAACCTTCAATGAGGAAGATACTCCTCTCAAAACCATATCAAGGGATTCCCATATTTATATCATAACTCAAATAGGTGATAAATATATCAAGAGAGTCTTAGTAGACAACATATCATCCTTGAAAGTATGCAATGTCATGTTCTTGTAAAACTTTGACCTAATAAAAAATAACTTATAAAAATCATACATTATCATTAGAGTATTCGATAATGAAAAGGATGAAGTAATGAGCATCATTGCTTTACCTATCAAAGTAGGTTCCCACATCCTAAACACCCTATTCTATGTTATAGCATGTAACATAACATATAACATCCTCATTGGAATACCTTGGATACACGCTATGAGGGTAGTGCCTTCTATATTACATAAGTCTCTCAAATACAAGTATAAAGGATTATCCACATCTCAGTAGATCCGAAATGCTTTTCCATGTGCAACTTGATCTACTTACAAGAGATTAATATTTGCCCTTCCATACAACCAACTAAGTCAAGTAGTCGACCAAAAGTGGGTAAAGAAAAATAAATATTAGAGGAACCTCTCATAAACTTAGAGACATTACCCAATCATCCTCTTCCAATGAACAATTCAACTTCATCCATCATAAATCAAATCCTTTTGCATAACTAGTAAGCATGTTCCTATCTCCTCATGATATAGGTCTACCTAATAGGAAAGGGCTTAAAATCCAAATATTTTGTACTTTTATCCAAAATGGAATCTCCCTTGATGAAAATATCCTAAAGGAAAATAAATATTAGAGGAACCTCTCATAAAATTAGAGACATTACCCAATCATCCTCTTCCAATGAACAAGTCAACTTCATCCATCATAAATCAGATCCTTTTGCAGAACTAGTAAGCATGTTCCTATCTCCTCATGATATAGGTCTACCTAATAGAAAAGGGCTTAAAATCCAAATATATTGTACTTTTATCCAAAATAGAAGCTCCCTTAATGAAAGTATCCAATGATATAACCTCATGCCTAGCGAACGAACATATGCTATGTGCTATATGTCACCTTTATTTTCTATAGCCATATAAATACTTTACAATATGGGTTATCAAGGTAAAATATTTAGTTAGTATTAAATTACCCTTAGAAGCTGAACCTTGGATGACATGATGTGGGATCAGATTCATCTCCTACAAAAGTGAACCTTCTCCTATACTAGAAGAAGATGACAAGGATGATTTTTCTAAATCAATGCATGGATTTTAATGGAGTGATGAGGATGAAGATGATTTGCAAGACTTAATCTAAGAGACCATAGAAGTCACCATAGGGATAGACCAAGAACCTCACCTTATCAAAATTGGAAAAGTCTTGATCCAAGAAGAACAAATAGAATATATTAACCTATTGAAATAATTTTTTAACATATTTGGTTGGGAGTATGATGACATGCCATGAATCAACCCTTCACTAGTAGTGCAAATTCAAATGGAAGGATCCATTTGAATTTGCATCAAATTTAGAGATATAAACAATGCTTGTTCAAAGGATGATTTTCCTTTACCAAACATAGATATGATAGTCAAATTTACTATAGGGTCTAAAATATTATCCTGAATGGATGGGTTCTTAGGCTCAACCAAATCAAAATAGAACTAGAAGATCAATCTAAAACAACTTTTACTACTCCTTGGGTAACATTATACTATTAGGTCATGCCATTTGACCTTAAAATTGCAAGAACAACATATCAAAGGGTCATGACATATATATTTTATGATATTATGCATAAAATTTTAGAAGACTACGTAGATGACACCATGGGTTGATCTCAAAAAATATAAAACCATATTTGATATCTCAGATTTATCTTCTAAATATTACGAGATTATAGAGTCGAGATAAAATCCAAAAAATATATATTTAGGGTAACATCAAGAATTTTTTTGGGATTCATTATATCCTATCATAGAGTTGAAGTTGATTTCCTCCAAAATTGTGGCATTAACAAACATGCCACCACCTAAAAATCTAACTGAATTACAAATCTTACAAGGCAAATTACAAGTCATCCATAGGTTCATATCGCAACTTGGAGACAAGTGTCAACCTTTCTCGAAATTATTGAAGAAAAGAATAAAAATTGAATGGGATGAAGGATGTAAAATATTCTTGAAATATTTAAAGACCTATCTTCTAACACCACCTATATTGGTACCACCATACCTGAAACAACCATTATTGTTGTACATAGTAGCAACCAAACATGCTCTTGGAGCTTTACTAGTCCAATACAATGAAAAACATAGAGAAAGAGCAATCTACTACATTAGTAGAACATTAGTGAACTATAAAAATTGCTACACACCACTAGAAAATATTTGCCTAGCAATTATCACTTCATCTCTCAAACTAAGACACTAAATGCTCAATCAAAAGACATATGTTTTAGTAAGGGTATATTTGTTGCACTACCTCATATTAAAACCTTATATATCAGGAAGAACTACAAAATGGGTCATAGACCTTGGAAAATTTGATATTATATTCATAAATAAAAAAATCATTAAAGGGGTAAGTCATAGCCGATTAACTGGTTGCATCCCATTTAGAATGAAAAAATCCTATAAGCATATATTTTCCATATGAAACTGTCTTGTCAATAGAAGCTCGAGAGCCTCAAACTTGGATCTTATATTTTGATGGAGCTAGATGCACAAAAGGTGCATGGGTAGTAATTATACTAGTCACTCCACAATAACAACTCATATAACTATCCTTCAAAATTTTCTTCTCATGTACTAATAATACAGTAGAATACGAAGCACTCATCCTAGGGCTTAGTGTCATGATAAAGCTAAACATTGAAAACATAGCAGTCTATGGTGACTCACAATTGGTCATCAACCAAGTGAATGATACTTATCAAACCAAATATAAAATTTTGAACCCATACAAAGATATCATAAACCTATTAAAAAACTCATTTCAACCAAATTACCATAGAAGCCATACCACAATCTAAAAATCACAATGTTGATACTATGGCTACAACTACATCTCACATACCCTTAGAACTAGAATATAAATAAGATTATATTATTATAAGGTCAATCAATGAATCTTCCACAATTGAATCATGGTTGCAACCTCTTGACATATGCAATATTGAAACATTTATACCCCAAGAACCTTGGTATCAAGACATATTCAAATTCCTCAAATAAGGAATTTTCCTTTAGGATTTTAACTCTAAAAAATTAATACAATTTATGCTAAAATATTGCAAACATGTCATTATTGGGATATTTTATATCGATGCTCCTTTGAAGGAATACTCCTCAGGCACCTAAATGAAAATGACACCCAAGCTACCATAAAATAAACCCATTATGGAGTATGCAACAAACATTTTAGCGGATTATCCATAGCCAAGAAGATCTGAATAATGGGATATTATTTGCCTTCTATGGAAAAGGAAACTCACAACTATATGAATAAATATGATAAGTGTCAACAACATGACAACCTTGTTCATACCCCTTCTCAAGGACTCTGATCGATCACATCTCCTTGGTGTTTCTCCTCTTGGGGATTAGACATCATAGTAAATATAAAGCCTCAATCATTTGATGGGCATAAGTTCATCATCACTATTACAAAATATTTTACTAAGTGGGTTGAGACAATGCCCCTATCCACTGCAACAAGAATTCAAGTATAAAAATCTATTTTAATCAAATCATTATCTAATATGGTATTACTTCTACCATAATTGCAAATAATGGTACCCCTTTTAAAAATAATAAAATTTCCAAAATGTGTGCCAAATACAAATTTCAACAAAGATGGTCCATGTCATACTACACGTAAGGGAATGTTTAATCGAATCCTCCAAGAAAACATTAATCAAAATCCTTAAGAAGTTAGTAAACAAGAATGGATGAGATTGTCATTCGCAACTCTACCCCACCTTATAAGTATATCACACAAGTGTGCATACTTCCATAGGTAAAAAACTATATACATTGGTTTATGGCACTGAAACCGTATTTCCTTTTGAATTGAGATACCTTCTCTAGGAGTCTTATTACAATATTATTGACTAGGAGATGAATATTGCTTAAATCACTTACAACAACTAGAAATTTTGGAATAAATACGTATCAATGCCCTAGAAAATCTCAAAACACACCACAACAAACTTCGACATACCTACAATAATAAAGTACATCCAAGATCCTTTGATGTTGGGGATTTAGTCCTCAAAGAGAATCAAAAGAACATTAACATTGATGACCTAAAAGGAATGTTTAACCTAATTGGTTAGGACCTTTTATCATCACAACCAAATTTGGATCAGGAGACTACCACCTAGCCACATTGGATGGCCAATAACATAAAGAACCAATCAACATCATGCATATTAAATGAACCCATACATAAAAATAAAGCCTTTTGATTGATTATTTGATTGAATGCATGAAAAGTATCATCATATCATCATACACACTTCACTCCTTGCATATTTTCCTAGTTTTTCTTGATCATACCATAGAGTTAGGGGGGTTTACTATGATGCAAAATCCAATCCTTATTATGAATATATCTACATTGCATTTGCTTATGCTAACCATATTTTTAGTAAACTCTCTTAGTCCAAAAATATTTCTCACTAAAATCTTCCTCTACGCCCCACTTTGCTTCTTCTCTCTCTCTTGGGTTAAGTGATGTATGATGCGATCATCCTCAAACCTAATTATTCAACCTCTTCACTTTTTTCTATCCCAACATTAGGGCATACAACAATAAACAATAATGAATTACACCTATCTTTCATACTTTTACTTTCTCTTCAAAATAAGCAATATGCATAACCTACTTTCCTCCATTTCTTACATGGTCACATCACTTGTCAACAAACATTTCACAAGAATTATAAACAATACACTTCTACAACATATTTCAATAAAAGAGTATTTATTTGATCAATATTCATGATTATTTAATAGACTCCTAAAGGACACCTTTTCTCTCCTATAATGCATCAATACATTTTGCTAACTTGCAAAATGATGTATTGCATAAGAGAATTTTAATAGCAGTCTATTGAATATGTCATGACATTACTCATCACATTCTTTTAATACAAATCATTTGATATACCATCCAAGTATGGGAAAAAGCATTCAACCAATATCTCATGAATCCACAATCATTTGTGGATTTCATTAGTTATTGGTTGAATGGGGTTCTCTTCCTTGATTGGCCTATCATCTGATTTTAAAAAATTATATTTAATATATCACCACTAGCTTACTTACTTGGTTGGTTGCACAGAATAAGATGCCCTTAATCATCCATTCTCCTATGAATTGATAATTACTTGTCAACTTTATATGAGGATGGATGATTAAGGGTAGTCTTTCTCATTTGACATACCATTTTAGTACATAATCTAAACATGAATCAAATCTCCATGCATTGGCTTGATAATAACTCATAGGAATTATAATATTTCATTGATCCAATATCTCATAGATTTGTAATTTCTTGCAAATCTCATCAGGCAATGGATCAATGTTATCTTTAATTTCTCTTTTATTTATTGAATCAACATGCTATCACACTTCATAAATCTCATTGATTACCTTTGATAGACCACAAGATTGTTGAAGACTCTATCGATCCAATATCTTGTAGATCTATAATAATCTGTATATCTTATGAAACATTGGAGCAATTTTATTCTCATAGTCTCTTGATTCATTTCATTGGCATTCTATCAAGGTAAAATCATGATATATCACTAGTTGTTATCCAAATAGATCTATCAAACTATGAGGCTACATGGATCTAATTATTTGTGAACATATAATTATTTTCATACTTCACCAGGTACTAGATCTATGTTGTCATCATAGTCACCTGATCTTCCAAAGCAATAGAACATCCACAAATCATAATTTGTCCTCTATCTATTTGCTTAATAAACTATTGGGTCAACAAAATTTTATTTCCAACTAAGTATATTATTTGAATACACTATAAACATCTAATCTCAAAAAAAACACTCATAAAGCATGCTAGATACTCTCTATTTGGTTGTATAAAATATTAGTCAATAGATATAGAACTTCCTCCATATTGATGAATAACAATGAACTATCATTTCTTCTTTTATTAAAAACTAAAACAACCATACTAAATAATTGGTCCTTCAAGAACATTGGCATTTGGAAATCAGCACTTCACCTACCCATAATCATTTTTTACTGCATCAAATAGTCAATTACTATATCCTTGTGTTTCCTAATGACCTATAAGCTAGTATGGATGTCATCTATTCAATCATACAAATAGGATCCTTTAAACTCAGGTTAATGTTTTCACATGGACCTCCTAGACAAGGGGATTTCTTTTCCCATTCTCTGTGCATATACATTTTTTTGTACACACGCTAGGCAAAGGAGAAGGGTTTCTTCTTCTCTTGGATTTTCCATATGGGAACATGCCCTAAGTTTAAAATATATTTTTTATAATACAAAATCCTTGAGTCTTTTAACACATCAAAGGTGGCAGTAATTATTAAGTCCAATTCCTCACATACATTTAAGTTTTTGCATATGCATTAGGTAATATACTTATATGCTCTTGTTACCCTCTCTCATGTGTTAATAAATTTAGTGGCATCAGGTCACTAGAATAATTCACTTTTGAATGATGAAAGCAAAAGAACCATACTAAATAATTATAAATCCCCTTTTGCAAACACCCATAAGCATTCACATGCTACAAACCATTCATGAATCATCATTTCAATATATTGAAAAATTCCTTTCACAAAAATAACATAGAATTACAAACATCATCTTGATATCTTGCAAAAAATATTGCAAGCATCAAAAGCATTTACATAACATTGCAAAGATATTTTGCAATGACAAATTATATTACAAAATCATTTCATAACTTTTAAATACATTTTCAAAGACTACAAAATCATTTCATCACTTCAAAAAACCTTTTGTAAAAACTACAAAATCAATTTCAAAAGCATCTCATAACTTTGCAAAACATTTGCAAAGATTACAATATAATTTCAAAAGTGATTCATAAAATTTGTAAAACATTTGTAATAATTACAAAATATTTCAAAATACTTTGAAAAATGCTTGTAGACAACAACTACCTTATCTACATTGTTAAGTGCTTACAAATAGCAACACTTGAACATTGATAAGAAGCAAAACAATTTTACCTATGTAGTCAAGTCTTTCATAAAAAATGGCACTTGAACATTGATAAAAAAATCCTAAATATTATCTACATAGTCAAATGTTTCATAAATAATGGTACTTGAATATTGATAAGAAGCAAAAAAATCTTACTTATGTAGTCAAATGTTTCATAAAGAATGACACTTGAACATTGGTGAAAATTCTAAATCTTATCTACGCAGTTAAATGTTTCATAAAGAATGACACTTGAGTATTGATAAAATCCTAAATCTTATCTACGTAGTCAAGTTTTTCATAAAGAATAGCACTTGAACATTGATAAGAAGCAAAACAATATCACCTATGCAGTAAAGTATTTCATAAAGAATGGCACTTGAACATTGGTGAAAATCCTAAATCTTATCTATGCAGTCAAGTGTTTCATAAATAATGGCACTTGAACATTGATAAGAAGAAAACAAATATCACCTATGTAGTTAAGTGTTTCATAAATAATGGCACTTGAACATTGGTGAAAATCCTAAATCTTATCTATGCAATCAAGTGTTTCATAAAGAATGTCACTTGAACATTGATAAGAAGCAAAACAGTATCACCTACGCAATAAAGTGTTTCATAGAGAATGGCACTTGAGAATTGGTGAAAATCCTAAATTTTATCTATACAGCCAAGTGTTTCATACAGAATGACACTTGAACATTGATAAGAAGCAATAATTTCATCTACGCAACTAAGTGTTTAATAGAGAAAGACACTTAGACATTGATGAAAATCAAAATAATTTCATCTACGTAGCTAAGGTTTTCATAAATAATGACACTTAGACACTGATGAAAATCAAAATAACTTCATCTATGTAGCTAAGTGTTTCATAAAGTATGTCACTTAGACATTGATGAAAACTTCATCTACATAGTTAAGTGTTTCATAGAGAATGACACTTAAACATTGACAAATATCATACACCTTATATACATAGTCAAATGTTTCATAGAGAATAGCACTTGAACATTGATAAGGAGAAAAATAATCATACAGGTACCTCATCTACATAATCAAGTGTTTCATAGAGAATGGCACTTGAACACTGATGAGAAGAAAACATATAAATTATATATATCATGTAAATATCACAGGTACCTCATCTACGTAGTCAAGTGTTTCATAGAGAATGGCACTTGAACATTGATGAGAGGAAAATATTATTCATGTAAATGCTATAGGTACCTCATCTACGTAGTTAAGTGTTTCATAGAGTATGACACTTAAACATTGATGAGATAAAAATATTTTTCAAAAGAAATATAATTTGTTGTACATATTTTAGGTACCTCATTATGGCTTAAATGTTATCATGAATATGGCATCACACACCACCATTTAAATATAATAATATCACGCTACCACCTATGGGATTGCACAAAAGACAAAATATCTACCTTTTAATATTATGAATGTTCTCTTATATCTAGTCGAAAAACCATGCTAACAACATACACTTTTGGATGGTCATCCATCATCCAAAATAATCAACACATCTATCAAAAATGGCATCTCCCCTCATCTACATTTGATCCTAAAACCATCACTACAGCAAGTCAATCAAGAATACAATTACTTAGTCAACTACATCACATCAAAACATCATATATTAACATATAAATACATCATAAATTCAAGCCATAAAAAAATCAATACATCACAACAAGTCCCAAAATTTAATATCATATATATATATATATGCCTCACACTATACATATTGATGGAGAAGGTGTATCACAAAAATAAACAATGATAAACTTTACTCATAATGAGAGGATGTACCACAACACCAAAATCAATACACTTACTCCTGAATGCCCCTAAGACCACCTAAAAAGAGGATACAACCTCTATAGAACCTCTTGATGGAGGAGGACTAAAAATGTGTAGAACTCTGAGAGGTATCACTTATTTATGGAGCCTATAGCTCTACAGGGATAGTTGTATGATACAACTGGTGATAGAATGTAATTCTACCCTAATCCCTCTCAAGATGAACTACAAAATATTGTAGCTTCTCTGTGAGATCCAATCCACAATCTTCATCGTCATCCTATAAATCTCTAATGTTGCCATAGAAGCCTCCAACTGTCTCTCTAGTAATATCATAATCATTGCCATGACTACACTATCCAAGCATCTCCCAACCCATGATTCAAACTCATATCTCTCCCTTGTCACCCACTCCAAATCAAATCTAATACCAACAATGATCACTTGGTCCATTGTTTACTCCTTTGTAACTTGATATAAAGTTTAATGAAGCCTAGCAATGTTCTCCTCACTATCTACCCACACTTGGGCCATATCATCTCTAGCCCTAGTAGATTCCTCCACTTGCATAAAATTATAAGCCACCAAATAGATCCTCACCTCCTCTAAATTATGATGGATAACCCTCAACTCCACCATTGTAGCCTCTACTATCTTGTTAGGCCTTGCCTCTCCACAAAAGTCTAGACATTTACCACCAAATTTTGGTCCTACTCTATCTAAACTTGATCCCCCTCTACCACTTGGGGTATACAAGAGTGGAATAATAATTAACAAAACTACATCCAAATGAGCTGATCCCCTAGTCTCCCATATGGCCATCCTCTTTACCCATACCTCTATCCTACAATGGTTCTTATCTCCTCTCAGAGAACTCAATATATCTTGTAAAACCTACCTTTGATCCCTTGATGGTAGACCTAATATCAATCGATGACGCCCAAACCACTCATACCAATCACTATACCCTACTAGAACTCCTACATCATCTAGTCTAGGAGTCAACACCACTAGATCATCCTCATCAGCCTCCAAAAAGGTAACTGGATCCATAGGATCCCATCATGTCTCATGATGCACTTGTTGTACCTAGCTCTTGCCTATTGCTGGTACTCCCTATACCTCTCCAAATTTATGGGTCACATAATCAAATTTATACAAATCATAGATCTTGTTCCCATCATATAACCATCAAATCCACCTTACTGTAGCTAGCTCCTTGTGATCCTTAAACCAAATATACATATCCCTCCATTGTTGCCATGTAACATGTGCCACCCTTATGTATTCAATAAGATACCTCACCTAGGGTAGAGATTAGGACAAAGGATGGATGCACCTATCCCATATGTAAACTATAGGACTCTCAAAATCAACACCCCTCATCACTACAATGGGTCTTTGAATATCTATATGCTCCCATGCGTAGACTTGGAGTAAATTACATGTTATATTCTAACCCTGCCTATATACCACCTTGTATAAAGTATGGTATAATATCACCAAGATGGTAGAGTCCCATGCATAGATAGTTTGACTATCCCTTAGCCTTGCTATGATAAATCCCCAAATCCATAGCATAAAACTCTTGCTAGTGTTACTCATAATAAACCTTGATAAGAATATAATCCATCGATCAATATGCCCTCCTATGTAGGCATCATTTATCTTCAATTTGTATTTCATCCCCAAGAAGTCACCCTTACTTTAAAAGGCTAACTTCCTGGCTCTCACACTCATCCCCAAAAGGATGGGTACACCTTAAAAAAACATCTTGAGGATACACCATACATACTCTAGAGTAACTATCATCTGACTCATTAGTAACCTAAAAGTATTGGTGGATTAATAACACCTCTCTACAAGGTCTATTAATAATGAGTGATCAAATTCCAACTTAGGCATATAGGCAACATGATACAACCCTATCACCCCCAAAATTGTTGCATACCTCCACCTCTTCTCACCCACTATGATTCTCCCCAATAATTTAGGGTGATGATCCCTGGTTGTTAGAGTATTCATCACCTACCAAAACCATCCTAAATATTAAGTTAGAAAATATATTAAATATTTTTAAAATTTCACAAAACCACTACCATGGATAGCCCTCGAAAAGTGTTTTTTAACAAGTATAAATATACCTATATTTGCATATATATCAAGGTTAAAAAATATAAAATAAAATTCACTATCATATATCAAAGTCATCACTGGTTCCAAATTTTCCAGTGCCAAATTTTCCACCAGGGTCAAATTCACCATTGGCACCTATACCAAATTCACCACTGGTGCCAAATTCACCACAACCCACAAAAAACTTCAAAATAGGACCTAGAACCAAATTTTTGGCTTGACATAAAGACATACTAAAAAACACAAGCTTATATTGAGAGGGGGGTGAACATTATAAGATAAAACTTTTTATTTTTCTTTCCAAAGTAGTATTATCCAATATTATCAATTGCAATAATGAAACAATGCACAAATCATCACACACATAAGAGACACATATTTAATGTGGTTCATCCAATGTGGGCTACATCCATGAAGAAAATATTTCTTATAAATTTTCTCAACAAATCTCATGGGAATCAATTCCCTATTACAATGTTTATGGGCATCAATCCAAAGGAGACACCAATCCCATATGCTCAAGTTCATGGATCTTTATCCATAGGAGACATCAATCCCCTCTACTCTGGTTCATGGACCTCTATCCACAAGAGACATCAATCCCCTTTTCTTTGGTTTGTGGACCTATATCCACTAGAGACACCAATCCCCTTTGATTTGGTTCATGGACCTCTATACAAAGAAGACACCAATCCTCTTTGTTCAAGTTTGTGGATATCTATCCACACGAGACACCAATATCCTTTTTTATGGTTCATCGACCTCTATCCACAAGAGACACCAATCTCCTTTTTTTTGGTTTATGGACCTCCATCCACATGACAGACCAATCCCCTTTTCTCTAGCTCATGGACCTCTATCCACAAGAGACACCAATCCCCTTTGTTTTGGTTCATGGACCTCTATCCACAAGAGACACCAATAAAATTTATTTTGGTTCATGGACCTTTATCCATTAGGAGGCACCAATCCCATTTATTTTGGTTCATGGACCTGCATCCATAGGATGTACCAATTCCCTTTGTTCTGGTTTATGGACCTCTATTCACAAGATATGCCAATCATCTTTGCT
Organism: Wollemia nobilis; assembly: GCA_028583015.1. NCBI lineage: Eukaryota > Viridiplantae > Streptophyta > Pinopsida > Araucariales > Araucariaceae > Wollemia > Wollemia nobilis. The sequence continues at coordinate 2,043,267 of JAQPPZ010015008.1, read as the reverse complement.
CTAATTTACTTCAAGACTTTACACAAGGCTTGCTCAAATCTACTCCAAAACCTGCTCCTAACTCTACTAAAATTTTCTCCAAGACTACACACAAGGATTTCTCAAATATGTTCACAAAAACCTACTCAAATATGCTCCAATCCTACACATAATATTGCTCAAATATGCTCACCAAAACCTACTCAAATATTCTCGAATCCTACACACAAGGATTGCTCAATTATGATCACCAAAACCTGCTTAAATCTATTCACAACTTTGCTCAAATATACTCACCAAAACCTGCTCAAATCTGCTCATAACTCTCCTCAAATATGCTCACCAAAACTTGCTCAAATATGATCAAAACCTACACACAAGTCTTGCTCAAATATGCTCACCAAAACCTGCTCAAATATTCTCACAACTCTACTCAAGTTTACTCACAAAAATCTACTCAAATCTGCTCATAACTCTACTCAAATCTACTCACCAAAAATTGCTCAAATTTTCTCACAAATTTGCTCATATCTACTCACCAAACTTGCTCAATTATTCCAAAATCTCACATACAAACAATACTTATATCTTTCCCAAAAGTTCTTTCTTTGGCTAAAATAATTCAGACATATTCTACCTAGAATTATTTTTCTTCATGAACATATAAAGAATGATATGCAATATAAATACCTAATATATAATTTTACATTCATTAAGTTTGTCGCTTTCTCATATCTCACATTTATTAAATTCAAAAAGATATATCTAGTATAGCAGTTGATAATTAACTTTATTATGTACTCCCAAAATCAATCAAAAGTCTATGCACAAATTTATTCTCAAACCCTTCCTCTATTATTCCCAAATTCATTCAAAGAAATGCACAATTTTTTTCTCAAACCCTTGCACTATTATTTCCAAATTCATTCAAAGCAATGCACAACTTTGTTCTCAAACCCTTGAAAAATTATTCCTAAATTCCTTCAAAGCATTGCACAACTTTTTTCTTCAAAACATGACCTATAATATTTGCATATTTAATCCCAATTTCATTCAACACTAATGCTTATCAAATAAATTCTTATATCTCTAACCATATGATATCATAAGATTTTATTTATCCAAAAACAAACCTTGAGTATAGGATTAAATCACCATACATCTAAAGTTGCCTTGATGATAATGAGCTTATAAAACCTATCTTGGCAAAATAATTCCTTTCTTGATCCTTCAAAAATATGGTTAGTAATTTTATATTTCTTGCATAGATAGAAAATCATCCACAAAAAACATTTCCAAAAATGTATACAATGAAGCTTGAAAAATAATACCTCATATCTCCTTTTTAATCTCGCACTCAAATATTTTAAGAACAACCAAACTCTTAAAATTCCCTTTTTCTATAAAGTAGAAATACAATAAAAATAAACCACAATACACCTTTATCTCCCTTTCTAACATGCAATATTTATATCTACCTTAAATCATCCTTTATTTATTTTTTCCATGCACAAATTACAATTTTCAATAATCCTTAATACACCTTATGCTTCCTTTTCTAATTTAAAATATAAACAAAACTTATGCTCTTATTCTAGAAAAATAAGCCAACAAAATATCTCTCCTTATATGAAATTTAAATAAAAAATTTGTCCAAACCTTTATCAAAAAATCCCCCAAAAAAGAGCTGAGAATTGAACTCTTAAACTCTACCAATGCAATGCCCAAGCCAAGGCTTGGTAACTAGTTGGACTACTCCAGAAGGTAGTAATTACCATGCAACATGTTGTAAATAAAGTGCTCTTCATTAATGCTCCTCAAACATAAAACTATTTCCTCAATAAAAATGGTGCATGCAAGTTTTGAACCTACAAACTTCCTGCTGGCAATGCCTTAGCACTAGCTAGGTGACCATATGGACTAGCCACCAAGACAAATGAAGAACATAAGATTATACTGAGAGGGGGGGTGAAAAGTATAACACCACTTTTACTTTTCTTTTCAAATCAATATTATGCAATGTATAAATAGTAGTATCAATAGCAATAATCAAAGCAATGCACAAATCATCACACACAATAGAGACACCACAATTTATGTGGTTCACCCAATGCGGGCTACTCCATGGAGAAAATATTTTGCTAAAACTTTCTCAATCAATCTCTTGGGAATCCTTCCCAATTATAATGTTTATGGACCTCTATCCAAAGGATATGTTGATACCCTAATCTCAATTTCGTGGATCTCTTCCACTAGAGAACTATTTCCCTTTAGCTCTAGATAGTGATCTTCTGGAAGACTCCATCTTTATGCTACACTGACTGGTGGATCTCTCTCCACTTTAAGACTCCTCACTCAGATGATCTATCTTCAATTTTATTGGTTGTTGGATATCTATCCACTGAGAATCTATCCTCTGTACTTTGTCACCTCCAAAGCTCTATCAATAGGTTCACTCATAACCTTCTCAAATATGCTCAACATGTCCACTCAAAACCTTCTCAAATATGCTCAATAGGTTCACTCAGGACCTGCTCAAATATTATCAATATGTCTACTCAGAACCTGCTCAAATATGATCAATAGGTCCATTCAGAACATGCTCAAATCTTCTCAATAGGTCCACTTAAAATCTTCTCAAATCTGCTCAATAGGTCCACTCAAAACTTGCTCAAATTTGCTCAATAGGTCCACTCAGAACCTGCTAAAATATGCTCAATAGGTCCACTTAGAACCTACTCAAATATGATCAACAATATTTCACAAAATCTTACACAAAATCATTCCACAAGCCTTCTCAAAGACTTGCCTCAAATCAATTTAACAAGCTCACACAGAACTTGTCCAATCTCATAGAATCATAAGTAGAATTGTTAGAGACTCAATATGTTCTATACTTAATGCTCAATCACTTTCTCAACTCAATATCATAGAAGAATAAAGAGAATTTTTAGACTCAATATGTTCTATACTCAATGCTCAATCAACATCTCAACTCAATCTCATAGAAGCATAAATATAATTGTTAGAGACTCAATATGTTCTATACTCAAATCCCAATATTAACTCAAATCAATATCATGGAAGCATAAATATAATTGTTAGAGACTCTATATGTTCTATTCTCAAATAACAATCTCAAATCAAATTAGAATATATAATAGTTTGTTTCATGGAACATGAACAACCACATGCATCCACTTGACTACGCTTAATCAACTCAACTCAACCAATCACCTCAAGGAATAACCTTTTCTCATAAATCCTAGTCCAAGCATGTATCAACCAACTCAAAATATTTCCAACAATGCTCAACCACAAATATCACATAACAATGATACTCATGTTCTTTTCTAACTCAAGTTCAAGTTCTTTGCACAATAACTCACTTCAACAACAATGCTTATAACACACTCTTCACATAACAATGATACTCATGTTATTTTCTAACTCAAGTTCAAGTTATTTGCACAACCAATGGTATTTAACAACAATGCTTATAAAATAAAGTTTTATAACAACTTTCAATCCAGAAAACCTTGAAGTATTAAACCAATCACTTTTGAAAAGGAAACCACAATCAATCCTTTTCTCTCCAATGATATTTTCAAAAATCAATCACCCAATCAAGTCAATGGAGAATATTACCCATACCTTTTTGATGCCTAGGATTTGTCCACAAAATCTATCAAACTCAATACACTCTCAAATATATCCTTTTCAATAACAAAGAGGTTAGAGTACTTGAGTAATATCACAACAATAAAAATAATATCCCAATAACACCTTATTACTCCTACTCAATAAAATTCACCATGTCCTCTCACAAAAGAATTAATCCCCTTTGAAAAAGAACAAATCAAACTCACTTATGAACCTCTTTTACAAAACAAGAAATATCTCTTAACACACATCTTATTTATCCTTCTAAGCAAGTTAATCAAATAGCCCTTGAAAAATGCTTTCCAATGAGATATAATATGCTACCCTTCCAAAAATAAAACCTTCAAAAATTTCCCAATATTCTAGGACATAGCATACCCTTATTTCTCCTTAAGTCTATTTAAAAACAATAAAATATAAAAAAAATTAAACTTGTCTTTGCCTCATAGAGGGATTCAATCCCTCGACTTCTTCCTTCCCAAATCCTTAGCCGCAACTGAGTTGTTGTTGGGCCACGCGACCTCACGTGCCTAAAAGGGCATGACCACCATAAAAATACCCATGAAAAGCACTCTTTTGAAAATAAAAAAATGTGCTTCTTCCTTGCAAGAAAACCTCAAGTGAATTGAACGCAGAACCTCTTCAATATTGCCAAGCCAAAATACCACTAGGCCACACTCACCTATGTTATTAATGCCTCCAAAACTTCTCCCCTTTTGCCTTTACGAATTTCATAAAACCTTCGAAAATCAAAGCTCTCTTCGCATGCGCTCAACGGAAATTGCAAGGGATGCTTTGACTAAGGTTTTTGTTGGCATTTATATAATGCCCTTTGTCCTCTTATGCAATCATGTCGATGCTTCGAATAATTTTGATGTCGATGTGATTTTTAATTTATAATTAATTTAAATTTAAATATTATAAATTAAAAATAACGAACCTTAGGTTTAATTTAATTAAATCTTAGAACCTTGTCTTAATGCCCAACCTTGGTATAATTAAATATTGTTTATAAAATTTAAATTCCTTGTGAATTTAAATAATTTATAAATAATTATTAAACCTCCTTTTTAACCTTTGCAATAACCCATCTTGTGTTTTTATAAACCGATCGCTTAACATGTGCTCCCAATAATATTAAAATATTATGGAGCCTTTTTCCCTTTAACTTTTACACTGATGAAGCTTTTTCTTGGATGACTTGGGTGACTTTATTTCTTGTCTAATTCCTTGATAAGAGTGATAACTCTATCAGGTGACATCAATGACAAATTTGACTTAGAGGACTCAAGATGTCCAACAATATTCCCCATTGTCATTGATGGCAACCCTTATCCTTTTACTAAAACCTAACCTTATTTTCTGCTCCCCCTAGGAATGTGATCCCCCTAGATCAATGTTCTCTCAAATATCAAATCTCTCTCCCTTTGACATCAATATAAAAGGGTCACCTTTGGGGCTCGAGGTTAAGAATGAGCCTCTTCTCTTAGCCCCTCCCCCACCTCCACATGAGGTGGTTAATTATAGGGTGGGAGTATTTATACTCCCTAAAATCACTGTTCTTTGCATTTATATTTCTCTCTTCTTTTCTGAGTTTTCCGAATCCTCTCATTGTTTCTTTCCAAGTCATCATCCCTGTTCCTGTTCCTGTTCCTTCTCTTGTTCTCATCCATGTTCATGTCATGCTCCTATTCTTGTTCCCATCCTTGTTCCTATTCTTATTCTTTTTTGAGTCTCTATTCTTGTTCATATTCTTGCTTCTATTCATATTCCTATTTCTGTTCATATTCTTGTTCCTGTTCATATTCCTATCCCTGTTCTTACCTACTTCTGGAATATTTGCTCTACACCATATTGCTATGTGACCATCATTATTTCACTTATAACACTTAAAGTTATTATTCCTTGGATGTACAACTATCTTAGGATTTCTCCTAGTGAAGCCATATCCTTTTCTGTTATGAACCCTGTAATTTATTTCCTTGTGACCAAACTCATTACATGAGTAACAATACCCATGGAAAAGTTGTCCTCTTCCATATACCCATATTTCATGAGTCCTGCACTGTGAAGCCATGTGTCTAAACATGTGACATGAGAAGCATATTCCATTGAAGCTTTCTTGCCTAGATCTCATTTGTCTCTTGTTCTGATTGTTATTCCATCTGTATCTTCTTTGTGTATTATTCCTATTTTTGTTGAACTCTTTGTTATCGAACTCATATTTTGATGTCTCATTCCCACTTACACTATCATATTCTGAAGTATCTTTTTTTGAAGTTCCTTCTTCTTTAAAACTTGAAGTAGAATTTTCTTCCCATTTATTTTGAACCTATTTGGAACAATACATGTCTTGTTTGTTGCTCCTCTTTGTATCTTGATTATTTTATCTACACTCTTTGCACTGTTTACATACTTGTATAAATTTTTATTGGAATCCTCTAAATATTTATTTAGTAGAGCCATTTCTTGTGTTAAATTTTAACATTCCAAAACTTTTGCTTTTAACTTATCCTTGAACTTACTTGCCTTAGCCTTTGAATTCTCTAAATCCTCCATGTGCAATAATATTTCTTCATCACATTCTTGAAACTGACTTTCATTCTTAGAGTGTTTCTTTCTTACCTTCTTTACTGTGTCAAGGGCATAGATAAGTTCTCCCTTAAGATCATAACCATTCTCTACTAAATAATCCTATATTTGTTTTCCTTGGTCCATATCATTACTTCCTTTTGGCTTGTATTCTATAGGATCACTCACTTATTATTCTAATGCCATTAGAAGATTCTCATATAGTATTTCAAGGGCATATTCAAAACCATCATCACTAAAACTATAACCATACCTAGTTCAATCATATTCAAGATGTCCAAATCTATCACATATAAAACACTTGAGAATAATTGGAGTCCTTTTCTATTTAACCATAAATAGGACCTCATATCTATCATTGTTTGAAGAACTAGCATCACTATCATTTGAATACTTACTTGCATTATCCGCATAGTAGCTTCTCTTTTGCCTTTGGAAGAACTTATTTCCTCATCTATTTTGTCCATCCTTGCCTTTCTTCTGGTACCTGTGTATTTCTAATTCCTTATATGTGTGATCCTATTTTTCTTCATCACTATTGTACTTTGGCTCTTTGCATTCTATTGCATAATGTCCATACTTTACACAATTGAAGCACTTAATATATATTATATCTATGGGTCTTCTGGAACCTTTATCTCTTCTGCCATAGTTTGCTTCTTCATCAGTAGATGAATCACTGCTTAATTTTATCTTCTTACCCTTTTTCTTTTTGTCTACCTTGAATGAAGCTTCTTTCATAGGAATAGGATATTTTGTTCTTATCTCAAAAGTATTAAGCATGTTGAAAGCACAAGATTCCGGGCAAAGGAAACAGTAATTATGCAACATAAGACGAAATGTAACGCTTTAACCTTATGCACCAAAACAAAGGAAAGAGACAATTTGGAAAGGAGAGAAAAGATGTAAAGAAATCACAGCCCTCTTTATTCAAATATCTTATCCTCGGTTACATAGATGTCTCCTCCCTTTTTAGGGGCTAGGAGCGTTAAATTTTTCATTGTTACAATGTGCGATTTAGTCTTCCTCCTTCCGTGTGCCCACGATTGCAATGGACGGGCCAAGATGATGCCGCCGCTGATGTCGATGAGTTATTCGCCTCTGCTGCTTCTCCTACGAACAAAGAAACAACCAAGATGTCAGTAGCACCTGCCGCAAATGAAAAGTGTTTGTTCTCTAAAACTAACGAAATATGCATGTAAACATTTGCCTAAAACAGTAATTACAGTGAGTCCAAATGGCTTCAAAACTTGACAGAAGATAAGAAAAGTTACCAGAAGGCCACTGCCACTGAGACAGCTGGCCAATCTACCTTTAACTAGAATTCGTCCCTGGGCAGGATGAATTTCGATCGCACTCGTCCCCGGGTGGGACGAATTCTTCTGTGTTGAAGAAACCGACCTACTGCTGCTCCAATGTCGGATCCCGAGACCTGCAAAACGCCTGCAAATAGGGGGGTTATGTAATTGGGGCCATTTTTGGATGACCCATATGGTCGGATTATCCCAATTTGGCCTCCACCCTCGGGAATTTGACCTCGACACCTGCAAGTCAGCGAAACAACAAAGCAACACAAAACATACTAGAATCTGACCAAAAGTTACAAAATTGCAGCTATGGGTTAATCAAACCTAATAACACAAAATGCAATATGAAAAGTAATCTAAAATGCTCAAAAACTAAAAATAAGACTTGGGAGGTGCGGGGGTGCCCAATTGGGCCTCCCACCGTTGGCACTTGATTTTGGAGCCAATCCACTAGGGATGGGCCCAAAACCTCTTAGGATTGGGGGGTCGGCGAATTGGTTGGTTCAGGTGTCCATGTGTTGGATTTGGATCAGGTTCGAGCTTCCAAAGGCCACCCAACAACCTCCCTTGCAAAAGATATTGGTGGATGTTGGAAGGTGAACCAAAAGGGATGCAAGTGGGTCTTCAACTCGGCAGCACTTCATTGCTTGAAAACTCCTTCAACCTGTCTGTTTTGGGTGAAAAAAGTCCCACCTTTTATAGACCCATTGGGTCTCTTTTGGGAGGGAAGCACAAATGCCATGTGTTGGTCATAGGTGCCATGTGGCAGTCTTGTCTTCCCATGAGGGAGTGGAGTCCTCCGTTGACTTGAGCTTTGATAAATGCCTTTTGTAACAGTATTCTAACGGCCCCTCTGTCCACCTACACACGCATGCAAGGCATGAGTCCTTAACTGACTGTTCTGGGCTACCACTTGGCACCCTTTGCCTTTTTGCCCGTTAGCTTAGAATTCGTCCCACCCGGGGACGGATTCAGAATTCGTCCTGGGGTGGGACGGATTCTATTTTGAATTCGTCCCGGGTGAGCCGAATCATCGGGCAAAGTGTCCAAGTGTGCCAAATTGCTTCTTGACCTTACAAAATTGCTATGAAAGTGGTTAAGACCACTGTTTAACCTCTGAGGGCTGCCCTGGGGGCTGTGTTTGTCAAAGCGATCAGTGTTTGCGGTCACATAATCAGATTGGTGCTGTTTTGGTGTCTACAAATGCCCCTTTTTGGGAAGCGACTGCGGGTGACGCAGTGCTGAGCAAAAATAGATAACCAAAGCACTAATGATTAGGGTTTCTTGGTAACCTAACCAATTTTTGATGCCCCAAGTATGGAAAGGGCATGCATTCTTGAATCCTTGCTTCTGACGAGCTAAGGAATTTGATTTCAAGTATTAACATGTTTTGGTGAGGTGTGACTTGAACTTAGACATTGATCAGTCATGAACAAGTGAAGGGCATTTTTATCCTCAGGGGGAACCTTGTGTTCATGATTCACGAAATGCCAAGTGTTTGATTCATTTGATTGTTGCTTTTTTACTGCCCTAAGCAGGAGCGTGATTGTATTTGTCAATGATTCTTTGAATGCATGTCGTTTTCCTTAATTGGGTGTGTGATTGTTGGTTGGTGACTAAGTGTGACTACCCCCTCAAGCGACGAATCGATGAGGGAATGACCTTCGTGAGAGAAGCGACGAGTCGCTTGACCCAAGATGACTTGTGCAAGGTTGCCTTTAGAGGGTGTACCGTTAAGCGTGTGCAATTTTTCCAACATTTGGACCTATTTTTGGTGGGTGTTAACCCTTTTGGTGATGCCGTAAAGAGGTGAAATCATCGGAAATCTAACTTCCCGTGGAGCGGTCCGGCTATTATAGCCTTCTTGGGGAATTAGGAGAGCGATAATTTGGACCTCGACATCGATTTTCTTTGCCTAGAGGTTAAGTGCAAAAGCACTTATGTCCGAAAATGTTTTTGTTGTGTTTTTGTTTAATTTTGTACTGTTTTTGAGTGGGTTTTGACCCTTTTGTGATGTCGTTTGGGGATGAAATTGTCTAAAATCCGTATTCCCGTGGAGCGGTCCAGCTATGGTAGCCTTCTTAGGGAGTATGATAGTGACAATTTGTGACTCCAATGTTGATTTTGTATGCCCTTGTTGTCAGGTGCAGTTGCAATCCTGTCGGGCAATTTTATTGTCTGTTTTTAGTGCATTTTTAGTTATTTTTGTTGATTTTTTTTTTGTGCTGGCCTGAATTCGTCCCTGGGTGGGGCGAATTCCATCTAGAGAATTTTTCCCTGGGTGGGACGAGCACTGATCAGAGCGCTCGTCCCGCTCAAGGACGAATTCCAAGTGCAAAAGGCCTATTTAATGGCCAAAACTTGATTTTGGGCTCATTTGTGTCATTTTTTTCTTGCGATTTTGGAGCTCTGGGAGTAGGAGGTAATTCTGCGAAGCGAAGCACTGCTGGAATTCTCTCTGCCATCATGAGTGCACAAACTGGTTCGAGTGGCGGAGCCGAGGCGAGACTTGTAAGTGACCCTATAGTTTATTTTGCTTTAATTTAATGCATTGTTTTTGTGTTGATTCTTTTCAAAACTTTAAGATTTTTTTTTTTTGTTGTGATGTTTTTGTTTATCAGTTAAGGTTAGAAACCCTAGAACTAAAAATTTGATCTGTTATATTTTTTTTTTTGCTTGCAGGTTGTTAGGAGCCGGTACCGTGTACCCACTGCATTTACTGAGGCGCGGTTGGCATTGACCGATGATGACTGGGAATGGCTTAATGCCCTTGGGCTCAAGCAGGTGGCTCGACTGGAGCTTGTGGTTTTGGATCAGACCTATCTGATGGCCCTGATCAAGCTTTGGGATATGTGGACCAATACTTTCCATATCGTGATAGGGGAGATGACTGTGACTCTTGAGGACGTCTATCGATTGCTTTGGATTCCGATAGATGGTCTGCCTATTAGGACATCTCCATTTGATCAGCGGACTGCTATGCTTACGAGATGTTTTGGGCATGGGGGGGAGCTGGGTGTAGCAAACCCAGTGGAGACAGCCGAGGCGGATTGCCAGGCTGGCGGGATTTTGGTTAGCTGGTGGAAGGAGAGGGGGGTGTTAGGAGTGAGGCACGCATTCTTGATGGGCCTCATTTCTAACATTCTTCTCCCTAATTCGTCAGGTGTGAGGTTCCCGTGGAACCTGCTGGATTTGGTGTGGCAGTTGGTAGAGTGCCCGATAGAGGCACCGTTGATTCTGAGATGGGGATAGACTTTGTTGGCACAGCTTTACGGGGAGCTGTACGGGGTCCGCTGTCTATAGCGGAAGGGTGTCAGTTGCAATTTTTTGTTGCAGTGCTGGGGTTGGCAGCACATAGCTATTGAGAGGCCTACCGGGTTACCGTGGACGACTCGGGCGGTGATGGAGGATGAGGAGATTGGTTATGCAGCTTTGTGGCGACGGTCTGCGGAGTAGGGGTAGTCGGCGATGGGCAGGTGCCGTTGAGCACTACATTGATGCCTTTTCTCGGCTCACTCCAGGGGAGGTGTTTTTGCATCCCTATCGGGACTGTCCAGCCTGGCCTAAGGTTGGAGAGTGGCTCCGATGGGTACAAAGGGAGCGATGGTTGACTGGGCGACACGGGACGGAGCATGAGTTCTTTTCGTACCGCCAGGTTACATGACAGTTTGGGGTGCGCCAGGGGTTGTCTGGTGAGCCCGTAGGCTATCGACGTTGGGGAGATGAGAGGGATCCGGAGCCACCGATCACCGTGCCATTGGGCGAGGAGTCGGATGCGGTGATTGAGGTCCCGGATGTGGATGACGTCGGTACTACCACTGAGTATGACTCGTGGTGGGTATTGCGGCGCTGGAGAGGAGAGGGTCCACTGGGAGGCGTAGAGGCGGCAGTGGAGGATGGTGAGGCGGCAGGGGGTGATTGGAGGGGGCCGTTGGATGATGCGGACATGGTGGATGTGGGAGATGAGGATGTGGACTTGGGTGTTCCGGAGCAGCTGGACATGCAGGATGTGGAGGAGCAGTTGGAGCCTGAGCAAGCTACTATCCCGATGAGTCCTATGTGTCCGATAGATACAGAGGAGGTGGGGTCGGATGTAGGCGATGAGGTTGCATGACTTACAGAGCTGCTGCGGATGCGGGATCTGGAGAGGGATCTTCTACGGGCTCAGTTGGCAGAGTGGGATAGAGTTTTGGCATAGCGTGATGATGCATTGTCTATCTATCATCGACGAGAGGCAGAGTGGTGTCTGTACCGGATAGACTTGGAGAGGGAGGTCATCCACCTTGGCAGGTGGCTCCCTGAGCCTTCGATCAATAGATATTCTCGACGGACGAGGGATAGTTTGACTGAGCAGTCAACATCATCTCGTCGCAGGCGGTTAGATGAGGGGGGTGGTAGTAGGCATGATGCGGGGGCTAGCAGTAGCCGCCCTACAGGGTCCCGTCGGACCCACACCACGGGGGGTAGTTCCCATCGCACCGATCTTGCATGATCATGGTGGTCGATGCCTTAGGTTGGGTTTTTGGATATGCTTGCGGGGTCTGAGGACCGGTTTTGTAGCCTGCGGGCATCTTTTTGACGATATATATATATATATACCGATTTTATTTTTGGATTTGTACATGTGATGATGTGATTTTTGTTATGCATGTTTATTCATTTTGATGAATGCAGATGTTATGATGAATTCAAATGTTTTAGATGTCTATGTGATATGCAAATTGAAATGGATGAATGATATTTGTGGTGATTGCACTGTAGGCTGTTTAAGAAGCTCTTTATTTACCTGGTTTTTTCTATTTTTGTATTTTTTGATGGTATCATAAGGATGATAAGTAGCGCAGATGGTTTTGGGATGAATGTATGATTTTCTGAGATTCAGACAATTTTATCTCACTATCCATGACTGTACTTTATCTTACAAGACTTTTGAACAAGGTATGAATCGGACCTGTTTTTGACCGAGTTATTTAACATCCCCTTGCAATTGATTTCATTTAGTGGTATTTGTTAGGATACCGCCAAGTGCCGATGGGATTTCAACCGAACTCGTATCGAGGATCACCTAATTAGCTCCACGAATTCCTTTGTTGTATGTACTAAGATTAATCCGTGGTGTAATCCAGGATGCCATAAGCTAGCTCATCCACATGCAAATATTGATCCGTACGCAAGTTAATGTGACAGATATATCGTCATGCGGGAGGTTTACTTTCGTTACCCATTGGCTATCAACCAAATTGGTACTGAAGCTTGCCTTATGACCTATAGAATGCTGAGAGTTCCAGGGATTCAAGGTCAACTCCCTTCTTTTCTTCAATTGTATTGGGATACTTGCTCATTGTAGTGATGAGATCACTATTTATTTTGATTTGTTTTTCTTTCGAGCAAGGGATTGGAAATATGGAGTGACGAAAATCACTGTTGCTTTGTGCCTTTTGATGTGTGCACTATAGTTTGTCAAATTTGGAGTTTTGACATTTTGCAAATTTTTGTGTTTTGCAACTGTTGAGAACTTTAGGGATTCTTAGGGAATTGGGTAGGGAGGATGCTTGTCCTTTTGCCAACTCTCAGCATTCTAGGGGTCATTCGCATAGGGGGATGAGCAAGATAACCGTTTCGCTTATGGTGACCTAGATTATTTTGCAGGTTTCGTCTTTCGTTCACACAATTTGGGAATTTTAGTGTTTTGATTTGTGTTGGGATGATACGTAACAAGGTGTATTTCGAGTATGACTCTACCTTCGTAAAATCTGTTCGACTTGGTACACTACATGGCTAAAGAGGAAAATGATGACTGAATCACTGAAACTCTTGGTACATTCCCAGACCACTGACTGTAGTGTGGTAAAAGTTATACTTGGTGTTTTTTTTGTTTTTGATGAATTCGAGTATGCCTAGAATTGAGATGCAAATCTTTGTTGTTTTTGATGATTTTTGTTGTTTTTTTTTTTTTTTTGAATTTCTTGATTTTTTTGACCAAGGGACTATGATAATCCTTGGAGCTTTTTGTCTTGACCAAGAGATTGCGATAATCCTTGGAGCTTTTTGTGTTGACCAAGAGATTGCGCTAATCCTTGGGGCTTTTTGTATTGACCAGGAGATTGCGATAATCCTTGGAGCTTTTAGGTTGACCAAGAGATTGCGATAATCCTTGGAGCTTTTTGGATTGACCAAGAGATTGCGATAATATTTGGAGCTTTTTGGGTGACCAAGGGATTGCGATAATCCTTGGAGTTTTTTTTTTTTTTTTTGGTATATTGCTTTCTTAGATATGAAATGGTCGCAAATGACTGATATTCAAGGGTTCTGTTTCCTTGATACCGTCAAGAGAAGCTAGCCTGTACGTTCCTGGTCCTATTTTGCTATTAATGACATAAGGACCTAACCAATTTTCTGCGAATTTTTTTCTCATATGGGATGGAAAATTAGAGTTTTGTTGGTTTTCCTTCAGAACCAAGTCACCAACCCAAAGTCTCTTAGGTGAACTTTCATGTTGTAAGCTCTCTTAAGCCGCTCTTGATAGATACGTAAGTGCTCGAGAGCATTAACGCGTCTTTCGTCAAGCAACGTAAGTTGGTCTAACCGGGCCTGTCGTGCAATGTTATCATCGATGAATTCCTGCATTGATATGCGGAGGGAAGGAATTTCGAACTCGAGAGGCATTACTGCCTCTGAGCCATACACTAGTGAAAACGGAGTTGCCCCAGTGGGCGTCCGAACGCTAGTGTGATAAGCCCAAAGGGCAAGTGGGATTTGTATGTGCCAATCCTTATGATTGTCTGCGACGGTCTTTTCAAGGATGGCGACTAGCATTTTGTTTGACACCTCTGCTTGCCCATTTGCTTGCGGATAATAGGGTGTTGAAAAGCTATGTTGAATTTTGTACTTTGTGGTTAAAGCACGCACGTCTTTGTTCTTGAATGATGGCCCATTATCCAAGATTATTTTGGATGGAATACCAAAACAACATATGATGTAATGCAAAACGAACTCCGTAATGCGGGGTCCTATCGTAGAGGTTAACGAAATTACTTCCACCCATTTGGTAAAATATTCTGTGGCCGTTATAATAAATGTGTGACGGCCTGATGATGCAGGGGAGATATTTCCGATTAGATGGAGGCCCCACTACGAAAATGGCCAAGCAGACTGGACTGTCTGTAGGGCCTGGGAAGGTGCGTGCATTAAATTGGCATGATGTTGAAATTTTACGCACCTCTTGACATACGCGCAACAATCTCGCTCTAAAGATGGCCAATAATAGCCCATGCGAAGAATGCGCTTTGCAATGGCCATACCACTGAAGTGGCCGCCACATGTACCGTCATGCGCTTGGGTGACTGCCCAAGTGGAATCTTGTCGGTCCAAGCAACGAAGAAGAATTCTGTCGTAGCTGCGACGATACAAAATGTCTCCTATCAAGACATATTTTTCCGCTTTCTGTTTGAAGGTTCGTTTTGCGGCGTGCATCAATCCAAAGGGTAGATTACCTAACTTGAGGTAGTCTCTTATGAGTAAATACCAATCCTGTTGATCGGATACCTCGACAGTTTGAACAGCCAATCCCTTTTGGAGTTCTTCCCTAACAAATGTTGATTGGGATAGAACTTGTAAGAATAGCATTGTGTTGCTATTAATGGGAGTGGGGGAGAACAAAGACCCCCAGTTGGCATGTTTCAAATAGTCTCGGATTCGAAAGAACTTATCCGAAGATGGTTCGATCTGGATCATGTGGATTCATGGCGTCAAGTCTGAGCTTATGCTCTCCATCGCGGGTTGCGACAAGGTTTTGACCTGAATGGTTGTTATATCACCGGAAAGGTCTTGCAGGATTAGTGACCCTAAGGAGGCCATTGTGTCCGCAAAATGGTTCGATGATCGAGGGAGTGCCTCGATGTCATACCACTCAAGTTTTGCCAGGAATTTATCCACGAGGGATTTATAGGCTTTTAGGACTGGGCATTTGCATTGATATACCCCTTTGACTTGATTGATGATTAACAACGAATCACCAAAGATGTTCAGTATTTTGATGTTCATGGCGATTTTTTTCTGAAGACCTAGGAGCAAGGCTTCATATTCTGCATTGTTGTTGGTGCACTGGAAATTTAATTTAAATGACAAGGGCTTTGGAGCGCCCTGCGGTGTGAAGAATACAATTCCTGCGCCACCACCTTGCTCGCATTTAGAACCATCAAAAAATAAGGTTATGTCGGCTCGAGACTTAGGCTCATCAGAATCTGGCGATTCTGAGACATGGAAGACCTCATCATCGGGTAGTTCTATGACTAGAGGTTGATCGTATTCAAGAGGAGCCTCTGCTAGTTGATCGGTTATGACTTGTCATTTTATAGATTTTTGCCCAATAAACTCAATGTCAAATTCCATCAACAACATGATCCATTTCGTCGTGCGACTACTATGATAAGTACGACTCATCATGTATCGCAATGGATTCTCCTTAGACACAACATACGTCGTGTTGCTCAACATGTAATGGCATAGCCTCTTGGTAGCAAACACCACTGCTGCGTAGATTTTCTCAACGTATGCATAGTTAAGTTCGTAACTGACCAGGGTGCGGCTAAGATAGTAAGTAGCCTCGTTCTTTGTGAAGTTCATTCTTCCGGGCTAGCATTGCGCCCGTGCCACCTCGATAGTTGAGATGTATAAGTAGAATGGCACACCTGGTCTAGGTGGTGCCAATACTGGCGATGAAGCCAAGTACTGTTTGATTTCGTCAAAGGCTGACTGGCACTCATCATCCCAATGAAATGTGACCCCCTTGTGCAATCATTTGTTCATTGGTAGGCATTTGTCAGATAATTGCGCTATGAAGCATTTAATTGACGTGACCTTTCCTTGCAGACTTCTAAGCTGCTTGATAGTGGTTGGGGGAGCCATTTCAAGGATTGCCTTGACTTTGTTTGGGTCCACTTCGATGCCTCTCTTGGAGACTATAAAACCCAAGAGTTTTCTAGATGTGACGCCGAACACGCACTTCTTGGGATTCAGTCTGACCTTATGCTCTATGAGGCGATCGAGAATCTTGCTTAAGTCACCGAGATGATCTGAGCGCAAGAGAGACTTGGCTAACAAATCATCCATGTAATCTTCCAAAGTTTTGTGCATGTAATCATGGAAGATATAAGTCATAGCACGTTGGTATGTAGCGCCAGTGTTTTTAAGGCCAAAAGGCATGACCTTATAACAAAATTTCCCCCAAGGCATTGTGAATGCCGTTTTGAGTTGGTCTTCAGGATTGATACGAATTTGATTGTATCCTGAGAAACAGTCCATTAGGGAGAGCATTTCGTGACCTGCTGTAGCATCTACCAATATGTCGATGCTTGGCAAGGGGAAATCATCCTTAGTACTCGCTTTGTTTAGGTCTCGAAAGTCGATGCATATGCGAATCCTCCCGTCGGGATTCTTGATGGGAACCATGTTGGACAACCATGGCGGATAATCCACGCAGATGACAAATTGTGCATCCAACAGCTTTTGCAATTCGTCTTTGACCATCAAGGCTATTGTTGGGTGCATCTTTCTTAGTTTTTGCTTTACAGGCTTGATTTTTGGATCAAGCGTTAAATTGTGCATGACTAGCTGCGGGTCTAGTCCTGGCATATCTTTGTACGACCATGCAAAAACCTCCTTCTTTTCTTTAAGAATGGCAATGTAATCAGCTTTCTCCTCGGGGGAAAGGCTTACCCCCAGCTTGAGAATCCGTGGTTCATTGGATCTGTGCCGATGTCTACGTCAGTCGTCTCCTCGACTGACGTGTGAGATCCGTCTTCCAACTGATTTGGAGTTGGGATTAAATGGATATCATCAGCTGAGTTAAGATCTACGTTTGGAACCTCGGGTCCCTCTTCAGCTTGAAAAATATCTTGAGTTGTCCTTGGGGTAAAATGAAGCATTTCACCGAAAGGCCAGTACTCTGATGGTGACAATGGTGAATTGACGCGATCCCAGTCAATGGCATCCATGTTTAGATGCAATGACTATGATGGATCGGTCGGATTGTGGATGGGTGTGGTCAAATCAATGGATATCATGTGGATGGAATGAATTTGGTCTCCAGAACCACGGGTGTGATGACTTGATTCTTTTAGATGTTCCCTATACTCTGGATCTGGCTCTACGAGAATAGGCACGAATGGATCCTCTCTAGGTGCAAATTCATCTCTATGTGTGAAAAGGAAGGCGGGGTCTTCCCTTGGCACTGTTGTCATGATGGGATCTCGAGGTGGACGATGCTCATCTTGATTTTGGATCCATAAGCCTAACACTTGGTCCCACCTCGCTGGGTCTACGTGCCATTCATGTCCTAACCGTATACCCATTTGTACCATTAGATCTTCATGAGTTAGAGCGTGGTGATGTCATCGCGCATGTCTGAGATAGTCCATTTCAGTTTCGTCTTCTGAATCACTTTCATAGATCCAAAGTTGTTCATCCTCTTCAACATCTGTTGCTTGCGACATTGAGGACTCTTCCTGTTCCAGTGAATTAATCTGGTCCCATTGTGGTTGTTCCACTCTTAGTGGAGGGACATGATTCTTTTGAGACTATGTTATTTCGTCTGGAACCTCTAAGGGGAACAGTTTCAAAAAAATATCTGGCAGCCGTTGATGTTTTCTTTGAGGATTGCTCTCTGAACTTCCACCTCTCTCTAGCAAAGGAGAGGGATTATTGTTGTTTCCAGGGGTTTTTGTAGACCATGGGAGATAATCCCCTAATGTGTATTATGTGTTTGGATTGGCGTACGGGTCTTGTGCCAATCCCCCCTTGTTGCCTATTTCTAGGCCTTGCATATTTTCAACCAAGATGTCTAATGGCAGGGGATGGTTGAACCCTACCCCTGAATTATCATATGGCATCTGATATCTTGGTTGGCAAAGGATCCGCATCCCTTGATCATATATGCCTAGCCCATACCCATGCCAATTGCATTGTTCGAGATATTTTAGGGCAAATTCTGGGTTCGACGAGATAATTGATGTTTTCGACAAAAGGCTCTTCACCTGTTTCCTTTTGTTCGCATGGTTCGGAACCATGATCAAGGCCCCCATACACAAAATTCTTTTGGTTCGGTGGGTAGCCTAGAGGGACAATTTTTCCAATGGGAAGGTGAGGTCTTCCCATGTCTTGTACTGACTCTAGTGTGGGGGTTGCCACAACATTTTGCACTAAATATTCCCCCAGGCCTGTCTTGGCCATTTCAACAGTGATTGTTGATGATTGGGTGGGAGGAAACGGTAGTCCTTCCTGAGTCCATTCCATGTTTGGTGGTTCAGGAATCTTGGTTTCCGTTGCGTTGGGCGCTTCCTCTGTTGATATCATTGAAATCGTGGGCAACCCCTCTTCTAGAGGCTTAACCTCTTCCATGATTTGTTTTCCCTTGTCCTTCTGTTGGGCCACGATAAGTGGCATTGATGATGAAGGAGTAGGTGATGAAGTCTCACCTGGCTAGGATTTTTCTTTGTTGGCCACCAGTGGTACTTGCGGTATCGGACCCTGTTTAGATGGATTTAATTGAAAATCCAAATGCGTTGATGGGAGGGTCGATTGAGGTATGAATTGTACCACATTGCAATACTTGAAGGGCTCTAAGTCCATTGGGACTACATGTATTTGCCCTTCATAGGCATACTTCAAGCACTGGTGTGCGATCGAGGGGACACACTTCATGTCCCTAATCCAAGGCCGCCCTAGCAGTATATTATAAGCCATTTCACCTTCCAGCACTTGGCACAGTGTGGGTATTGACTTTTGTCCTACTTGTATAGGCAGAACAACCGTGCCGACTGTCGAGCAAATTGCATCGTTAAAAGCTCACAGTGTGTACGTGGAAGCGGTGATGTGAGAGGCTGGTAGTTTTAAATGTTTCAACGCTGCAGTGGTTGTAATGTTACTGGACGAGCTAGTATCTATCAGCACTCTCTTGTACGGGATCCCGTTGACCCGCGCTATAACGTGCAGGGGTGGATCCGGCATGTCATTTGATATCGTTTTGACCTCGTCTTCTTTGAATGTGATGACAGGCTCCGTACATTGTTTCACATGTCCCACGAAGGCGTTGAAAGAATTTGCTTTGTGGGGTTGTACTTCAATGGCTTTTAAAATGTCCATAAGAGCTTCTCTATGTGGAGCTTATTGTTGAATAAGCTCGTAGATGGACAGCCTAGCCGATGTGGTCCGCAAACTCTGTGTGACTGCTCAGTCAAACTATCCCTTGTCTGCCAAGAAGATCTACTGATCGAAGGCTCAGGGAGCCGCCCGCCAAGGCGGATGACCTCCCTCTCCAAGTCTATCCGATACAGACACCACTCTGCCTCTCGTCGATGATAGATAGACAATGCATCATCACGCTGCACCAAAAATCTATCCCGCTCTGCCGACTGAGCCCGTAGAAGATCTCTCTCCAGATCTCGCATCCGTAGAAGCTCTGTAAGTCGTGCAACCTCATCGCCTACATCCGACCCCACCTCCTCTGTATCTGTCGGATGCATAGGACTCGTGGGGATAGTAGCCTGCTCAGGCTCCAACTGCTCCTCCACATCCTACATGTCCGGCTACTCCGGAAAACCCAAGTCCACATCCTCATCTCCCACATCCACCATGTTTGCATCATCCAACGACCCCCCCCCAATCACCCCCTTCTGCCTCAGCATCCTCCACTGCCACCTCCATGCCTCCCAGTGGACCCTCTCCTCTCCAGCGTCGCAATACCCACCACGAGTCATACTCAGTGGTAGTACCGACGTCATCCACATCCGGGACCTCAATCACCGCATTCGACTCCTCGCCCAATGGCATGGTGACCGGTGGCTCCAGATCCCTCTCATATCCCCGACATCAATAGCCTATGGGCTCACTAGACAACCCCTGGCACACCCCAAACTGTCATGTAACCCGATGGTACGGAAAGAACTCATGCTCCGTCCGTGCCACCCAGTCAACCATCACTCCCTCCGTACCCGTTAGAGCCACTCTCCAGCCTCAGGCCAGGCTGGACAGTCCCGATAGGGACGCAAAAACACCTCCCCTGGAGTGAGCCAAGAAAAGGCATCAATGTAGTGCTCAACGGCACCTGCCCATCACCGACTCTGCCCCTGCTCCGCAGACCGTCACCACAAAGCTGCATAACCAATCTCCTCATCCTCCATCATCACTCGAGTCGTCCACGGTAACCCGGTAGGCCTCTCAACAGCTATGTGCTGCCAACCCCAGCACTGCAACAAAAAACTACAACTGACACCCTTCCGCTGTCGACGGCGGACCCCGTACAGCTCCCCGTAAAGTTGTGCCAACAAAGTCTGTCCCCATCTCAGAATCAACGGTGCCTCTATCGGGCACTCTGCCAACTGCCACACCAAATCCAGCAGGTTCCATGGGAACCTCGCGCCTAAAAAATCAGGGAGAAGAATGTTAGAAATGAGGCCCATCAAGAATGCGTGCCTCACTCCTAACACCCCCCTCTCCTTCCACTAGCTAACCAAAATCCCGCCAGCCTGGCAATTCGCCTCGGCTGTCTCCATTGGGTCTGCTACACCCAGCTCCCCTGCATGCCCAAAACATCTCGTAAGTATAGCAGTCCGCTGATCAAATGAAGATGTCCTAATAGGCAGACCATCTATCGGAATCCGAAGCAACCGATAGACGTCCTCAAGAGTCACAGTCATCTCCCCTATCACGAGATGGAAAGTATTGGTCCACGGATCCCAAAGCTTGATTAGGGCCTTCAGATAGGCCTGATCCGAAACCACGAGCTCCGGTCGAGCCACCGCTTGAGCCCAAGGGCATCAAGCCATTCCCAGTCATCATCGGTCAATGCCAACCGCGCCTCAGTAAATGCAGCGGGTACACGGTACCGGATCCTAACAACCTGCAAGCAAAAAAAAAAAATATAACAAATCAAATTTTCAGTTCTAGGGTTTCTAACCTTAACTGATAAACAAAAACATCACAACAAAAAAAAAAAAAAATCTTAAAGTTTTGAAAAGAATGAACACAAAAACAATGCATTAAATTAAAGCAAAATAAACTATAGGGTCACTTACAGGTCTCGCCTCGGCTCCACCGCTCGAACCAGTTTGTGCACTCATGATGGCAGAGAGAATTCCAGCGAGGCTTCGCTTCGCGAATTATCTCCTACTCCCAGAGCTCCAAAATCGCAAGAAAAAAATGACACAAATGAGCCCAAAATCAAGTTTTGGCCATTAAATAGGCCTTTTGCACTGGAATTCATCCTTGACTAGGACAAGCACTCTGATCAGTGCTTATACCACCCAGGGACGAATTCTCCAGCTGGAATTCGTCCCACCCAGGGACGAATTCAGGCCAACACAAAAAAAAATCAACAAAAATAACTAAAAATGCACTAAAAACAGACAATAAAATTTCCCGACAGGATTGCTACTGCACCTGACAACAAGGGCATACAAAATCAACATTGGAGTCACAAATTGTCACTATCATACTCCCTAAGAAGGCTACCATAGCTGGACCACTCCACGGGAAGACGGATTTTAGACAATTTCATCCCCAAACGACATCACAAAAGGGTCAAAACCCACTCAAAAACAGTACAAAATTAAACAAAAACACAACAAAAACATTTCCAGACATAAATGCTTTTGCACTTAACCTCTAGGCAAATAAAATCGATGTCGAGGTCCAAATTATCGCTCTCCTACTTCCCCAAGAAGGCTATAATAGCCGGACCGCTCCACGGGAAGTTAGATTTCCGATGATTTCACCTCTTTACGGCATCACCAAAAGGGTTAACACCCACCAAAAACAGGTCCAAATGTTGGAAAAATTGCACACGCTTAACGGTACACCCTCTAAAGGCAACCTTGCACAAATCATCTTGGTTCAAGTGACTCGTCGCTTCTCTCACGAAGGTCATTCCCTCATCGATTCGTCGCTTGAGGGGGTAGTCACACTTAGTCACCAACCAACAATCACACACCCAATTAAGGAAAACGACATGCATTCAAAGAATCATTGACAAAGACAATCACGCTCCTGCTTGGGGCAATAAACAAGCAACAATCAAATCAATCAAACACTTGGCATTTTGTGAATCATGAACACAAGGTTCCCCCTGAGGATAAAAATGCCCTTCACTTGTTCATGATTGATCAATGTCTAAGTTCAAGTCACACCTCACCAAAATAGGTTAATACTTGAAATCAAATTCCTTAGCTCGTCAGAAGCAAGGATTCAAGAATGCATGCCCTTTCCATACTTGGGCTATCAAAAATTGGTTAGGTTACCAAGAAACCCTAATCATTAGTGCTTTGGTTATCTATTTTTATTCAGCACTGCGTCACCCGCAGCGCTTCCCAAAAAGAGGCATCTATAGACACCAAAATATCACCAATCCGATTATGTGACTGCAGACACTGATCACTTTGACAAAAACAGCCCCCATGGCAGCCCTCAGAGGTTAAACAGTGGTCTTAACCACTTTCATAGCAATTTTGTAAGGTCAAGAAGCAATTTGGCACACTTGGACACTTTGCCCAGTATTCGGCTCACCCCGGGACGAATTCAAAATAGAATCCGTCCCACCCCAGGACGAATTCTGAATCCGTCCCTGGGTGGGACGAATTCTAAGCTTAACGGGCAAAAAGGCAAAGGGTGCCAAGTGGTAGCCCAGAACAGTCAGTTAAGGACTCCTGCCTTGCATGCGTGTGTAGGTGGACAGAGGGGCCGTTAGAATATCGTTACAAAAGGCATTTATCAAAGCTCAAGTCAATGGAGGACTCCCCTCCCTCATGGGAAGACAAGACTGCCACATGGCGCCTATGGCCAACACATGGCATTTGTGCTTCCCTCCCAAAAGAGACCCCATGGGTCTATAAAAGGTGGGACTTTTCTCACCCAAAACAGACAGGTTGGAGTTTTCAAGAAACGAAGTGTTGCCAAGTTGAAGACCCACTTGCATCCCTTTTGGTTCACCTTCCCACATCCACCAATCTCTTTTGCAAGGGAGGTTGTTGGGTGGCCTTTGGAAGCTCGAACCTGATCCAAATCCAACACATGGACACCTGAACCAACCAATTCGCCGACCCCCCAATCCTAAGAGGTTTTGGGCCCATCCCTGGTGGATTGGCTCCAAAATCAAGTGCCCACAGTGGGAGGCCCACTTGGGCATCCCCGCACCTCCCAAGTCTTATTTTTAGTTTTTGAGCATTTTAGATTACTTTTTAGATTACATTTTGTGTTATTAGGTTTGATTAACCCATAGCTGCAATTTTGTAACTTTTGGTCAGATTCTAGTATGTTTTGTGTTGCTTTGTTGTTTCGCTGACTTGCAGGTGTCAAGGTCAAATTCCCGAGGGTGGAGGCCAAATTGGGATAATCCGACCATCTGGGTCGTCCCAAAATGGCCCCAATTACATAACCCCCTGTTTGCAGGCGTTTTGCAGGTCTCGAGATCCGACATTGGAGCAACAACAGGTCGATTTCTTCAACACAGAAGAATTCGTCCCACCCAGGGACGAATTGTAGTCAGAATTCGTCCTGCCCAGGGACAAATTCTAGTTAAAGGTAGATTGGCCAGCTGTCTCAGTGGCAGTGGCCTTCTGGTAACTTTTATTATCTTTTGTCAAGTTTTGAAGCCATTTGGACTCACTGTAATTACTGTTTTAGGCAAATGTTTACATGCATATTTCGTTAGTTTTAGAGAACAAACACTTTTCATTTGCGGCAGGTGCTACTGACATCTTGGTTGTTTCTTTGTTCACAGGAGAAGCAGCAGAGGCGAAGAACTCATCGACATCCGTCCCACCCCAGGACGAATTTTGAATCCGTCCCTGGGTGGGACGAATTCTAAGCTTAACGGGCAAAAAGGCAAAGGGTGCCAAGTGGCAGCCCAGAATAGTCAGTTAAGGACTCCTACCTTGCACGTGTGTGTAGGTGGACAGAGGTGCCATTAGAAGACTGTTACAAAAGGCATTTATCAAAGCTCAAGTCAACGGAGGACTCCCCTCCCTCATGGGAAGACAAGACTACCACATGGCGCCTATGACCAACACATGGCATTTGTGCTTCCCTCCCAAAAGAGACCCCATGGGTCTATAAAATGTGGGACTTTTCTCACCCAAAACAGACAGGTTGAAGGATTTTTCAAGCAACGAAGTGCTGCCGAGTTGAAGACCCACTTGCATCCCTTTTGGTTCACCTTCCCACATCCACCAATATCTTTTGCAAGGGAGGTTGTTGGGTGGCCTTTGGAAGCTCGAACCTGATCCAAATCCAACACATGGACACCTGAACCAACCAATTCGACGACCCCCCAATCCTAAGAGGTTTTGGGCCCATCCCTGGTGGATTGGCTCCAAAATCAAGTGCCAACGGTGGGAGGCCCACTTGGGCACCCCCGCACCTCCCAAGTCTTATTTTGAGTTTTTGAGCATTTTAGATTACTTTTCAGATTGCATTTTGTGTTATTAGGTTTGATTAACCCATAGCTGCAATTTTGTAACTTTTGGTCAGATTCTAGTATGTTTTGTGTTGCTTTGTCGTTTCCCTGACTTGCAGGTGTCGAGGTCAAATTCCTGAGGGTGGAGGCCAAATTGGGATAATCCGACCATCTGGGTCGTCCCAAAATGGCCCCAATTACATAACCCCCCTGTTTGCAGGCATTTTGCAGGTCTCGGGATCCGACATTGGAGCAGCAGCAGGTCGGTTTCTTCAACACAGAAGAATTCGTCCCACCCAGGGACGAATTGCAGTCAGAATTCGTCCTGCCCAGGGAAAAATTCTAGTTAAAGGTAGATTGGCCAGCTGTCTCAGTGGCAGTGGCCTTCTAGTAACTTTTCTTATCTTCTGTCAAGTTTTGAAGCCATTTGGACTCACTGTAATTACTGTTTTAGGCAAATGTTTACATGCATATTTTGTTAGTTTTAGAGAACAAACACTTTTCATTTGCGGCAGGTGCTACTGACATCTTGGTTGTTTCTTTGTTCATAGGAGAAGCAGCAGAGGTGAAGAACTCATCGACATCAACGACGACATCATCTTGGCCCGCCCATTGCAATCGTGGGCACGCGAAAGGAGGAAGACTAAATCGCAAATTGTAACAATGACAAATTTAACGCTCCTAGCCCCTAAAAAGGGAGGAGACATCTATGTAACCGAGGATAAGATATTTGAATAATGAGGGCTGTGATTTCTTTACATCTTTTCTCTCCTTTCCAAATTGTCTCTTTCCTTTGTTTTGGTGCATAAGGTTAAAGCGTTACATTTCGTCTTATGTTGCATAATTAGTGTTTCCTTTTCCCGAAATCTCGTGCTTTCAGTGGCGATCACGGTGGGATGGATCGCCACTAAAAGCACGATATTTCGGGAAAAGGAAACACTAATTATGCAACATAAGACAAAATGTAACGCTTTAACCTTATGCACCAAAACAAAGGAAAGAGACAATTTGGAAAGGAGAGAAAAGATGTAAAGAAATCACAGCCCTCTTTATTCAAATATATTATCCTCGGTTACATAGACGTCTCCTCCCTTTTTAGGGGCTAGGAGCGTTAAATTTGTCATTTTTACAATGTGCGATTTAGTCTTCCTCCTTCCGCGTGCCCACGATTGCAATGGGCGGGCCAAGATGATGCCGTCGCTGATGTCGATGAGTTCTTCACCTCTGCTGCTTCTCCTGCGAACAAAGAAACAACCAAGATGTCAGTAGCACCTGCTGCAAATGAAAAGTGTTTGTTCTCTAAAACTAACGAAATATGCATGTAAACATTTGCCTAAAACAGTAATTACAATGAGTCCAAATGGCTTCAAAACTTGACAGAAGATAAGAAAAGTTACCAGAAGGCCACTGCCACTGAGACAGCTGGCCAATCTACCTTTAACTGGAATTCATCCCTGGGCAGGACGAATTCTGACTGCAATTCATCCCTGGGTGGGACGAATTCTTCTGTGTTGAAGAAATCGACCTGTTGCTGCTCCAATGTCGGATCCCGAGACCTACAAAATGCCTACAAACAAGGGGGTTATGTAATTGCGGCCATTTTGGGACGACCCAGATGGTCGGATTATCCCAATTTGGCCTCCACCCTTGGGAATTTGACCTCGACACCTGTAAGTCAGTGAAACAACAAAGCAACACAAAACATACTAGAATCTGACCAAAAGTTACAAAATTACAGCTATGGGTTAATCAAACCTAATAACACAAAATGCAATCTGAAAAGTAATCTAAAATGCTCAAAAACTAAAAATAAGACTTGGGAGGTGCGGGGGTGCCCAATTGGGCCTCCCACCGTTGGCACTTGATTTTGGAGCCAATCCACCAGGGATGGGCCCAAAACCTCTTAGGATTGGGGGTCGGCGAATTGGTTGGTTCCAGTGTCCATGTGTTGGATTTGGATCAGGTTCGAGCTTCCAAAGGCCACCCAACAACCTCCCTTGCAAAAGAGATTGGTGGATGTGGGAAGGTGAACCAAAAGGGATGCAAGTGGGTCTTCAACTCGGTAGCACTTCGTTGCTTGAAAACTCCAACCTGTCTGTTTTGGGTGAGAAAATTCCCACCTTTTATAGACCCATGGGGTCTCTTTTGGGAGGGAAGCACAAATGCCATGTGTTGGTCATAGGCGCCATGTGGCAGTATTGTCTTCCCATGAGGGAGGGGAGTCCTCCGTTGACTTGAGCTTTGATAAATGCCTTTTGTACTGATCTTCTAATGGCCCCTCTATCCACCTACACACGCGTGCAAGGCAGGAGTCCTTAACTGACTGTTCTGGGCTGCCACTTGGCACCCTTTGCATTTTTTCCCGTTAAGCTTAGAATTCGTCCCACCCAGGGATGGATTCAGAATTCGTCTTGGGGTGGGACGGATTCTATTTTGAATTCGTCTCGGGGTGAGCCGAATACTGGGCAAAGTGTCCAAGTGTGCCAAATTGCTTCTTGACCTTACAAAATTGCTATGAAAGTGGTTAAGACCACTGTTTAACCTCTGAGGGCTGCCCTGGGGGCTATGTTTGTCAAAGCGATCAGTGTTTGCAGTCACATAATCGGATTGGTGTTGTTTTGGTGTCTACACATGCCAAACAAAGAATTATTTATCAAATAATCACTATCAATTGTTGTTTCTATAGCATAAACCTTTTAACTATACCTTTTTGGAAGAGTTCTCAAGATCTTATCATAAGCATCAGATTCATCAACCTTAATTCCAAGACCTCTCATATTATGCACAAGTTCATCAATAGTACTGAGATAGTCATGAATATTTTCATCATCTCTCATTCTTGAGTTATCAAATTCTCCTTTGAGATTTTTGATCTTAGCTTTCCTGACACCTTTATCTCCCTCATATATGTTATGCAGTAGATCCCACATTTCATTTGTTGTTTGACAATCCATAACATTCATAGATGTTGATCTACCCAATCCTTTTATAATCACATTCATAGATCTTGAATTTTCATGTATTAGAAGCTTAAATTCCTTATATTTAGGTGGATTGACTACTGAATCACATAAAAGTTCCATTGTATCCCAAAATTCATTTCCAAGTGCTATCAGGTGAAATCTCATCAACATACACCAATACAAGAAATCACTTCCATCAAATACTGGTACTGCATTATTGAAGGACCAATCCTTTTGATCCTTATGATCCATTATGTTCTTAGACTGGTTTTCCTTCAAGCTATCAAACTCTTCTAAAGGAACCCGCTCTCATAGCAATTGAAGAACACAAGATTATACTGAGAGGGGGGGTGAACAGTATAAGACCACTTTTACTTTTCTTTTCAAATCAATATTATGAAGTGTATAGATAGTAGTATCAATAGCAGTAATCAAATCAATGCAAAAATCATCACACACAATAAAGACACCATAATTTATGTGGTTCACCCAATGCGGGATACTCCATAGAGAAAATATTTTGCTAAAACTTTCTCAATCAATCTCTTGGTAATCCTTCCCAATTACAATGTTTATGGACCTCTATCCAAAGGAGATGTTGATCCCCTAATCTCAAATTTGTGGATATCTTCAATAGGATAACTCTTTCCCATTCAAATTTGGATAATGATCTTCTAGAAGAATTTGTCTCTATGCTGCACTGACTGGTGGATATATCTACACTTGAAGACTCCTCACTCAGGAGATCCATCTTCAATTGTCCCGGCTAATGGATCTCTATCCACTAAGACTCTATCCTCTGTACTCTATCACCTACAAATATCTATTAATAGTTTCACTTAGAACCTTCTCAAATCTGCTCAATAGGTCCACTCAAAACCTACTCAAATTTTCTCAATAGGTTCACTCAAAACCTTCTCAAATATGATCAATAGGTCCACTCAAAACCTGCTCAAATATTCTCAATAGGTCCACTCAGAACTTGCTCAAATCTTCTTAACAGGTCCACTTAGAACCTACTCAAATATGCTCAATAGGTCCACTCAAAACCTGATCAAATATGCTCAATAGTTCCACTCATAACTTGCTCAAATATGCTAAATAGGTCCACTCAGAACATGCTCAAATATGATCAAAAAGCTTTCAAAAAAGCTTACACAAAATTAGTCCACAAGTCTTCTCAAGGACTTGCCTCAAATCATCTTAACAAGCTCACACATAACTTGTCCAATCTCATAGAATCGTAAAGAGAATTGTTAGAGACTCAATATGTTCTATAATTAATTCTCAATCACTTTCTCAACTCAATCTCATAGAAGCATATAGAAAATTTTTAGAGACTCAATATGCTCTATACTCAATGGTCAATCAATATCTCAATTCAATCTCATAGAAGCATAAAAATAATTGTTAGAGACTCAATATGTTCTATACTCAAATCCCAATATCAACTCAAATCAATATCATATAAGCATAAAGAGAATTTTTAGAGACTCTATATGTTCTATTCTCAAATCTCAATCTCAAATCAAATCGGAATATAGAATATTTTGTTTCATGGAACTTGAAAAACCACATGCATCAACTTGAATAGGCTTAATCAACTCAACTCAACCAATCATCTCAAGGAACAACCCTTTCTCACAAACCCTAGTCTAAGCATGTATCAACAAAATCAAAATATTTTCAACAATGCTCAAACACAACTCTCACATAACAATGATACTCATGTTCTTTTCTAACTCAAGTTCAAGTTCTTTGTACAACAACTCACTTCAACAGCAATGCTTATAACACATTTTTCATATAAAAATGATACTCATGTTATTTTATAACTCAAGTTCAAGTTATTTTCACAACCAAAGGGCTTCAACAACAATGCTTATAAAATATGGTTTTATAACAAATCTCAATCCATAAAATCTTGAATCATTAAAGCAATCACTTTCAAAAAGGAAAACACAATTAATCCTTTTCTCTCCAATGATATTTTTAAAAATCAATCATCCAATCAAGTCAATGGAGAATATTGCACATACCTTTTTGATACCTAGGAGTTGTCCACAAAATCTATCAAACTCAACACACTCTTAAATATATCCTTCCCAATCACAAAGACGTTAAAGGACTTGAGTAATATCACAACAATAAAAATAATATCCCAATAACACCTTATTACTCCTACTCAATAAAATTCACCATGTCCTCTCACAAAAGAATTAATCCCCTTTGAAAAGGAACAAATCAAACTCACTTATGAACAGTTTTTACAAAAAAAGAAATATCTCTTTGCACACACCTTATTTCTACTTCTAAGCAAGTTAATCAAATATCCCTTGAAAAATGCTTTCCAACAATATATAATATGCTACCCTTCAAAAAATAAAACCTTCAAAATTTTCCCAAAATTTTAGGACATAGCATACCCTTATTTCTCCTTAAGCCTATTTAACAAAAATAAAATATATAAAAAATTAAACTTGTCTTTGCCTCATGGAGGGATTCGATCCCCCAACTTCTTTATTCCCAAAGGCTTAGCCACATCTAAGCCGTATTTGGTCCGCGTGCCCTCACGTGCCTAAAATGGCATGACCACCATAAAAATCCCCATGAAAATTGCTCTTTCAAAAATAAAAAAACATGCTTCTTTCTTGCACGTAAACCTCAAGTGAATCGAACTCAGGGCCTCTTCAATATTGCCAAGCCAACATACCACTAAGCTATGCTAGCCTATGTGCTTAGTGCTTCTGAGCGTTCTCCCCTTTTGCCTTTACAAATTTTGTAAAACCTTTGAAAATCAAAGCTCTCTTCGCATGCGCTCAACGAAAATTGCAAGGGATGCTTATACTAAGGTTTTTGTTGGAATTTATATAATGCCCTTTGAAAATTTATGCTCTTATCTAACAAAATAAGCCAGTAAACTATCTCTCCTCATATGAAATTTAAATAAAAAAATTGTCCATACCTTTACCAACAAGTCCCCCACGAAAGCACTGAGAATCAAAATCTTAACCTCTACCAATGTAGCACCCAAGCCAAGTCTTGGTAACTAGCTAGACTACCCCAACAGGTAGTAACCACCACAAAACACATCATAAATAAAGTGCTCTTTGTTAATGCTCCTCAAACCAAAAACTATTTCCTCAATAAAAATAGTGCCTACAAGTCTCAAACCCATAACCTTCCTATCGATAGTGCCTTAGCACCAGCTGGACTAGCCACCCAAATAAAAATCAAATAGTAGAACGGTGAAGATGTTATCTTCTTCACTCTTGCATTCAAGGATGCTCTCCTCTATTTCATGTGATCTACATTGATTTTTGCGTGGAAAGAATTTTTGAATTGTGCTATATTTTTCCACCCACATCCAAATGAATTTTTGTGCCCTTATTTATATGGTTTTATTCAATACCCATGAATGTCAATGCATGCATATTTTTTATTTTTCTCTCCAAATGTTGGCGTCTTTCCTTATAAAACCATTATAATAACCTTTGGCCCTTGAAATATTAAATATTTATCCTTAAATCTTTGACTCCTCTAAACTTTTGGCTCTTGCGATATTAAATCTTTGTCTTTAAACGTTTGCCTCCTCTTAAAATTTTTTCCCTTAAAATATTAAATCTGTGTCTCTAAACCTTTGCCTCCTCTTGTGGTTTTTAAATCGTTTTCTAAGAAATTATAATATTATCTTTTAAACCTTGTCATGTTATTGCAATATTTAATATTTTTATCCCAAGCCATTTTTAACCTTTTTTCTTCTTTGTATAATATTTAAAGATTAAATTTAAATATTATAAACCTTTATTTTAAAACCTTGCATTAAATAATTGTCCATTTCTATATTTTCCAACCATGTCAACTTCACACCCTTGAAGAATATTTTTTATCTTGAATAATATGCACCCTTTGACATCAATGACAACTCAATATACTCAATATTTCTAATACATACCTCTCGGTCTCAGTATAACACATTGATTGTCCCTTTAATTGCATCTGCATGATGCACCAAGCCTTGAATATGAGCCATCCTCTCTAGAAGCTTTGTATCACTCTCTCCATATTTCTAAAATGAGTAAATTGCAAATGAGGTTACTTTCACCTATCCTTTTACCTTTTAAACCACCTGCTCATCATCACTAACCAGCTCAACATCTTGTATTCCTAAAAATTCATCCCAAAACCTATCATTAGGCATATTGTTATCAGAAAGGGGACTTTACCACAAGGTATAATTTTCATGGGATAAAACAATTTTCTCTAGATAGCAAGGTATGCAAAACAAGGTATATGTATATAAAATGATCAAAACTAGCAAAATTGCAACCAACTCTTCAAATCATAAAAGCAACACAAAAAAATCTATCCAAGTTTTAAAATTGAGTATCACAACTTTAATTTTGACACAATATCTCAGACATCACATCAAAACTGAGGTAAAATGTAGACACTTAATTTTGACACGCTAGTTGTAATTTCTCAAGACTAGTCAAAAATTCATAAAAATGGTTGCAAACACTTCACAACTTCCCAAAATTAGTTGCAAACTTCACAAAACTTAAATTTTATCATTCTGCATCATCCTAGGCATCATTTTTCTACCTCTACCAAATTTACGACCTTGACCAGATTTCCTAGAGGTGGATTTGGCAAATTGACTGATGAATTTGATGAAGTGCATAAATCAACCTCTAGCACCCAAAATCAGTTCTAATATAGTTCACCACTATCAAATTCACTAGTGAAAAATCTGGCTAATCATGAATTTGGAAAATTTTCAAATTTTAAACTCACAAAATCTTGGGCTCCTTACCAAATTTGCCACCCAGGTCACCAAATTTGCTAGTGGAAAATTTGATATTTTGGTAGTAAATTTGGAAAAAATGACCAAAATATTCCACATGAACTAGATAGGTATGGATTAACCACCCTTAACCCTCTTCCATTGATTTCACATGCTCTAGCAATGCATCAGATGCAATAATTTTAAATTGTTCTTTTACATTTCTCCCCCCAATCCTCCTCCAAATCCTATTAAAGGAGGCCATGGGGCAAGCATTCCCCATCAAGTTTCACTGTAGAAAAGCTCTACCAAAGTTACCAAGATCCCTCTTTCATATTATTGTTTTCATTTTAGCATTCTTAGAGCTCTCTTCAAGCATTTCAAGTGTTGAGGAGTCATTTAGCAAGCATTTGTGGAGGGCAACTAGGCAAGGCAAGGGAGCTTGGTGGCAATATATTCATGCAAGGGAGAGGCCATAGCTAGGTGAAATATAGCATAGCTCTCTCCTTTATTTATTTTCTATCCATTTTAGTTTAGCTTCTTAATTTTAGCTTTGCAATTTGACTAATTCTATTCACTTGCATTTGCTTTAATACATTTTGCACACTTATCATCATGTTAAGATCACCTTTTGTTTTGTAGGACCTAAAATTATTGCTCTTAGGCCAAATTTCAAGGCATTGCAACATCTTATGGTCACCTCTAACATATTTTTGTAGGCTTATCTTAGTTTGCATTCATTTAATCATAATACCTTGCACATAACTCTCATTTTTATAGAGATTTTGGTGCCTTTCTTAACATATTTTGTATCTTAAATATCTATTGTTATTTTCACTTACAACATATTTTTACATTCATTTCAAGTATAATAATCATTTTATTTCATCTCAATGCTTCTTTAATTCAGTATCTCCTTTATTTGCAAGCATTTAATCTAGTTTTATTCAATTTCTTACCATTTCCTTCCATGCACTACATGTAATTTTACATTGCATATATAAGTCTTTCTCTCCTCCCTTCTCCTCAAGGCAAGGTGTGAAGAATACAAGGCTATCATTGCCTTGTATCTCATAGTCCCTTTGCCTAGCCCTAAAATCTTCCTTCCAGTATAATCTCCCTTTCAATTTTTATTTCATTTTATGGGCTTTGCTAGCTATTAATTAGCATTCTTACTTTTTTATTGAATTTCATTTATAAATGCTAGTTTGATTTTTGCTAAAGGTTAAATTAGCTATTCTATATCCTCTTCATCATCATAGCATACATTATACTCCCTTACATTTTCAATTTAAATTCTAATTTTAGTCATTCATTCATTACTACAATTGCTTATATGCTATAAGTAGTATTGCATATCTTTGTATTTCCACTTGATCTCTTCAATTAAACACTAATTTGCTCTAATTAGGAGTTATATTAGTTGTTTTAGACTATTCCTAACAACACTATACACTCTTACTTCCATCTTGCACCCCTGTAAAATCTAAATTTCAATCATGCTCTACACTTTCATCCCCTTTACATACATTTAAAATTTTAGTCCTTAAATGTTCTATTTTTGTAGATCAATTCTCTAATTTCCTTAGTCACGGACCTTGTAAAACATTCCAACATCCTTATATTAAAGTTTTATATCTAAAATCAATTGAAATCCATCAAAATAGATCTATGAAACTCTAAAAAAACCTATCCCAAGACCAAATTCACCACTTAGACCAAATTTACAAATGGTGAATTTGACGGACCCAATGGTGAATTTAGCAACAAGCCAAATTCCACCCCAAGAGGTAAGAAAATTTAAATTTTCATAAATAGGGGGTCTGATCAGTTGGGGAAGATAGTTTTCCAACTCAATACACTCAAATAGACCCCTAAATTAGACAAATCTATTTTTTTTGGTTTTTTTGTCTAGATTTACCAAATTTACCACCGTAGTGGCAAATTTGGCAATGATGAGGAATTTGGTACTTTTCAATGGTAAATTTGGTAAACTGACCCCAAAAGAGATAATTTGGTCGCTTGACCCTTATTTAGCTCTGTAATTTCATTTGATTTGTGTTCTATTTCTATTTTATGATGTTTTGCAAGTAGAAATCATGTTTAATTTGGTAAATTAAGGAATATTAACTAGAAAACACTAATCATTTACAAAACCTTATAATTTATTCAAAAAAAATAATGATTTATTTAAAAAACACTAAAAGACTAATCAATTAAGAAATATTAGACTGAAATTTAACCTTTTGATCACTTCAAAGAACATAAGAAAAGAAACAAAAAAAGGATTTAGTTGCATTAGGCTAGATTTTTTTATTTCATTTCTCCTTGTTTTACCCGAAAATCCAAATCTCTTTAGTCTAGTTCATTTAAAACTTGAAGTACTTATAAGTTAGGTATTTTTTGCATGCATTTGTATGATTTAAACTTACGCATTACATTTATATTATCCTTGATAATTTAGGTTTAAATAATAATTAAGGCTCGATAAAGAGCTAGATAAATAGAGGTATAAAATATTTAGGTGTTTATTTAAATTAAACTCCTAAAATATTGACAACACAAGCAATACATCAACGTACACACAACCATAGGAAAATGCATTGAGTAGAAGTCTAGTTGTATTGACGATATTTGTATCCTCAATATATCCTTTGGAAAGTAACACTCAAGTGGGGAAGCATAGATTCTAATGAGTCTCCCCTGTGCACACCTAACATTAATTAGAATTAAAGGAAAAAGAACACAATGTTTTCCCAACCATCAACAAAATATTCACTTTCCTATTCTAAAGACACGTGCACTCTTACATAATGGACACTTGTGCACATTTACACTCATAACACTTGCACACATAATTACATCACACGTGTGTATTTCCTACATATTATTATATTACATGAAATATTAACTTACACTCTAATCTAAGACACACATCTAATCTCATAATGTACCGAGGTGGTACATTGGCATGTACCAAATAACGTAATATTCTCCAAAACCCCCCTATATTACATTATTTGGTTATTAAAGACTTTAGTATTCAATAAAATATTCATCCATTCACTTTTTACTGTATGCATCCTTCATCTAGGTTAGGTTCCTTTTATTCTTACTTGTCTTCATCTTCAATATTTGTGATTTCTTTAACTATCATATTATCATTAGATTTCTATAAATAATTTTCCCTTCCCCTTTGTTCTTCATATCACATGTCTTCTTTAGTATAGAGACTTCTAGATATTCACTTAAAGAATCATTATAAGATCCTAAATTAGATGAATATATCAATATTACATGACAAATGAAATATCTTTTCCAAAAAGGGCTCATCTATTTTTACTTTCTTCTTAGTAGGTTCAATCAATCCCTTTTGTTTCATGCTTTCTTCTTTGTGGTGTTTTAGTGTAAGCAATGCCATATATAATATGCTACCATTATCCAAAGGAATTAGAATATTCTCTTTTCTCTCAAATAGAGACCAATTGTGCTCAAAATAGGTGAGGCATGGAAAGGTGTATTACTTGCCTTAAATTATATGGAGAAAATGAAGAGTCTCACTTATGTCAAAAAGAACCTTATAACTTGTATATAATTACCATATAAATATTTTTTTTCATTGGTTATATGGAATTGAAACACACCCCACATGTATTGCATCATCACCACATGGTAGTATTATAACAATGCTTGGATATTATCCATGTATCACTTTGCAATATTTAAACTTGGATCTCTTCCTTAAATATTGAGGAATCTTTGAGCTAATGCCACTTGACACTAAAAAAATATTTTGATCCCACAAAGTCAACTATGCAACATAAGTCAACCTTCCTTCGATCACACACTTGTAAGGTCAAACCAAGAAATAAGCATCATATGGCACAAGGATAAAGTTTCATCGAGAGACAATGGAATGCCAACAACCATGCTTACCACCAATCACCTCAGGCTAGCTAATTACCATATAATAGTTGTAAAATTCTTTAGATATGATTAATCATAAAATATGATTTATTTATAAATAGATAAAATAATTTTATAATAAATCTTATTATATAGTATTTATGTTTGTTTTATTTTTATATGTTTATAGCTTTATCAATCTTAATAAAAATTATATAATCAGATTTGAAAATATGATTTATGAAAATCCTATAAACATTATAAATATAATATGTAGTATGTTATTGATAAAACAAAAAATTTCATGTTTTCAATGTACTTTTCAATTCAATACTAAGACAACCTTTTCATTAGGTTGTGTCTTGCAACATAATAAATAAATATATTATAGTTTATTTACTTGATATATTTAAATAATCATTTATATAAAAATATCATTTAAATCTAGTTTATAATATGTATAGGAAAGGGAAAATTTTCTAAATACTATAATCAATTAATGAAATTGGGGTGATTGACTAATTTAATATTAGATATTTACTTAATTGTCTTCTCATGAAATTTAAAAGAAGTAAAATCATATATCATAAAAAAATATTGTAAAGATAAAAATTATTTTACATTACTTTTACCACTACCTCGATGCCACTTGTATCCAATACTTCTCCCATGTCGTATGGAGTAACCCCAAGTGGAGCATGGAAATACCTAATATGGAAAACAACCACATTATCCATGTAAATGATTAAAAAGTTTCACTTTCTCTAGTTATTAAGTAAAATTTTTGTATGAAAGGCATCACCTTGTGTCCTATGATGTATGGGTATGAGTGAAATTGAGCTCTTCATTCTATGACATATGGGTCTAAGTGAAATCAAAGTATTAAATTTAAAGAACATCACAAATAAGAGTAAAATTTGTATCTGGAATATCATTACTTATGTAGTTAATATGTATTATGACAACAATGGCAAGCTGTTGGCAATTTTGGGTACCTTGGGTCCATTGCCTTTGCTCAAGTGTAGAAGTTGTCATTGATGTCAAGAAGCTCTTGAAGGAATTTGATTTAATGTCAGATTATTCAGAGCATGGACAGTGAGTTTCCAGGAAGATCATAGTAGCCCTTTTTGCAAAAGATCAAAGAAAAAGACAAGTAAGAAAAGGTATGCAACAGGCAAGAAAAACTGTCACGATTTCGCGACATGTTAGAGGAGAGAGAAAGTGCTGGAAAAACTGTCATGATTTCGCGACATGTTTGAGGAGAGAGGAAAGAGCTGGAGAGGGAAAACTATCACGATTTCATGACATGTTGGCAGAGAAGAAGAGCAAGGTGGAAAGTGTCACGATTTCGTGACATGTCGCATTTTCGTGACTCGAAAAGTGCAGGAAGGCAAAGAAGAAAAAGTGTCACGATTTCGCGACATATTGCAAAGAAGATTGTACGGACGGAAAAGTGTCACGATTTCACGACATGGTGTAGGAGAGGGAGTCCGAAAGAAAAAGTGTCACGATTTTGTGACATGTTGCAGGAGAGAGAGTCCGAAAGGAAAAGTGTCATGATTTCATGACATAATGCAGAAGAGAGAGTCCAAAAGAAAAAGTGTCACGATTTCGTGACATAATGCTGAAAAGAGAGTCCGTAGTGTGAATTGTCATGATTTCGTGACAAGTTCGAAGAGAGAGAAAGTAGCAAGACAAAGTGTCACGATTTCGTGACATGCTACAGAACTCGAAGTAAGAACTGTCACGATTTCACGACATGCAGCAAAGGGAAGAGTCGAAAGCTAAAAGCGTCATGATTTCGTGACAGGTTGAGATGGCAGCATTCAGTTGGAGAAAGTGTCACGATTTCACGACAGAAATAGGAAGCAAGTCTTCAACAGAAGAAGCGTCATGATTTCATGACGAATTCAAGAAGGAAGAGCTCGAAGGCGAAAGTGTCACGATTTCGTGACATGTTCCAGTTTTGCGGGCGTAAGGCAGAGAAAAGCATAAGGCAGCGAAAATGTCACGATTTCGTGACATGTTCCATTTTTGCTAGTGCAAGCCGAGAAAAGGTTGAGAAAGCAAGAAGGGTCATGATTTCATGATAGAATTGAAGATGACGTCAGTAGAGGCAGAAGTGTCACGATTTCATGACAAAAGCAGAGAAGAAGGCCATGAAGACAGAAGGGTCACGATTTCACGACAAAAGTGAAGATGACGTCAGCAGAAGCAGAAAGTGTCACGATATCGTGACAAAAGCCATAAGATAGTGTACGGTTGCA
This sequence comes from Wollemia nobilis, assembly GCA_028583015.1. NCBI lineage: Eukaryota > Viridiplantae > Streptophyta > Pinopsida > Araucariales > Araucariaceae > Wollemia > Wollemia nobilis. Next base: position 2,004,358 of record JAQPPZ010015008.1, on the reverse strand, counting down.
AAGGTGTCACGATATCATGACATGTTGTAGTTTCATGACAGAAGCTACAGAGGAGTTGCAGAGGCAGTGAAGCCGACAAAGTTAAATTTGGGCCGACGAAGTTTAGGGTTTGCAGACATGTAGTTTAGGGTGTGCAGTCGACTAAGATCAAGGTTTTAATCTTGAAAGTGTTAGTATAAAAGGAGGGCTGCTTGGAGAGTTAAGGATCGATCGGGTGTGTGTTCGAAGTGCGACTTTCATAGATAGAGTGCGGGGGAGAAGTTCGATCGTCGAGTACAGAGTGCATTTCTTTCGAATCGTCTAAGTGAGAGAGATCGCAAGGAATCAGAGTGCGTGAAGACAGTGTTGCTGTGTTTTGCACAGAGAAAGCAGAGGGCGTAGTAAGCGCAATAGGCAAAGACGAAAGAGGACATTTGTGCTAGACCGAAGGACTGTGTTTAGTGCAAATTCGAGGACCAGCTTTTGAGGTGATAGAGTTGAGGACAGGAGGTCTCCAGCCAGAGCAGGGAAGACAGGTGTCTTCTATGGATAGAGTTCCATTTGCTAAGGGCAGCGAGAGGCAGAGGTCTTCTAGAGGATCACCAACCCAGAACAGAGCTAGGGGATTGGTGTCTCCTTTGGGTTGGTGCCCATAAACTTTGTAATCGGGAAAGGTTTTTCCCAGAAATTGATTGATAAAATTTAGTGAAAGATTTTATCCGTGGATGTAGCCCAACCATTCTGGGTGAACCACGTTAAAATGAGTCTTCAATGTGTGATGCTTTCTGTCTTGATTAATGTTGTGTTGATGCCTCTATTATTTAAAGTTAAAATTGTTAATTGGTTATGTCTTATACTGTTCACCCCCCCTCTCAGTATAAGCTTGTGTTCTTCAATTGGTATCAGAGCGGGTTTCTCCAGAAAAAGCCTAACAGCTTGGAGAAGGATCTATCAGAGGAACATACAGATTCAGAAAGAAATGAAGAGGTTGGGTTCGATCTCAAAGGTGAATTCTTCTTGGCTTTAAAAAGGCTTGAGAAATTCAGGGAAGAAAATTATGTTCTCAAGCATCAAATTCAGGAAGAAGAGATTGCAAGATCAAGATTGTCTCAAAGAGTTATAGACTTCAAAATTCTAGCTGAAGAAGGAAAGAAGGTTGAACAGGTTCTGACAGAGGCTTTAAAAGGAAAGGAAACTGATTGCGAGAAACTAGAAGAAGAGGTTATGTCTCTTAGAATGAAGTTGGAAAAATTGGCTCTCAGACAGAATACTTCGTATGACAAGCAAAAGAAGGATGGTATCACTATTCATGAAATAGGGTCTTCGAGCAAGACCAATCTTCATCCTGAAGAGCGGTGGATTCCAGTTGGTCACAAGAAGAACAATCATCCAAGGCATCAAAACAGGTTACATAATACTTTCCATGGCTATTGTTTTTCCTGCAAGAATTTTGGTCACAAAGCTATGCATTGCAATAAATCCTTGAATAGCCATAGTAAGGAAAATGTTAACTCATTTGCACCTCTTATGAATAAAAATTTCATGTGTGTCAAGTGCAAGAATGTTGGGCATACAACAAGGATGTGCGGTTTGGATAGATCTAGCCTTGAGTTCACTAAAAAGAAAAATGAGATCAAATCTAAGTCAATGATAGTTCAAACTGCTTTTCATGCTCAAGACAAAGTAGAAAAATGGTATCTTGATAGTGGTTGTTCAAAACATATGACTGGTGAAAAGGAAAAAATTTTGGTCTTAAAACAAACAAACCGAGGAACAGTCAGTTTTGGAGATAATAGGTCAGCTAAAATCTGTGGTAAAGGGACTCTTAGTTTGGATGGGAAATCCAAAACAGAAAATGTGCTTTATGTAGAAGGCCTAAGACATAATCTTCTAAGTGTGAGTCAACTTTGTGATCAAGGGCACATAGTATCTTTCTTTTCAGATAGATGTGAGATAAGTAAAGAAAAAAATGGAAAACTCATTGCGAGTGCTACAAGGACTCCAAACAATCTTTACATGCTGAGTGAGATAAAAAGGGAAAAGTGTTTTCTAACTCAAGAAGATGAGAGTTGGCTATGGCATAAAATATTGGGGCATTTGAGCTTTGATAATCTTGTCAATATTAGTAACAAGGAAGCTGTTAGAGACTTGCCCAAAATAAAAAGGCCCCATAATATCATTTGCGGTCCCTGTCAACATGGAAAACAAACCAGAACCAGTTTCAAATCAAAAGGGTACACTTCTTCAAAACCATTGGATCTTATTCATACTGATTTATGTGGCCCCACCAGAACTCAGAGCATTCAGGGAGAAAGCTACTTCATGTTGTTTATAGATGATTATTCTAGAATGACGTGGGTTACGTTTCTCAAAGAAAAATCTGAAGCTTTTGAAAAATTTAAAGCTTTCAAAGAAATGATTGAAAATGAGACTGACAAGAGAATCAAATGCTTAAGATCAGACAGAGGAGGAGAGTTCACTTCAAATGAATTTGTGGAATACTGTGAGCAACAAGGAATCAAAAGAGAATATTCAGCAAGCAAGAACTCCTCAACAAAATGGAGTAGTTGAAAGGAAAAATAGAACTGTTGAAAATATGGCTAGAGCTATGTTAAATGAGTCGAAACTCTCAGATGGCTTTTGGAAAGAAGCAGTCAATACAACAATCTACATTATCACCAGGGCCCAACTTAGAGTCAATCATCATAAAACTCCTTATGAGTTGTGGAAAGGAAGACCAGCTACAGTAAAATACTTCAAAGTGTTTGGGAGTAAGTGCTTCATCAGAAGGGAAGATCAGAATCTGGGTAAGTTTGATCCTAGGTGTGATGAGGGAATCTTTCTTGGATATTCCAGCAGAAGCAAGGCCTACAGATGCTTCAACAAAAGAACGCATACAGTCGTAGAGAGCATAAATGTAACAGTTGATGAAAAGACAGGGATAAGAGAACCAGTCAAGGAACTCAGTGATGAAATTTGTCAAGAAGAATTCAGAGAGGTTTCAGATGAAGAAGAGGAAACACAACAACTGCTTCCCAAAACTCCTTCACGATATGTTCAGAAACATCATCCCAAATATTTGATCATTGGTGATCCAAACAGCAGGCAAACAAGAAGAAGAGTCATACCTTCACACGATTCTACAAATGTTTCATTATTATCTCAGATTGAGCCAAAAGATCTCAATGAAGCATGTGCAGATAAATTTTGGGTAAAAGCGATGGATGAAGAGCTAAATCAAATAGAGAAAAGTGAAACTTGGGATTTGGTTCCAAGACCTAAGGACAAGAATGTCATTGGCACAAAATGGATATTCAGAAATAAACTCAATGAGGATGGAAAGATTGTCGAAACAAAGCTAGGTTAGTCTGCAAAGGTTATGCTCAAGTAGAAGGTGTTGATTTCGAAGAGACGTTCGCTCCTGTTGCTCGTCTTGAAGCTATCAGAATGTTTTTGGCCCTTTCAAGCTTCAAATCATTCAAGGTATATCAAATGGATGTAAAGTCAGCTTTTCTAAATGGGGTGTTGGTAGAAGAAGTCTACATAGAACAGCCAGAAGGAGTGTCTCTCACAGAACAATCAGACTATGTGTGTAAACTAAAAAAGGCTTTATATGGGTTAAAGCAAGCACCAAGGGCGTGGTACTCAAGACTTGACAGTTATCTTCATGAGCAAGGCTTCAGGAAAGGCGTGGCAGATAGCAATCTGTATATTAAGAATGAAGGTGATGATATGTTGATTATGGTTGTCTATGTTGATGATATTATTTTTGGGGGGAATAATACTCAGATGTGCAAAGTTTTTGCTAACACCATGCAAAAGGAATTTGAGATGTCTATGATTGGAGAGCTGTCATTCTTTTTAGGTCTTCAGATTGCTCAATCAAAAGACGGTGTATTTCTCTCTCAAGGAAAGTATATCAAAGAAATGTTGAAGAAATTTGGGATGATGGACAACAAACCAGTATGTACTCCAATGATTACAGGGTGCAAGATGAGTAAAGACGATGAATCTCCAACGACAGATCAGAGGTTGTACAGATCAATGATTGGCAGTTTATTATATGTTACGGCTACCAGACCAGATATCATGCAGGCAGTTGGGTTAGTAGCAAGATTTCAGGCAGCTCCAAAATATTCTCATGTTACAGCAGTTAAGAGGATATTCAGATATCTGAAGGGCACTATGGATTTTGGGCTTTGGTATCCCAAAGGTGATGATTTCACCCTCACGGCCTATTCAGATGCAGATTGGGCAGGCAATACTGATGACAGGAAGAGCACTAGTGGTGGAGCGTTCTTTCTGGGAAAGAGTTTGGTTTCTTGGCTAAGTAAGAAACAACCTTCAGTTTCCTTATCTACAGCAGAGGCTGAATACATAGCAGCAGTGGCTGGGTGTACACAGGTTTTATGGATGAAAACCACCTTGGAGGATTTCAAAGTCAAGCATGAACAACCCATCTCCATATTTTGCGATAATACGAGTGCCATAAGTATTTCCAAAAATCCGGTAATGCACTCAAGGACAAAGCATATTTCCATCAAGTATCACTTTCTAAGGGAGAAAGTGCAAGACAAGCAAGTCAAGCTAGAGTATGTGCCTACTAAAGAGCAGATTGCAGATATCTTCACCAAACCTCTTCCAAGAGATACGTTTGAGTATCTAAGGGAGAAATTGGGAGTTGTACTCCCACCCCAGAATTAATCACCTCATCGGGAGGTGGGGGAGGGACCAAGCTAAGAGGCTCATTCTTAGTCCCGAGCCCCAAAGGTGACCCTTTGCCATTGATGACAAAGGGGGAGAGATATGAGTAAGGGGGAGAGCTTCAAGTGAAGAGAAGAGCTTCAAGTCGGGGGAGCAAAACTTCAAAGGCAGATTCTCGGTTGTTAGCACAGTTGGTTTCAGTTTTGGCTCTTGAGATGAGTTTTCGGTGAAGGGTTGCCATCAATGACAAAGTGGGAGATTGTTGGCAATTTTGGGTACCTTGGGTCCATTGCCTTTGCTCAAGTGTAGAAGTTGTCATTGATGTCAAGAAGCTCTTGAAGGAATTTGATTTAATGTCGGATTATTCAGAGCATGGACAGTGAGTTTCCAGGAAGATCATAGTAGCCCTTTTTGCAAAAGATCAAAGAAAAAGACAAGTAAGAAAAGGTATGCAACAGGCAAGAAAAACTGTCACGATTTCACGACATGTTAGAGGAGAGAGAAAGTGTTGGAAAAATTGTCATGATTTCGTGACATGTTTGAGGAGAGAGAAAGAGCTGGCAAAACTGTCACGATTTCGCGACATGTTGGCAGAGAAGAAGAGCAAGGTGGAAAGTGTCACGATTTCGCGACATGTCGCATTTTCGCGACTCGAAAAGTGCAGGAAGGCAGAGAAGAAAAAGTGTCACGATTTCGTGACATATTGCAAAGAAGATTGTACGGACGAAAAAGTGTCGCGATTTCGCGACATGTTGCGGAGGGAGAGAGTCCGAAAGGAAAAGTGTCACGATTTCGTGACATAATGCAGAAGAGAGAGTCCAAAAGAAAAAGTGTCATGATTTCGTGACATAATGCTGAAAAGAGAGTCCGTAGTGTGAATTGTCATGATTTCTGACAAGTTCGAAGAGAGAGAAAGTAGCAAGACAAAGTGTCATGATTTCGTGACATGCTATAGAACTCGAAGTAAGAACTGTCATGATTTCGTGACATGCAGCAAAGGGAAGAGTCGAAAGCTGAAAGCGTCATGATTTCGTGACAGGTTGAGATGGCAGCATTCAGTTGGAGAAAGTGTCACGATTTCATGACAGAAATAGGAAGCAAGTCTTCAACAGAAGAAGCGTCATGATTTCGTGACGAATTCAAGAAGGAAGAGCTCGAAGGTGAAAGTGTCACGATTTCGTGACATGTTCCAGTTTCATGGGCGTAAGGCAGAGAAAAGCATAAGGCAACGAAAATGTCACGATTTCGTGACATGTTCCATTTTTGCTAGTGCAAGCCGAGAAAAGGTTGAGAAAGCAAGAAGGGTCATGATTTCATGATAGAATTGAAGATGACGTCAGCAGAGGTAGAAGTGTCATGATTTCATGACAAAAGCAGAGAAGAAGGCCATGAAGACAGAAGGGTCATGATTTCATGATAGAAGTGAAGATGACGTCAAGAAGCAGAAAGTGTCGTGATATCATGACAAAAGCCATAAGATAGTGTACGGTTGCAAAGGTGTCATGATATCGTGACATGTTGTAGTTTCACGAAGAAGCTATAGAAGTAGCAGAGGTGGTTGAAGCCGACAAAGTTAAATTTGGGCCGACGAAGTTTAGGGTTTGCAGCCAACGTAGTTTAGGGTGTGCAACCGACTAAGATCAAGGTTTTAATCTTGAAAGTGTTAGTATAAAAGGAGGGCTGCTTGGAGAGTTAAGGCATCGATCGGAGTGTGTGTTCGAAGTGCGACTTTCGTAGATAGAGTGCGGGGGAGAAGTTCGATCGTCGAGTACAGAGTGCATTTCTTTTGAATCGTCTAAGTGAGAGAGATCGCAAGGAATCATAGTGCGCGAAGACAGTGCTGCTGTGTTTTGCACAAGAAATGTAGAGGGCGTAGTAAGCGCAACAAGCAAAGACGAAAGAGGACATTTGTGCTAGACCGAAGGACTGTGTTTAGTGCAAATTCGAGGACCAGCTTTTGAGGTGATAGAGTTGAGGACAGAGGTCTCCAGCCAGAAGCAGGGAAGACAGGTGTCTTCTATGGATAGAGTTCCATTTGCTAAGGGCAGCGGAGGCAGAGGTCTTCTAGAGGATCACCAGCCAGAACAGAGCTAGGGGATTGGTGTCTCCTTTGGGTTGGTGCCCATAAACTTTGTAATCGGGAAAGGTTTTTCCCAGAAATTGATTGATAAAATTTAGTGAAAGATTTTATCCATGGATGTAGCCCAACCATTCTGGGTGAACCACGTTAAAATGAGTCTTCAATGTGTGATGCTTTCTGTCTTGATTAATGTTGTGTTGATGCCTCTGTTATTTAAAGTTAAAATTGTTAATTGGTTATGTCTTATACTGTTCACCCCCCCTCTCAGTATAAGCTTGTGTTCTTCAACAACGACATGCCCTAAGACCAAAAAGTACAACTTGTTTGATTTCAAAGTAGGATTTTTTAATCCCTTCTATATTTAATTTATGGCAAGGCTAAAACTATTACGACTGTAATAGTATTCTCTACTTTGTAGACCCTACAATACTCCATATTATTAAAGTTGATCTCAATAGCTAGAGACTCAAGGTATATGTTCAAGCTAGATTGTTTTAACCTATGCATTTAATATAGTTGAATCTCAGTAATAATTTATTTGGCACTCCCATCCCTTCTAAGGTAGATATATTTAAGAGACCTATTTGGACACCTCAAATGCTTGATTTGTTGGTCAAATTTGTATAGAGTTTGAAAATTCCCTTTCCTACCTATACTTTGCCTCCCTTCCCCTACCTATTCCCTCTATCGTACGAGTCTTGATGGTTAGTCATTGAGTACTCAACAAATATTTGTTTGGTTACTTGTCATGAGTTGGAAAGTTAGTCGACTTGAGGTTTTTATTATAAAAGTCATAGGCCCTATTGATACATGAGTTTTTTAGGTACTTGTGGGTAACCTATGAGTTTTAGAAAATTAGTATATATTATTTAAAATATTTTAAGTTAGAAATACCTAAATTAATAGTCATGCAAGCCAAATATAATATAATCCAAATAACAAGGTTTGCTTCTAGACCCTCCTTTTGCAATGTTTAGCCAACTCTAGTAGTTCAACCTATCATATCCCAACCAACTCCTACTATGAGCCCTAAAAAGGTTTTAACCTCTCTCCTAATCCTAGATATATCTCCACAAGTGCTTATTCCTCCACAAAACAAGACAATAGGATGGTCTTCAATAAGGTCATAGCCTTCAAGAGGTAAAAAAATTCCTAAGGATTTTAATATCAAGATAATCCAAGACCTCTTTATCAATAAATAGTCAGGATTATAGGCCTCCTTCTAATGGCTACCAAAGCTCTTCATTCCATGCCAATAGGTATGTAGGTCATCCTTCAATATCCAATCAAAAATAGTACTTGTATTGCTCCCATCATAGCAAGTCCTTCCTAATCCAATTAATAACATAGTACTTATATAGAACAACTATGTGGAGGATTCCAATGTGTGATGTTTATTCTCTAAATACTTATCATGGTGTAGGGAACCAATATATCTCAGTGGCACCAAGTGAAGCAGTGTATGCCTAGCCATATCTCTCTTCCCTAAGGATGGATGTACAAGTACAAACTAAATCTCCTCAAATCCAACCATTGATATTTGATACAAGAGTGAGTTATACTCCTCTAGCTTAGACTTTGATAACTTGGAAAAAATAGAAGGATTATGTGGTGTCTAATGAAGCAAGCATCTTAGCACTTGGTAGACCACAAGCCCAATCAGACTATATGACCAAGACTAATAGGAAGGTGATAAATAAGTGGGATAAAATGAATCTAATGGACCTCAATACCTAAATTACACTATCATATAATTAGAAAAAAATACTTTCCATATGATCTCTCTTAATTAGAAAGTGCAAAACCCCCAAATGGTCACTAAGAGAAATACTCCTAAACTCCCAAGGTAGTATGTGCTACTTGAACTATGTATATATCCCTAACTTTATATAGAGAGACCTAAACCTTAATTGGTACCTAATATGGCTTAAAACATTCAATCTATTGGTTCAATCATTGTGATAGACCATATATAGAAGTCTACTATGTCCATGCCTCTCTAGGATATCTTGTTAATGCTTTAGTAGATGACATACTTAGAGGAAGTATTGGAGAGATAAAAGACACTTGGTAACTAAAAGCAATATGCGTTATTGTAGATATTCAAACATGAGGGAAATCAAGTCAAAAATATGCCATTATACATAACTCCACTATATTATGAAAAATTGATACATAATTGCATGGTATACTCAATATCAAGTTTCTTAGTAATACTTAGAAGGGTGGTTTATGTAGTAGGACTAGCATGCAAACTTGTCAACAAAAGGATACTCCAATTTGATGGAAATCATATTTAGAATTTTGGATTGATTCAAAACCTTCCAATCATGTTACAAGCTTTCTCCAACCTCACAATACATTAGGACATGGCAATGATTGAAATCCTAGCCACTTTTGTCATGTGCTTATTAAGGTATTTCATTGCAATAATAGGATATTATCTATTCATAGATTGGATAGACATGTTGCTCATAACCTGATAGAGGACCAAGATAAATATTCCATCAGAACACCTCTATATGCATCAAATAGAACATGTACCATCAATCAAGTTAGATTCTGACTAGATCTATATTGCAAAGGAATGGTAGTTTAGATCGAACCAATGTATTGACAAAAATTGCTTCTTTGTTATTAACAATCAAATGTATAAGTGGACAAATAATGATTGGTATTCAAATAATTATGAAGTATTCAATTAAATAAGTTTGGAAAGATAACAAATCTAAAAATAAAATCCCTCTATCCTCAAGATCATGAGGACTATAAAATACCTAAATGACATGTGGAATTTTTATTTTGATGGGGCTAAAACCAAAAAGGGAATTGACATTGGTGTTTTATTGATATCACCAAAAGGAAATAAGATATTGTAGTCCTATATATTGCAATTTGACTACTCAAACTCACATTATAGAATATGATTCTTTAGTATTTGGCACCCAACTTGTTGAAAAAAGAGGTATTAAGCTATTATAAATATTTAGTGACATAGAGCTAGTGATCAAGTTGGTAACATCTCAATGCTTTGCAAATGATATATTAATGAGATATTATAATAATAGATTCTAGGGCCTAATATAATCCTTTAAAAACATAAATTTCAAAGTCCTACTAAGGAAATAGAATATGGATGTTGACCACATAGAAGTTATTGGATTATAGTTTGATTCTATATATGATCTAATACAAAATCAACAACATGTGAGGACTCAAAATATGGATGTTGACCACCATGTAGTTATCAAATCATAGTTTGATACTGTAAGTGATATAATATAAAATCAATAGTATGTGAACTTGGTAGAGAGGCCATCCACTCCAAACAATGATATTCATTTGTAGGTATTTAATAGTACTAAGCATATTGTTCACTTCATATAGCAAGAAGTTGGGTTCTAAGAAGAATTGAGTTCCCATGTTGACGAACCATATGGAGACCAAATCATATAGTTGAAATCTATTATTATTCCCATGGGAATCATCATGTTGAATTTCTTGTTTAGTCTTGATTATCATTTTAAATGCAATAAGGGGATCACTATCGACAAAGAGGACTACAAAGAAATAGAAGTTGCCATAGGGTAGACCTTGAATATTGGTAAATTATATACTTGAAAGGAAAGAGAATTTTTGGTTCACATATTCCAAAGGTATGATTAAGTTATACCATGGATCTATGAATACCTAAAAGGGTATCACAAAGATATCATCCGATATACCATAGAGCTAGCTCTTGATGCTAAATCAGTAAGTAAAAAGCAAAGGCCTATTAATACAAATGTTTTTTCCCTTATGAAGAGGGATCTAATTAAATTGATCAAGTCATGCATTAAATATACTATGGTTATCTTATTAATATCCCTTTAATCTATACATGTGTGTCATTATCCATATTTCTTTGGTGATAGAATAGCTAGTACTTCACATGGTATAAATATTTCTCTAATCAACCCCTTGTGCAATAGATATTGGACTTGTATTTACATTCCCTCATTCTCCATTGATGTAATTCTATATGCTATCATATTAAAAAAATTAAACCAAGAATGAAATCTATGCGATGAATAATACTCCTTATCGATTTCAACCTATCTAGTAATTTATTTAAATAAAATTCCACATACTCCTCTATCAAATACCTTACTTCAATTGGTATTTTATCCTTATTTTGTATGTTTTTCCACACTTTGTGGGTTTAGAAATCAAATATAAACACACTTTAATATTTGTTATCTCATTCAATTTGTTTTCTAGAAATCAAACATACTTTAGTACCATTGTCCTCTCTTTCATGTATGCACTTCTTATCATATTTTACAATAGTGTATGTTTTTTACTACCATCATGTACTGACCTCCTATCAAATTTCCAAGGCCTTCCCAATAATATATTGCAAGCATCCATAGGCATAATATCATATAGGACCTATCACTATAAGATCCAATTTGAAAATTCACATGCATTGTCTGGTTACTAAGATATAGTCTTCATTTTGTAACCTAGATATCATGTACACAAATATTAGGGTGTTTTATCCTCTTAAACTCAAGTTTCTCTACCATTTTTATGGATACTAGATTATTCGTACTCCCGATGTTGACAATGATATTGTAAAATTTTCCTCTAGACTTGCATATTGTTCCAAAAAAAAAAATTCTTGTGGAAAGGTTCACAATCCCTCTTATCTATATTTAATAGTACTCACTTTGTCATGATAAATTCTTGTTGTTTTAGATCTTCCATATGTTTCAAGGAAGGAAAACTTTCTTCTTCTACTTGTGTTTTATGGTTCCTAACCTTGTTTTCCTTACTTCTTGTCTGTCATACTATTGGATATTCAAATGTCCAATGACCATATTCACCACATCTATAAAAATTTCTATACAATATTGTACTTCTTCCTCTACCAAAACTACCTCTTCCTTGTGAGAAATGTTTACCTCTTTTGGTATTCTTATTGAAGTCATTATGATAAGTATTAGACTCTCCTTCATATTTTCATTGTCCTCTTCCACTACTTGTTTGTCCTCGTCCTCAAAAGCAATAATAATATTTTCCCTTTGAATGCATCCATGAACATATAATATTGAATTTTTAGATTTAAACAAATTCTTTTGATCATCATTTGGCCTATATAACACCAAATATGTAATTCCCTCATCCTGCACACTATAATCCTTATCATTTATTTCTAATTTATTGAAATATTCCAACTCTCTTTTTAATTCCTTTTTTCATGTTGGATTCTATACATATTTTATATGGGTTCTATTGAATCAATAATGCTTGTTCTATTTCTTTTCAAGTCAGTTCATAATTATGGACCATAAAAAACTCTAAAATAAATAGAGCTTATCCTACAAAATTTGCTCCAAAAATAATTTTTAGAATACAAGAATTTAAATTATTTCTATCATTCTCTAACATCAATATCTTCTCTAGAAAATATTTATAGCTCCATAAGTACATGCCCCAAAAAAAGATAATGCAAAGTAGGTTTTTATGAACTACAAATTCATAAAATACATATCTCCCATTGATTTAAAGCTAAACTTCTAAAATAACCTCCTTTAACCACCACAAAAAATTATTTACTTACCTCAACTAAAGTATGTATCAAATTGTTTTTTTTCTAGAAAAAAAGTAATTCAAAAAAATGTCATTGCCCTATTCCAGATGGTTGAATTCATGGAGTCATATCTCCATCAATACTAAATGAATTCTTCCATATGACTATCTGATTTAAATATCTTCAATTTTTTTTTAAAATGGTGCAAGTATCATATAAATCAAACAAATTTACACAAAGATATTGCTCTAAAAGATGATACATTTTGTAAAAAAACTGTAAAAAATCTATAATCGATAAAGCATTTACCATTTTTCTAGAAGCATTGCTTTGATACCAGTTACTAACAATATTTTATTTTCATTAATAAAAAAGTATACACAACATACTGATTACTAAATAAATCAACTATAGTTATTAATATATACAAGATAGGATGCGACGATACACTTTAGGTAGTGCAACACAAGTTTTATTCCTTAAGGAAGGAACCACTCCAAAATATCTCAAAATGTGATATCCACTCTACAAGCCAATATTATTATAATATAATACTCAATATGATTGATGATGATAAGAATAACAATATCACTTCTTTATATACCATATTCTAATGCTACTTTGGGGAGTCAATTCCTAAACCCTTATACCACTCATTATTACAATATAATCAACCTTGGTTATGTGTACCCCATTCTAACTATCCATAATACCTTGATACAATATAATATCATCTCCCCATATTCCTATGCCTAAGTAACAAAACCTTAGTCTTCAACTATTTTTTAAATAATAAAAAAATTATTATACCATGACCCATAACTCTTGAAAATATTTTTGCATAAATTTAGGACTTATCTCAAGATATAGAGTTAAATCACAAATATTATATTGGAAATTTTTATGGGATGAGTTTGAATATTATGCTTTTTAAAATCATCATTTTTTAATCTATTATTGAAGGTATAGTTTTAAAACATTGATATCTATAACAAACTATTTACAACCCTCATCAATATAGAAAGATAATAGTCCAAATTTTATCAATAAAGAAATGCTTTCTCTTAATTTAAATAAATTAAAAAGATATGTTTAATTCTATGAACAAGGTAATGACCAATATGAAACTTTCAATAAAATTCTTATTTTAATCCGTAAGAAACTTGTAAATAAAAATGGATGATATTTACACCTTCAATTGTATCCTACACTATGGACCTGTCAAACTAATGTTAAAATTCTTATTGGCACAATTACCAATGCCTTGGTCTATGGTACCAAGGTTTTCTTCCCTTTTCAACTAGAAAGATCCTCTCTTTGGATTTTGTTAAAGGGTGTTGCAGTAGGCAATGAATATCACCATGCTTGTCTAAACAAGCTAGAGTTGCTTGATGAAAAGATGATTCATGTATTATAATAGCTTTGAGTCTATCATAAAGACTTAAATAACCCCATAACAAAATAATATGACCTTTTTCATTTGAATTCAGGGATCTAGTCCACAAATAAAACTAGAAAATACCAATGCCCATAATGGAATCAAGGTTAAATTTAAATACAACCATCTAGTTGTTATCATAAATGCTAAATATGAATTATGTGCTTATTTTTTGGCCATTCATGATCTATATAGGCTAAAATAAGTCATAAATATAATACATATCAGTAAAAACTACACTTAAATCTACATAAATTTCTTGATCATGTGCTTGCCTACATTGATTATCTGTTGCATGACTAAAAAACCCATCTGTAGTCAAGTGCTTATTTCTAGCCTGGTTAGTTTCTAAATGCAAATTCTAAAGATCCATCATGACCTATGATGATCCTAGTTTATATAAATTCCATTTCATCTAGGTAGTTTACGTAATCGATATGTCCTAGACTCTTCTTCCAAGCTGAATTTAAAATATAATGGTAATAAAATTTCTAATCCATCACTTTTGCATCTTAAACATATACAAATTTATTTAAGTTCACACAATTACATCATTCCTTACAATAGCTTGCTAGTATATTATGATGATCTTCATATTGAAAAGTAATTCTATACATTGTGTTTCAGATTTGAGCTAATAAGTTTTATCTCAAAAATGACTGGTGACTATGAATATATTCATCAATATTCCTTGTTGTATTACAAAAACATAGGAGATAATCGTATTTTTATCCAATGATTGGTATATATATAAATATTTATATATGTTTAAAGCACTAGAAAGAAAGGTGGCACATCTCTTGACTATTTTTAGGATAGTTGCGATAAACATCATACTCCACTATTTTTATAACATCAAAATTTAGTATATACATGTTTTCTATCTAATGCATCCCTATACCTAAGAAGGGTAAATGTAAGAATTATTTGATGCTTGACAAGTGCCTAATATAATTACATACCAAGCAACATGGTATAATTCTATCAAACATCCTTCCTCAATATAAGGGTATATCAGAAATATCGAGTTATGATATGACATTTATTTTTATCTACCCTAATCAAGGCCATATAATAGACATTACAAAATCCTCACAACTATTTATGGTCTTATCCTATCAATTTATAGCAATTTAAACATTGCAATTTTTTTTATAAATGTTGATGACTTCACCATGTCTAAAAGAATTTGTAATCTCTAATCCCCTCTCCTGAAAAGATAGTGGTTACCTAGTCATTTTTCTTTGCAAATACATATAACTTTATAAAAATTCCAAGCAAGGAAAATAGTTATTTTACTCCCTTTGATGATTGGAAAATGTCTCAATAAATAATCTTATTTCTTTATTAGTTTACACCTAGTAAAATACAAGCTTCTATCAAATATTATTCATTAACTAATACAAAAATAATTTAGAAAATAATTACATATCTAATTACATCACAAGGCCTTCTATCACCAAATTTATTAATAGGGGCATTTTTCATAACGTATCATGTTAAATTTCCTTTAGACCCATAAGGTGTAAGTACACATCAAGATTAAATTCATCCAAAACTCTATGGTGTAGGTATGTCTAATGTATTTTAGACCTCCATGGTATAGGCACACATAAATATTTAATTTCTTTATACCTTTATGGTCTAGGTATTTTTAAAGTCCTCCAAACCTACGTGGTCTAGGCATACCTCAAGAGTAAAGTATTTCAAACCTATAATGTCTATGCACACATCAATATTTAAGTCCTTTAGAACTATATGTTCTAGGTATGTTTGATTTCCTTCATACTTTTATAGTCTAGACATATTTAATGTTCTTTAGAAACTTAAGGTCTAGGTACATATCATAATTAAATTAATTTACACCCATAAGGTCTAACCATGTATTGATATAAAAGTCCTTCAAAGCATCTAGGTCTAGGTAAATAAAGGTCTTGAGAATATTGTAAAAGTCTTATCTCAATGGAAAGTATTAGTCTCATATAAATAGCTCATTTATGATGAATATAAGTATATCATGTATCATAACTACCATAAATCAAAACAAAATTTAGCTTAAATGATTAAACTTTTCATAATAAAATATTACAACACTTCATCACATTATTAAGACATCATATGGATACAAGTAAATAATCAAATAATTACATCATATTTATATTAATGGATCACATAAAAATATTGAATGGTTTGGCATACCATAATGGAAAAATGAATTTTCTCAATCCAATATAAAATTATAAGGACTAGCACAACAATCACAAAATCAGTGCACTCAACCTCCAAAACTAGCCAAGAGGCCTACAAAATCTCATCAAAACTCACAAAATCAACTCTATGATCCTATGTCATGAATAATCCCATGAATTGACCATTATAAAGCCTAAGTAGTAGAATTTGATCTAGAATGAGACCTAGAAGAAGCATAATCTGGGAAAATGTGCCTTTACTCTTGTAGAACAATTTGATGATATGAAGTTATATAGTGGGAAATTTCAACCTTGTCTACCTCTAAATCATCTCTCATTGTTGCTAAATGATCTATAATAGCCATCATATCTAGACCTATAGTTTTTTACCTAACATTATCTCTCTCTTGAGTAAGTTGTATCACTTGCACCTTTGCTATTGTAGCATGAACAACTATTGCATCTCTATGAGTAGTTAACTAAGCAACTTGAGAATACCTCTCTATCATAGTAGTGTCTCTCTCCATAGCATCCCAAACCATATTAACTCTATCTATATCTTTGTCTATTATAAGTTGTGAGACCTCCATACCTACCTAATCATGCTCACACTATAGATAAGCTATCTTTGATGCCATGGTATCTATATCCTATAGTATAATTAATTTCTAACTCATCAATCTATTTTATAATCCTCTTTGGATCCACTCATGGGTCACCTCCCAAATATGGGAGCATGAATATCAAAGGTGGAATGTTAAGAATATTTAGATCCCTCTCCCACTATTTGGTCCATATGTTGGGCATGAATTAGTAGGCCAAATTTTAAAATTAAATTTTAGGTAAAAATACTCAAAATGGGCAATTTTTTTATATATATCCATACACAAGCTTCCATATGACCTACTACCTCTCAAACTATATTCATTTGATGCATCAATTGCTACTTCTATACCATAAAAAATAAAACAAAATAGTAAAAATAAATTTCATTTACTCCTTACCTAATATAACCCCTTAATATTTCCAAATATATTTCTTCCCAAATTGTATAGCTCCCTTCACCCCAAAAATAAACCACCTTAGGACTACTTCTTATGAAAAATAAGGGTCGAGTACAAGTACTTTTGATGCATTTATTGAGTAATAAATGTTTTAAAATTGGGGGAAATATAGATATCGAATTTTGTTCACCCATCATATCCCCAAATCCTAAATAATTTTGGTAATATGTCTAAACATTTTTCTGGCCTTCATCATGAAAATTGAATGCTTAAAGCAAAATTGTAGCTCATTGAGAAATTTATAGGCTAGAAACTAGTCTCTGAGGTTTCCAATTTCAATCTAGCACAAAATTTTGAAATTTTTCTACTTTAATGATCAAATCATAGGTTCATTACTAGGTATGGATTCCATAGTTATAAAATTGTCAAGCTATGAACTTGTTCTCATAAAATCAATTTATAAACTTTCCCAATATAATATCTTGGCAAAAGCATGACAATCTAGATTGAACTTTGGCACCATAGAATCTTTCCATTTGAAATTTTTGTTAACTTATTAGAAAAATTTCCAATACATCTAGAATAATTATTCATGCCTATATTTATCCAATTTGTACATTGCTTTTGCCCAAATATTGCAACCTACACATAGATTTTTAAAATATTGTGTCTTTCTCTCCTTAAGGAGCCCGAAAATTTCTATAAATTGGGCACCTCCCTTTTCAAGGCAATAAACTATTTCATAATAGAAAAGCTCTGACAAATATTTCTAGCAATAAATTAACATCACTTTTCAAGTTTTGATGTCATTTGAGTTATCCTTTAAGTGTTTTTCACTTCGAAGCATTGTAGACCATTGCATGCATACCTTACAAAAGGTTCTTCTAGGAACAAAAATGGGGGAATCCTTAGAAATTTTTCTTTCTCTTTGTTCCTTATCTCCTCGTGCAAATTTTAGTTGCATTAAAATATGTTGGAAGATAAAATGGTAAAAATATGGTTTCAACTTGAAGTTTTGACCTTACCCTTTTACCCCTGGACGGTAGCTGAGTCAGCAGGATTGGACGACATGGACGGCAGGGAGTTTGACTCCTATTTCTATTTTTTCTTTCCTCCCTATTTTCCTTCTTCCCTAATATTTCTCCTAAGTTTTTTAGATTATTGTTATTAGTCTATTATTTAAGCGATGTAATCCTTCGAACCAAAGTTAATGAATATCAAGTTATTATTTGTGCTCCCTATATTCTAAGTTCTATATCTGGTATCAGAGCGGGGCATGTCGAGGAGGCCCACAGGCGAGGCACAGATCCCGAAGAGGCCCACAGGCGAGGCACATAGCTCGAGGAGCTCGAGGAGGCCCACAGGGGTAGTGTGGATCTCGAGGAGATCGAGAGGCCCATAGAGCATGGATCGAGGTGAGGTCGGAGAAGGCCCATAGAGCGTGGAGCGAGACGAGGTCGAGAGGAGACCCGTAGGGAGCATGCGGTTCGAGGTGAACCAGACACCAGGCATGAATTCCAAGCAAGCAAACAACATGGAGGATGCAGATAGCATGGTGGACATAGACGCATGGAGGATAGACGCGTGGAGGACAGACAACATGGCAGACAAGACACGTGGCCAAAAATGACGTGGCAAGCAACAGACCCGAAGTAGATGATGTGGCAGAAGGGCATTCACCCAACAGGGCAAAAGGGCAAGGTCCGATTGCCCGAAGGCAATCGAAGACCTTAGTGAGTCTTCGGCCCTATATACCCCATCGTAGCCCAAATCCTGCTATGTGTGGGATAAAGAAAATTGATTTTTTTTAATTCTCGTCGTCGCCCGTAGCCTTCAAATAGCATATAGCCACCTTCCATATCAAAGTCGCCCGTAGCGCACTTGGTGAAGGCGCTACTCGGCAGGGAGGACGTCGCGGGTTCGAAACCCTGCGACGCGATTCTCTTCTTTTGGCATAAGTTGGATTAGTCGGATTGAATCGGATAAAATTTTTATAAAGTTAGGAGGTAATTTATTTAATTTTTTATAATTTTTTAAAGTTTTTTTATATAAGCATAATAATAATATTAAATATATTGTTTTTTAATTTTTTTTTAGAAAATCAATATTTTCTATTATTATTTTGACTTATAAATATAACTTTTTAAAATTATAATAGATTATAAATATTGTTTTTTATTGCCTAAGAGGCAATTTATTGTAAAAGAAGGATTTTTTCACTTGATTCGAGGAATCAAAAACTGTAGTGAAAAAAGCATATTGTGATAGTCTAGGAGGCTTAGTAAAAAAAAAACATATTGTGATAGTCTAGGAGGCTATACAAACTGGAAATTTTGTGTAATAAGCCTGAGAGGCTTAGTTTTTGTAAGAGAGACAAAGCATCAAACCTAAAAATTGTAAAGAGGCAAAATATTGAAGACTAGGAATTTGTAAAAAAAAAAAGGCACATTGAAGGGCAAAATTCATGATTCGCTCCACAGGATGTTATCATGCACTTTGTGCACTTTTGGTAAGAGAGAATGCTAAAAGCTTTGATGAAAAATTATGAGCTTATGGGCTTCATACTGTGTTTAGTTAGTTGCAGAACGCAGTAATATCACATCAGAGACATCCGGACTCAGGGTACGAGGCAGACTCTGAAGACAACTCTTTTGGGAGTAGATTTGAGCAATATGAATCCATACAAGTTGCACCACAAGAATCTGAATATACTCATTACAGTAATTCAATGGAAATCCTAGAACCAGAATCACCAGAGATAATATTGATCAGTGATGACGAAGAAGAAGTAGCAGACAATTTCGTGACTCAAGAAATAGTAGCACCACAGCAAGAGGAACAAGCAATCAGTGAAAGAGTGAATCAAGTCAGATTTGACTTAAATTTGTAATCTCTTCTTTCTTCTTCTTTCTTCCTTCTTTCTTCTTCCTTCTTTGGAAAAGCAGAGTGCTTTATTGTAATCAAGAAATAAAAAGAGTGTTTTAGTAACTATGGCCTCACATAACAATCTACCAATTCCAGAGTTCAATGGGTATGACTACGAGTATTGGTCTATCAAAATGAAGACCTTACTCATAGGGAAAGGTTTGTGGGACATAGTGGAAGAGGGTTACATCGAACCCATAGACTGGACAACATTAAGTGCCACAGATAAGAAAACAAAGAAAGAAGCACAAAAGAGCAACTCCTCTTCTCTTTATCATCTCCAAGAAGCATTGGAGAAGAGTATATTCCCTAGAATAGCCACTTGTATAACTACACAAGATGCATGGAAAGCTTTGAAAGATGGATTCCAGGGAAGTGATCAAGTGAAGCAAGTGAGGCTTCAAACACTAAAACGAGATTTTGAAAATCTCAAAATGAAAGAAGATGAAAAAGTAGGTGATTATTGTGTCAGAGTGAAAGTAGTTGTTGATAAAATGGTTACACTTGGTGAGGAAATCAAGCCTGAGATAATTGTAACAAAAGTGTTGCGAACACTTCCACAAATATGGAATCACATTGCCATAATCATAGAAGAGTCAAAAAATCTTTCCACTTTAACATTCGATGCATTAATCGGATCGTTAATGTCTCATGAAGAGAGATTACAGGAATCTCCTTCAACAAGCTATGGAGGCGATGATAAAGCCTTCACATCCAATGAAAATACTAGAAGAGGACGTGGAAGAGGTCAATGCAGAGGCCAACGAAGAGGTAGAGGTAGAGGCAACTACAGAGGAGGCAATCAGAACAGAGGAGGCAACTCCAACAGAGGAGGCAATCAGAACAGAGGTGGAAACCAAAATCGAGGAGGAAATCCAGGACGAAGTGGAAATCAAGGACGAGGAAGTGACAAGTCCAAAATAGTTTGTTTTAACTATGGCAAGCCAGGTCACTTTGCTCATGACTGTTGGTCAAAATCTTCTCAAGGCAGCAGCAGTCAATATGGAAATTATGGAGAAGAAGATGATACCTCTAATATTTTTCTATCATATGGTCAATCAGAACAGAATCTAAATGACACATGGATTCTGGATATTGGTTTCTCAAACCATATGAGTGGCAAAGAAAATCTATTTGCTACTCTAGATTCCACTTATAAATCCCACATCAAGTTAGGGGATGATAAAGCTTTGCAAGTCGAAGGCATTGGAGCCATGGAGGTTCCAACAAAAGAAGGTCTAAAGAAAGTGAATGACATCTACTACACTCCAAATCTCCAACACAATCTGCTAAGCGTTGGGCAAATGATGGAGAATAATTACAAACTTGTTTTTGATGAAGGAAAATGTATCATTCTTGATAAAAACAATTGTAATCGTGTCATCACACAGGTTCCAATGACCAAGAATCGGTTATTCCCTCTCAAATTTGGTGAGCCAGGGGAGCTCAACTTGCAAATGTAGCTATAACTAATCCAAGTGTGCTTTGGCACTTGCGATATGGTCACCTTAATTCCGCTAGCTTGAAACTGTTAACTTCTCAAGCTATGGTGACAGGACTTCCCAAAATCAACGAACAGAAGGAGGTTTGTGAAGGATGTGCTTTGGGAAAGCACTCAAGGTCTAAGTTTCCAAAAGGACAAGCATGGAGAGCCAACTATCCACTTTAGTTAGTGCATTCGGACATCTGTGGTCCAATGCAGACAAAGAGTATCGGAAACAATTCCTATTTTCTCACTTTCATAGATGATTTCTCTAGAATGTGTTGGATTTATTTCTTGAAACATAAATATGAAGCTTTTGATTGCTTCATAGATTTCAAAACAATGTAGAGAAACAAAGTGAGTATTTTGTAAAATGTCTTAGGACAGATCGAGGAGGTGAGTACTCCTCAAAATAATTTTTGAAATATTGTAAAGCAAGTGGGATCAAAAGGCAATTCACCATTGCCTATACCCCACAACAAAATGGTGTGGCAGAGAGAAAGAACCGCACCATAGTTGAGATGGTGAGAACGATGCTTCAGACTAAGCATCTAACTAATATGTATTGGGTTGATGTTGTAAGAACCAATGTATACATTCTAAATAGAAGTCCAACTTCTAGTTTAGATGGCATCACTCCTTATGAGGGGTGGTATGGAAAGAAACCAAATGTAAAGCACTTCAAAGTTTTTGGTTCTTTAGCATATGCGCACATTCTTGATGAGAAAAGGAAGAAGCTTGATCCCAAAAGTCAAGCTTGTATATTTGTAGGGTATTGTGAGTCTACGAAAGCCTATAGACTCTACAATCCCAAGTCTCATAAGATTATTCTTTCAAGGGATGTAATTTTTGATGAAGGGGGAGAATGGGGTCATCAAAGAATTTTTGTTGATGATGAGTCTCAAGATGTAAATTCTTCATAGGTATAGTAGGTACAACAGGTGTCTCCCAAGAAAAGCAAAGGCACACCACCCCTTCCAAGCCCAAGCAGGAGTACTTCGAGTACATCAACCTGCCACTCCAAGTCCTTCTCCACAGAGATCAGTAAGTTCTTCATCGATGGACATTGACAGTGACTCTCCATCAAGAGGCAAAAGAACTTTACAACATCATCCATCCTTTCAAATGTTGGATCAAAATTTCCAGAGAAGATTCACTAGAAGCCAAGCTAGTGAAATGAATACAGTTTTGTAGCAACTTGAAAATTTGCAATTGTATGGGGATGATGACTCCCAAGATCCTAAGGGAGATGTAGTCAATTATGCTTTATTGGCTAGTGCACAACTAGAACCATCTAGCTACGAGAAGGCTTGTACTCAGAATGTATGGCAAGAAGCCATGAAAGAGGAAATAACCTCTATAAAAAATAATGATACATGGGAGCTTGTAAAGCTTCCAAAAGGAAAAAAATATGTTGGATGTAAATGGGTCTACAAGACCAAATACAATGTTGATGGAAGCATTGAGAGGCACAAGGCGAGATTAGTAGCAAAAGGTTTTACTCAAAAATTTGGCATTGACTATGAGGAAACTTTTGCTCCTGTTGCATGACAAGAGACAATCAGATCAGTTCTTTCCTTAGCCACCCATAAAGGATGGAACATTCAACACATGGATGTGAAAAGTGCTTTTCTGAATGGATACTTGAATGAGGAGGTTTATGTTCAACAACCTCAAGGCTTTCAAGAACAAGGAAAAGAGAACCTTGTTTATAAATTGAAAAAAGCACTTTATGGCCTCAAGCAAGCACCAAGAGCTTGGTACTCATGCATTGATGGCTATTTCAGTGAGTATGGATTCACTAGAAGCAAAAGTGAACCAACTCTGTACTACCTAAAGCATGGTGTAGACATTCTCATAGTTTGTTTGTATGTGGATGATCTAATATTTATGGGTAGTAACACTAAAATGAATATGGAGTTCAAAAACTCCATGATGAAGCGGTTTGAGATGAAAGATCTCGGTTTAATGCGATACTTCCTAGGCATGGAAGTGCATCAATCAAATAGGGGGATCTTCATATGTCAACACAAGTATGCTCGAGACATGATCAAGAAATTTTCCATGGACAAGTGCAAATCAGTTGCAACTCCAACTGGACATGGAATCCAATTGAGCAAGGATGACGGAGCACCAAAGGTTGACATGACCACTTACAGGAGCATGGTTGGGAGTTTGATGTTTCTCACCAACACAAGGCCCGATATTCAATATGTTGTTTCTCTAGTTTCAAGGTTTATGGCAAGTCCATCTGAGCTGCATCTACAAGCAACTAAAAGAATCTTAAGATATGTAAAAGGTACATTGGATTTTGGAATCCATTACCACAAATGTAATTCTGTGAAATTAGTTGGCTTCAGTGACAGTGATTGGGGCAGCAATATAGATGATAGGAAATCTACATCAAGGAACTATTTTAGTCTAGGGTCAGGACTAATCACTTGGAGTTCCAAGAAACAAACTGTTGTAGCATTGTCATCTACTGAGGCTGAGTATATAGCCATCACACATGCTAGTACTCAAGCCCTATGGTTGAGAAAAGTCCTTGAAGAGATTGGAGAAAGTCAAAGTGGTCCAACTCGACTATATTGTGATAACATAAGTGCCATTCAGTTGGCATACAATCCAATCCACCATAGCATATCAAAGCATTTTGATATGAAGTATCACTTCATTCGAGACATGGTGGAGCAGCAGATAGTTGAGCTTGAATATTGCAGCACTTTGGACAACATTGCAGATATTTTCACCAAAGGCATGGCTAAAGCTCAATATATAAAGTTGAGAGACTGTATAGTCAGTCCTCTCAACTTTAAGGGGGAGAATGTTGGAAGTTAAAATGGTAAAATGGTAAAAATATGGTTTCAACTTGAAGTTTTGACCTTACCCTTTTACCCCTGGACGACAGCTGAGTCAGCAGGATTGGACGGCATGGACGGTAGGGAGTTTGACTCCTATTTCTATTTTTCCTTTCCTCCCTATTTTCCTTCTTCCCTAATATTTCTCCTAAGTTTTTAGATTATTGTTATTAGTCTATTATTTAAGCGATGTAATCCTTCGAACCAATGTTAATGAATATCAAGTTATTATTTGTGCTCCCTATATTCTAAGTTCTATAAAATATTAATTTATTTTCATTTAACTTGTTAAATAGCTTTTATTTAGTTTTTTGTAGGAGTTTAAAGTAATACATAGATATCTAGGGATCTCTTTTACCATTTTGGTAGTATACCCAACCAGGTTTTAACTTGTTTTTCAATCCCAACATGATATAAAGTAGATTCATAGGTCTTAAAAATATTTATAGGTCATAAACCTACCCTATAGGCTATGAAAATGTCCTAACCTATTTTTGGCATCTATTTAGCTATTCTCTTCAGTAATCCTTAATAGTTGTTCATTCCCTTTCCTAAACAATTAAAATTTGTACTTCAAAACTTTTTGTTTCAAGATATAAAATATTTAAAGGTTATTGGATCTATAGGCCATAAAATTTTTAGGATGTTAACACACCTTGTAGACTATAAATTTGTTCTACTCACTCTTCTAGCAACTTTTAGTATTAAAAAAATCAAAAGTTAAACCTAGGCACATCCTATAATTTTCTCAACCAATTTAGTTTGGTTTTTGCATTATGTAATTTCTATATATGCAATCAATCTCCTTCTAAAGGTTTTTTTTTTTTTTTTTTATGAAAGGAATAAGGGGATTGACCTATAAACAAGGAATTCTACACCTTCCTAAGCATAAAAAAATTCCTTTAAAAC
The DNA here is from genome assembly GCA_028583015.1 of Wollemia nobilis. Lineage (NCBI taxonomy): Eukaryota > Viridiplantae > Streptophyta > Pinopsida > Araucariales > Araucariaceae > Wollemia > Wollemia nobilis. The sequence goes on along the minus strand of JAQPPZ010015008.1, from coordinate 1,979,214 downwards.
TAACGCATATTTTTTTTTTCTTTTTCCATTTAATTCTATAAATTTGTATGTGTAAAAGTGGTGAATTGGTGTACAAGGGATCCCTTTTACCATTTTGGTAGTATAGCCAACCATGTTTTAATTTGTTGTTCAGTCCCAACATGAGATAAAGTAGGTTCATAGGTCTTAAAAAACATTTATAGGTCATAAACCTACCCTATAGGCTATGAACATGTCCTAACCTATTTTTGGCCTCTATTTAGCTATTCTCTTCAGTAATCCTTAATACTTGTTTATTCCCTTTCCTAAACCATTAAAATTTTTACTTCAAAAACTTTTGTTTCAAGATATATAATATTCAAAGTTTATTGGATCTATAGACCATAAACTTGTTAGGATGTGAACTCACCTTGTAGACTGTAAACTTGTTCTACTCACTCTTATAGTAAATTTTAATATAAAAAAATCAATAGTTAAACCTAGGGGCATCCTACAATTTTCTCTGCCAATTTAATTTGGTTTTTGCATTAGGTAATTTTTATATATGCAATCAATATCCTTCTAAAGGTCTTTTTTTTTATTATTTTATGAAAGGAATAAGGGGATTGACCTACAAAAAAAGGAATTCTACACCTTCCTAAGCATCAAGAAAATATTTTAAATCTAACACATATTTTTTTTTCTTTTTCTACTTTATTCTATAAATTTGTACATGTACAAGTGGTGATTGGTGTGGGTAATGAATTGATTTTTATGTTGCGATTTCATCCTCTATAGACTCCAAATTATTTATAAAAAATTATAGGTGTATAGGTGATAAAATTACATGGTCTATAAATTGGTGTCCATGCTATGATTCCATTCTTTATAGACTAATATAGTATTTTTGTTTATTTTTTTATTTTAGTACAAGTTTTCTACATTGTTTGATATTTGTTGTATTAGTTGATTAATAGTGGAAACAAAATAATTTAGTATTAATATTTATTTATCTGTTTAAGCACTACAAAGAATATTCGTTTTGGGATAAAAATAATAATATAAATTATTTTTCATTCATTTGGTTACTTAGTTCATTAGGCATTGAATCTAAAGCACATATAGTTTTGCATATTTATGTTAGATGTTGTTTTCATTCATCCCTCTTGTTCCCCTTGATTAAAAGTAAAATCAATTTCTTTTAGTTTCTTATAACTACTATTTAGTGTCTTATAGTTCTTATAAAGAATCAAAATGTATATAGTATAGTCTATTGTCGTATATATTGTTGTGCTCTTTACATTGCATTTAAATTTTTTTGAATAACATATATCTCCCTAATAACTAGACTCTAAATTATAGGTGTTTGTATAATCTACACATCAAACATAATATTTAAAGTGAATCCATAAAACACTTTTGGTAAACCTTGATCCCCACCAAATAACTCAAGTAATGATAGGATTCAGGAAAAAGTACTTGTCTAAGTGTGAACCTCTATGTTTGGCAACAAAGATCCCCAAATCTAGGTTTACATTTTGCTTCTCATAAATATAAAAGCATCCAAAATAATATAAATATTAGATTAATTAACCATAGATATTAATCCGCACAACATAAGATATTACAATACCATTTAGGTAGGAAAAACTAATGGTATTCCTAATAAAGGAATCACTCCATAATAACTCATTAAATAAGATCCACTCCACGATCCAAGACTATTATAAAAGAATAAATGATATTAGTGATGATTATTATAATGATAATATCTCTTCTTTATATACCCATATTTTAATGCTACTTTGAGGATCCAAATCTTAAGCCCTTATCCCACTCATTATTGTAATACAATATTTCAATATAATAAACCTTGATATATGTGTGGCCTATGCCAATTATCCATAATACACTTATAAAATATAATATTATATCACCATATTCCTATCCCTAGGTACCATAAACTTTCATCCTTGTTGTAAATATTTTGTATTAAAACATGACAAGAAACTAGATAATATAATTTTGTAAGCAATTTAGAAATTAGTACCAATATTGATCATCCTTTCATCCAAGTTATATCATGATTTGTAAGGGTTTGCAATGATGTCAATATACCATTATGTCACTTGAATATCCATAACTACTACATTATATACAAGCTTCTACCGCTCTATTATTATATTCTAAATGATTGGTTATATTATGTCATGATGTTTCTATACCTCTCTAAAATCTACAATTACTATGCTCTTTTTACCAAAAGTTGTCATACTTGATACCTTTCTAACTCCATGATATTTATGCCCTATACCCTACATCCAAGATTTTTGTTACTCATGATAGTGGGGGAGGTGATATGGTGTAACCTTAACCTAATATTTTATTTCCATTGATTATTTAGCATTTTATTTCACTATTTTATAATTTTCCTCAAGCATGTGCCCTTCTTTTGGTGCATTTGTGTGCTCTTCTAGCATAAATTTCTTGGATTGTGTTGCTACTTCTTCTTGGAACTCTACTACTATATTTATTGTAGAATTAGCTTTTGATCCCTATATTATTTCCTTAACATGTTCCCCTACCATAATTTATTCTTGTTTTTCCTTGGATTCTTGCTCCTTAAGATGAGAAACATCTTGTAGTGTTATATTTTTTCCGTACCATAACTTCAAGAACTTATTTTTCACATTAATGTTATAGTGCCCAAATATTCCAACCAAACATAACCCAAAATAATATCCAAATCATTCATCTTAATAGCATAAAAATATGAATGTAAAATATATTTATCTATGATAATACTCAAATATTTAAAAATTTAAACATTCACATCCTCAATGTGTACGTATTTAATTTATGTTGCTTGAATCTACAACCTCTTAGCCAAAATAATATTAGTGAAAGTATAGTATTTCTAGGATTTATAGAAATAATAATATATTCTCTTTGAATAAAACCATGAACTTTTAAAAATATAACTTTAGATTCAAAAGAATCCTTTTGATCACTATTTGGCCTATCTAAAACCAAATATGCGGTTCCATCATCTTGCACACTATCATCCTTATCATTTTCTTCTAATTTATTGAAATTTTCTAGCTCTCTATTTAATTTATTTTGTTCATGTTAGAGACTATCTATCGTTATATATGGGTTCTATTGACTCAAGAATGCTTTATCTATTTCTTCTCAAGTTAGTTTATAACTATAGGTCATAAAGAAATTTGAAATAAAGAGAGATATTTTCCTACAAAATAAAAAGTAAGCCTAGTGCTCCAAAAAAAATTAGTAGAATACAAGAATTTAAATTGTTGTTACCATTCTCTAACATCAATATAATCTTATACAAAAAATATGTATAGCTTCATGAGTTCATGCCCCAACAAAAATATAATGCAATCTAGGGTTTTATGAATTATGAATTCATAAAGTATATATATCCCACTTGTTTGAAGCTAAAATTCTAAAATAATCTCCTTCAAACACCACAAAAAATTATTTTCTTACCTCAACTAAAATATATATCAAATTTCACTTTTCTAGAAAAAACACAATTTGAAAAATACCACTATCTTATACTAGATTGTTGAATTAATAGAGATATCTCCATAAATACTAATTTAATTCCTTTATATGACCACATGATTTAAATATATTTAAATTTTGAATAAAATGGTGTGAGGATCATCTAAATTGAACAATTTTACACAAAGATAAGGCTATAGGATATGAGATATATTCTAAACAAATTGCCAAAGATCTATAATCCATATAACATTTCCCACTTTGCTAGAATAATTTCTTTGGAACCACTTAATATGAATATTTTCTTCTCATAAATATAATAGAATACACAATATAATAAATATTAAATAAATCAACCATAGTTATTAATCCAAGCAGATAAGATGTTATAATTCCCTTTAGGGAGGGCAACACAAGTGTTATTCCTTAATGAAGGAACCACTCCATAATATCTCATAATGTGAGTTCCACTGAGTGAGCTAAGATTATTATAAGAGAATACTTGATATAATTTATGATTATTAGAATGACAATGCTACTTTGGAAAGTCAACTCCCAAACTCTTATCACACTCATTATTATTATATAGTAATGTGTTTTCCATGCCATTGTGCATAAAACCTTGATACAATATAATATTGTATCCCCATATTCTTATGGTTAAATAAAAAATGTTAGTCTTGAATTATTGTTTCAATCATAAAATATTATTATACCATGGTCTACAACTCTTGTAAATAAGTTTACATAGTTTTAGGATCTATCTAAAGATATAGATTTATATCACAAACCTTATATTAAAACATTTCATGGGATGAATTTAAATGCTACATGTTTTAAAATCATCATTTTAAACCTTTGATTGAATATTTAGTTCTAAAATATTAATATATATAACAACCCGTATACAACCCTCATCAAAATAGCAAGATAATAGCCAAAATTTTATCAACAAAGAAATGCTTGCTCTTAATATAAATAAATTCAAGATATATATTTAATTATATGAAAAAGTAATATCCACGTACCCTATATATGCATGAATAAAATAATACCAATAGAATCTATTATCATGGTTTTATTTATTGCAAGTTCCTATACTAATAGAATCTATTCTCTATTTCAAGAAAATTGTGAAAGCGACACCATGGATTATCAAATATCTCAATGCATATATAAAGCACTCACTATATTAAATAATGATTAAATTATATGGTTATAAGACTTTTGAGTAATATTCTCTAAATTTTTTTTTAGGATATATTAAGTTGATACCTAAATGAATTTAGTTTGATTTCAACACAAATTCATTAAAAACCTAATTTTAATCAATAAGTAGTACAATATTGAGGTTCTCAATAAAGTTTTACTTTTAATCCTTAAATAAAAATATAAATATAAAAAAAAAAGTGTTAGAAAAAATATTTATGACAAGAAACGACCAAGTACCTATAATTTCTAAGAGCTAAAGATTTTTTTCTTCTTCAATTTATAGTTAAAGTTTAAATTAACTCAAAATTAATGAAATCATAATATGTTGACATTGAATCATTACTTTCTAAACACATAACTATCATAGTGTATTTATAGATCTTTTAATCCTCATCCTTTTATTAGTTATCCTCAATTAAGCCTCTTATTCTAATTTAAAATATCGTATTTTATTTTATACTAGCCAGACATAATTCTTCGTTTGTTAACCTTTAAGGTTTGAGTCAATACACTTTGAATTATTCATGTAGTGGATTTTTTTTTTAATATTTTGAATGCTTACATACTATGAAAATATTTCCAATATTTTGGACTCAAAATTACACATGTTCTAAATGTTTATTTAAATTTGTGATATGAACACTGTGATCTTACTTATACAATAGTATCCCAAGTAGCTCTTAAGGTCATATAATTATCCTAGCATGGTAATACCATAGTTCAAAGTCATTCCATTGTTTCAAATTGGAGTATATCATAAGTTATAATATATTAGTTATTTCTTAATACTAGTATACTAGTTTCAACCTTTCATGTCTCACTAATGTTGAAAACATCCTTATAAATTATCAATAATGCATCTATGAATATTTTTGTATCTTGATGATAAAAATCAAGCATTTTCATCAGAATTTACATTTTTTTTGTGCTTCTAATAAAAATAATAAAAACTAAAAAAAAATGATAAAAACTAACCAATTATATATATTAATGATACTCTTAAATAACTATTAGTTATTTTTAACCTTAATTATAATGTTTTGAAAAGTCATAATTTTGTTTAAATATAAGATATGATATTTTTTTATGAGAATTTATATAACTATTTTTAGACTTTTAAATAACTATTGAACTAAATACTTTGTTGAAGGCTGTGATAAATGAATCATGTTTTTTATTTGAGAGTATACCTATACCCCATTTACTATTAGGATATGGAAATTGATGAGATAAACCATAAGAATAATAAGAGCATATTACCTTTTTTTAGTTTTTGAAATGTTTGTTGTCATCTCAAGATAAAAGGAAGTCCAATGTGCATAATTTTACATCTATAAATATTTCTTTTCAAAATTTACTTAGAATTTCAATTTTTATTATATTTAAATAAAAATATTATTGCTATATTATTGAAAATCATATTATTTAATTAAATTTGACATGATTTTATAATCATAATATTAAATTTTATGTTAAATTTTATATTTTTAAAAATAAAAGTATATAGTTTACAATTTTTTTAATAACATATAAAACTTTATTTTTTATATATAATAAAATAATAACACTAAACCATTAAAATAATAAATTCCATATCTAAATTATTAAATATTTTATAATCATATCAGAATAAATTCACAATTATAAACAATATTACATTTTATTTTGACACCTCAAATTTCCAATCTTTACTATGTTTTATTCAAATTTTTATATTTTAATTTATTAAATACTGTGCAGCTTAGCTATATATTTAATTTTAAAATCACAACTTTTACTTTATAAAATAATTTAAATAGTACCGGGGAAAATAATTTAAATAGTGGTACATGACAATAGGGAGAGCAGGAGGTGCACTTAAATTTTAGTAAACAAGATACTTCTAATTTTAAATAATAATAAATAGGTTTAAGATTATTTATATATTAATATAATAATATATTTTTATACTTTAGAAATAATTAACATGCACTTATTTATAGGTTTTTTTTTCTTGTATGTTTGTAGTTTGGTTTTTTCGTTGTTTTATTCTGGGTATACTTTGTGAGCTTCTTAGTTTGGTTTTTTCGTTGTTTTATTCTGGGTATATTTTGTGAGCTTCTTAGCAAGTGAGAATTTTTGGTGTGTTAATGGTTGTATCGGGTTGGGTAAGATTTTTTCAATAGTGGAAATCTTTTTATTTTTATCAATTTATATTTTTTTTTTTACATTCTTTTTCAAATTATTAATTTTAAAGAGGACATAAGAAAGATATTTTTAGATCCATAACGTTTTTATTTTGTATTGTACTTAGATCCATAACGTTTTTATATTTTTTTTTTTACATTCTTTTTCAAATTATTAATTTTAAAGAGGACATAAGAAAGATATTTTTAGATCCATAACGTTTTTATTTTGTATTGTACTTAAAGCGTAACGAATACTCTTTAAATTTGTAATGGTTTAGGGTCCCTCTTTAAATTTGTAATGATTTGGGGTCCTTCCCAAAACTTTTATAAATGTTCTAAAACCCTTACAAAACTCTTTTTTTCATCCAATCAAAAAATATAAAATTATAATATATTTTATATTATATATATTTATATATTCAAATCCTAAGATCGATAGTAAATATTGGGTTTTTAAAAACCCTATAATCTTTTTATAGTTTCCTTAATAGACGGTATTTCATAATATCCAAAAGTCAATTAAAACACTACAATTTTTTATCAAATGATGTCATTAAAAGATGCTTGGTTTAAAAATGTAAACGTCTTTAGTATTCATCCAAAGTTGATAATATTAAAATATATATATATTAAAACAGTTTTTTTTTTTCCTCTTAATGTCATTAAAAGATGCTTGTTTTAAAAATGTAAACGTCTTTAGTATTCATCCAAAGTTGATAATATTTTAAAAAATATATATATTAAAACAGTTTTTTTTTTTCCTCTCTCTTCTTCTTTCGGTCGAGATGGAAACTATAATGCCATACCATTAACTGTTTCTTACATTTTTTAGCAAAGCGGAGAAACCGCAAAATTACATCAACTTCACAACCACAAGTGAAGAACTACTAGAGGAATATTTAAGAGATAGTGCGGAGGTTACTGAACGCACTCTATCTGGTCTTCACTACGCTGACGTAATCGATTACGCTATTGAAAGTAATCGATTAGCTACCGGAAGGAATCCACATATATCAGTTCAAAAAATCTTGTGACATTCTTATTATAACCATTTATCAGATTTGAAGGTCGAGAATAAATCCAAATGCGAGGCCAAGGGGCAAGGAAAGCATTCGAGCATGGAAGACGTTCCATTCAATGCATAACAGGAAAAAGTAAAGCCACTGTTGTTGGGCACATTTGAAGCCATCGATCCCTTGATGCCTCGATGTATTTCTACCTTGAGGAGAGCCAGAACTCCCGATTGTTTTCACAAGAATGGCACCTTGTTCGACCATCTGCTCGGTGTTTATCGCGTCTTCAAGTGTTGGAATTCTCCCGATTCTGTTGCTAGGTGTGGGCTATTTCATTTCGCTTACTCTAATACCATTCCGACTGTCTTTATTTATAACGAAGATAAAGAAAGGCAGGTGGTCAGAGACAACTTTGGAATGGAGGCGGAAGGACTAGTCAATATGTTCTGTGTTCTGCCGCGGATCGAGATTATCTATGATATGGTCTCATGGAAATCTAACGACGACGAATTGGTGGTTGCCTTGAAGGAGTCTGAGATTAGGGCAAGCAGTATCGATAATCTATCTCAAGAGTATACGACGGCCTAAAATGAATATTGAACTTTTGTTTATAAATTGTTGTTTTTATTTATTTTTATTGTTGGGAACCATCTAATGAGGAAAAATAAAACAATAGTTTTATATCATCAGTTGGAACAACATTGTTTTTTTTTTTTAATAACAATGAAGGAAATGAGGAGCGTATATTAAGGAAATATATTTAGCACAACAAAGGGAGTATGGATAAAACATTAGGTATATGTATTTATTAATTTAAGTGTTATGATACATTTTTATTGATTAATTTTTTTAGTCATGATTTTTCTTAATGTTTAAGAGGATTAAGCAGTCTTTTCTTAATCATTATCTTTTATAAGATCGAGTAGTTTAAACTTTGAATCTTGAACTTTTTGAAAAAATAAAACTCCAATATTATCAATAAAACAAGACCTAAGAAAATTGATGTAAATGACTACATGGAGGAAAGTATTTATTGATAGGGTTTGAAGCGATTGAGATGTTGGGCATCGCGTGAGCCTCGCATAGGTTTGCATGTGGGAGTTTTCTCCTTATTTTGATTCTGTGACTTCTTTTGATTACGGGATGGGTATTTTATCAGTTTTTGGGGTGGGTTTTTGCTGCACGAGAGTGTCTTTTTTTTATTCAAGTGTGGGATAGTCATGGCTTTACCTAGAGGTATCCAATGCGGGAATAATATCTCGTTTATGGAAGCCCTTCGTGGTTCGAGCTCTTCTTCTATTTGGCATAATGCAGATGATAACATTTCAAACCCAGGTGGTTCTTATTTGGAAGGAGAATTTCATCCAAAGCGAGTTAATGGATGCATGAAAGGGCTAGGGAGCGGCCTATTCTTGCGATTCAGCCTGAGTCAATTGTAGAGGATGTGGATTATATGCAAAATCATGCTTTAATATGCAAATTTTTGGGTATTCGCATCTCTTTCTTGACGTTTAAAATGTGGGCCAGGAGTACTTGGAACTCGGTTGGCGATATGGAAATCATTAGGGGAGCTAATAATTTATTTTTGTTGGTGTTTTCTTGCTTGCAAGACCGACATAGGGCTTTTCAGGGGGGCTCATACTTTTACAACCAGACTAGCCTATTTATTAAGCCTTCGCACATGGGTTTTAATCTAATTGAGGAGATTCCTTCTCGGGTTCCTGAGTGGGTTTGGCTTCTATGACTACCTTTGGAGTTTTGGTGGATGGATATTCTGCATATTATTGCATTATTGTTAGGAAAATTGGTGGGACCGTCTCAACAAACTTTAGAAAAAAAAGGTAGTATCATGTGTTCGTATTTGTCTTGAGTTGAATTTAACTAAGCCTCTGCCTGATTCTATGTAAATATGTGTTGGGTCTTTCTCTTGGGTTCAACAATTGGACTATAAAACTCTTCCTTTTCGTTGTTGGTTGTGTCATGAGTGTTAGAGTAAATCACTATATAAAATATAGAAAAGAAATTATAGTGTTTCAAACTTTAACAACAAAATTAACAAAATAAGACAAACACACAGTAGAAGAGACAACGATTTTAACGTGGTTCACCCAATGTGGGTTACATCCATCAAGAATTTTTAGTCCTTCTTTCTCAATCCAAGCAATAGAGGGTTACAACCTACAGCAAACATCTGCTGTAATTTCCTCTCTATATTTACAAGGAATCAACATAGTAATTTTCATTGTATACTCTATTTTTCCTCACAACTATATATAAGAAAAAAAAAAAAAAAAACTATTTTTCTTAATACATTCCAACATTAACACTGAGTTCCAAGAACCTAATTTTGGGATAAAAACAAAAAAAAATTCCCTGGCTGTCCTGTTGTAAATTCGAAAACTTTCTCTGGTAGACTAACAGACTATAAATCTGGAAACTTTCCCTGCCCGACCTGTAGTAAATCCAGAAACTTTCTCTATTTAGCCTCCTCATAATTAGGCTCCATTCCTAACAATATCCCACTTGGAGACTAATTCCATTGCACCATACTGCAACCAAGGACTGAAAATTTCTCATCATGGCCTCTTATTCCTTAAGGCCAACTGTAGTTGAGCAAAAGCTCAAATTTTCTCTTGACACCACTTTTGTAAGCATATCAACAAGATTTTGTGATGTGTGAACTTTCCCTAATTTTAAAGATCCATCTTCCACTATCGACCTAATGAAATGATACCTGAGTTTGATGTGTTTAGTTTTTGAATGGAATGTCGAATTCTTCGCAAGGTGTATAGCACTCTGGCTATCACTCCACAACCTATTATGTTCTTGCTTCTTCCCCAATTCTTCCATTAGTATTTGCAACCAAACCATCTCTTTGATTGCTTCTATAGCAGCAACATATTTAGCTTCAGTGGTTGAAATGGCAACTACATGTTGGAGTTTAGAAATCCAACTAACCGCTCCTCCTCCTATAGTAAATATGTAGCCAATAGTGCTCCTTCCACCATCAAGATCACCTGCCATATTAGAATCTACAAAACATTTCAAGCATATATTAGAGCCTCAAAAATTCAAAGAATAATTTGAAGTTCCTCTCAAGTACCTGAGTAGCCATTTTACCGCTTGCCAATGTCCTTTTCCCAAATTACTTATAAATCTACTCACTACTCCCACTACGTGGGCAATGTCTAGTCTTGTACAAGCCATTGCATACATCAAGCTTCCAACCACTGATGCATAGGGAACCTTAGCCATATGCTCTTGTTCCTTTTGTGTCTTGGGGCACAAATATTTGGTGAGTTTGAAATGCTTTGCCAATGGATTAGCAACAGACTTTGCATTGTTCATGTTGAATCTCTTAAGCACTTTTTCAATGTATTTTTCTTGTGATAATTTCAGAGTGTGACTCTCCTTGTCTCTTTTTATCCTCATACCAAGGATTTTTTTGAATTCTCCCAAATCCTTCATGGCAAAGGATTTAGCCAAATTCTTCTTGAGCATGTTTATATCTTGCATATTTGTTCCTGCAACTAACATGTCATTCACATACAATAGCAAAATAACATAGTTACCATTTCCAGTTTGCTTAAAATATACACAGTGATCACTTTGACATATTTCAAACCTTTGATTAGACATGAACTTATCAAATTTTAAATACCACTATCTAGGAGCTTTTTTTAACCCATACAAGCTCTTTTTTAGTTTACATACCAAATCCTCTTTACCTTTCACCTGAAAACCTTCTGGTTGGTGCATATAAATTTCCTCCTCCAAATAACCATGAAGAAATGTTGTCTTCACATCCAATTGCTCCAGATACAAATTTTCTATAGCTATAAGACTCAAAATAGCTCTAATAGAGGTCATTTTTACAACTGGAGAAAAAATCTCATCAAAATCAATACCCTTTTTTTGAGCGAATCCCTTGAACACTAGTCTTGCTTTGTATCTCTTATGCCCTTCATTCTCATCTTTAATCCTGTACACCCATTTATTGGTCAAAGCTCTTTTACCTTTGGGTAGCTCAACCAAATCCCAAGTTTGGTTGTGGAATAAAGAATCCATTCTTCATTCATTGCAAGCTCCCACTTATTCTTGGTATCCATCTGTAATGCTTCCTAAAAACATTTTGGCTCACCAGCATCAGTATACAAAATATAATCAGAGAAACATTGAGGAATTTTACTTATCTTGGTAGATCGTCTAACAACACTTTCTGGAGATCGAGGTGTTTGTTGATGCTGCTGTACTTTTTGATCTTATACCACTTTTGGAGTTACATTTTCTATGTTTCCATCAAGGTCTATGTATTCAGTAATTTCCTCTTTCTATTTCTTTCCTTGCAACTGATATTTTTACAATTTTTTTCATTAAATATGACATCCCTACTTCTAATGACTTTTCGGTTATCACAATCCCATAATATATAACCCAAGCCATCAATACCATAACCAATAAAATAGCACTTTTGGGCCTTAGCATCTAACTTATTTCTATTCTCTTTGTCTATATGCATAAAAGCCTCACATCCAAATACCTTAAGGAAAGAATAATTTACTGGTTTACCTATCCAAAGCTCTTCTGGAATTCCTCCATCCAAGGCACTAGACGGTCCTCTATTAATCAGATATACTGCAGTATCAATAGCATGAGCCCATAAAAATAATGGTAAGCCTGCATGTATTCTCATGCTCCTAGCATACTCCATGATGGTTCTATTCATTCTTTCTACAACCCCATTTTCTTGAGGTGTTCTTGGAACTACCTTGATTCTTCTAATTCCATTTTTAGAACAAAACACATCAAATTCTCTACTGCAATATTCTTCACCATTATCCGACTTTAGACAATTTAATGATTTTCTACTTTCATTTTAACCTAATGCTTTCCAATTCTTGAAGGTATTAAAAACATCACTTTTATTCTTAATGCAATATATCCATGTTTTCCTTGTTGCATCATCAATAAAAAGTACATAGTAAGAGGAACCTCCAAGAGAAGTTACCTGAGTTGGGCCCCAAACATCTAAGTGCACAAGCTCCAATTTCCCTTTCTTCCTTTCCTTGCCATCCTTGAGAAACCTAACTCTCTTTTCTTTACCATAAACACAATCCTCATAGAATTCCAAATCAATCTCTTTTAACTTAGGCAATAACTTTCTTGAATGTAAAATTTCCATACCTTTTCTACTCATATGGCCAAGTCTTTGGTGCCATAAAGATGCACTCTCACTTGTAGAAACTAAATTCATGGAGCAGTGAGAAAAATCAGTAAGTAAATAAAGAGTACCCACCAATTTACCTCTAGCTACTATGAATGAACCTTTAGTAACTTTCCAAGCATTTTATCCGAATGCAACTATGTATCCTTCACCATCAAGCTTACTTGCCGATGTAAGATTTCTCTTTAAATATGGTATGTGTCTCACCTCTTTAAGAGCCCATTGACATCCATTTAGGGATTTAATCAAAATATTTCTAATACCCACTATTTTACATGGTTGGTCATTTCCCAACAGAAACTGTCCATAATCTCCAGAAACATAATCTATGAAGTATTCCTTATGTGAGGTAGCATGGAATGAAGCACCACTATCAATTACCCAATAATCACTATTTCTATCAAGATATAAGATTAAAGCATCTTGTAGAATTTTTCCAGTAATATTGGCTTCTGAAGTGTTACCATTATTATCATTACCTTCATTTCCATCACCCTTTATTTGTCAATAGTCCTTCTTGAGATGACCCTTTTTGCCATAGTGCCAAAACTGTAGCTTTCCTTTTCCATGTGATTTGGATATGCCTTTGGATTTGCCACAATGTGAACTCTTGCCTCTTTCTCTTCCTCTTCCTCTATTCTCAACAGTTAAGGCAGTGCTAGATGATTCTCCTGTGGTTTTTCTTCTCATGTCCTCACTGAGTATCACACCAACTACATCATCAAATTATAATTTATTTTAACTCGAAGCAAAGTTACTTACTGCCTTTACCAAACTATTCCAACTTTTCGGAAGAGAGCATAAGATTAATAAGGCCCTAAGCTCATCATCAAAATCCAATCCTACTGAATGCAATTGATTAGTGATAGTATTAAATTCATTTAAATGATCTTGCATAGATCCTCCTTCACTCATTTTCATGTTAAATAACCTTTTCATTAAGAATACCTTATTTGATGCTAATGGTTTCTCATACATCTTGGCCAACTTATCCATGACTCCCTTGGTAGTCTTTTCATTAGAGATGTTGAAGGCTATGGTGGCTCCCAAGCACAACCTCATAGTACCCAATGCCTTTCTATCAAGGAGACTCCACTCCTAATCAGACATAGTTGAAGGTCTCTCTGTTTCCCCCTCAAGAGGTAAGTAAATATCCTTCTGGTATAAGTAATCCTCCATCTACATCTTCCAGAATTGAAAGTTCTGGCCATTGAATTTTTGAACTCTAAACCTCCCTTCTTTCGCCATTGCTCCCACTTGATCCAAAAATTCTCCTTCTGTCAAGTGCACCCAACAAAATAACCGCTATAATACCACTTTTTAGAGTAAATCACTATATAAAATATAGAAAAACAATTATAGTGTTTCAAACATTAACAACAGAATTAACAAAATAAGACAAACACACAGTAGAAGAGACAATCATTTATTGGGTGAACCACCGAGAATTTTTAGTCCTTCTTTCTCAATCCAAGCAATAGAGGGTTACAACCTATAGCAAACATCTACTGTAATTTCCTCTCTATATTTACAAGGAATCAACACAGTAATTTTCATTGTATACTCTATTTTTCCTCACAACTATATATAAGAAAAAAATAGAAAAAAAAATTGTTTTTCTTAATACATTCCAAGATTAACACTGAGTTCCCAACACCTAATTTTGAGATAAAAACAAAAAATTTCCCTGGTTGTCCTATTGTAAATCCAAAAACTTTCTCTGGTAGACTAATAGACTGTAAATCTGGAAACTTTCCCTATCCATCCTACAGTAAATCCAGAAACTTTCTCTGTTTAGCCTCCTCATAATTAGGCTCCATTCCTAACAATGAGTACGGGTATCTTTAGCATAAATGTCCTAAAATGCTCAAGAATAAATCATCTAGTTCTAAAAATCTAATTTTGTAATGTGGAAAGTCAGTTACGTAAGATACTAGGTCTGGTCAGGGGAATGGTCCCATGGATGTTAGTGGGATAGATAAAGAAGGCTTTGTTCTGGTTAAGACTCATAATAAGGGAAAAGCATTGAAGTGGACCTTTAATGATAGACAGATGGATGGCTTACATAATAAGTTTGATGCCTTGGATGAGTTAGCATTTCATGATAAAATGATGAATTGTAATTTGAATATAGATGCTTAAAATGTGACTAAGGTGCTAGACCATAATGGGCAAAAATAAGTAACAAATCCTTCTGTGGACATAGCCCTGGAAATCGTTCCTTTTTTGGAGGTGCGGTAGAATGGAGTGAAAGGGAATGAACATTTTTTGGTTGATTTGTTGAATATTGGTAGAGGA
Source organism: Wollemia nobilis (assembly GCA_028583015.1). Taxonomy (NCBI): domain Eukaryota; kingdom Viridiplantae; phylum Streptophyta; class Pinopsida; order Araucariales; family Araucariaceae; genus Wollemia; species Wollemia nobilis. Next base: position 1,963,813 of record JAQPPZ010015008.1, on the reverse strand, counting down.
AAGGGTTCCAAGCCTGGTCTTTCTCTAGGGTTTCTCCAAAAGAACTTTAAAAAAGGGATCTCTACGAAGACGGTTAAGGTGGGTAGGAAGAAAGATGCAGATAAACTTCATGTGGAGGGAGAAACACTGGTTGAGAGTGGGGTGGTTAAACCCCTGGAGTCTCACGTTATTTATCTCTATAAATAATTGTTCTTTCCTAAAATATGAGAAGTTTGAATAGCTTACCTCATCAAAAAGCTATTCAAGATTTCATGCAGGTGCATAAACCAGATGTTGTTTTTACTCAAGAATCTAAATTATCGATGGAAGGTCTATTTAGTATTGCTTCTAAACTCTGGGTTCGAGGTCTTTTTCAGTGTGTTGGGGCTATGCGTAGTACTGGGGGGATTGTTAGCCTTTGGAATCTGCATAAGCTTACTCCTCTTTGATGGGTCTTGAATAAGTCAGCTCTTTCTATGCTAGCTTCTTGCCATGAGTCTAGAGAAGTGGTTTTATTAAGTAAAATTTATGCCCCCTCGAATCTCGCTAAGAAGGTGTTGCTTTGGAATCATATTCAAAGTGTTCAGGCCTTGGTTCAATTCTATCCTTGGATTATGGTAGGGGATTTAAATGCTATATCTAGTATTGATGAGAAGTGAGGAGGTGTGGGTACTTTGGGGTCTACCTCTAGGCTCCTTAATGATAATATTCAACTTCTTAATCTTGTAGATATTAAGTTGATGAATGGTGTGTTCACTTGGATGAATAGGTGGTGTGGTTCTAAATCAATCTCTGAGAGATTGGACATATTTCTTACTTCTTCATATTGGGTTAGCAATTCTTGGGTTATTAATTTGAATGTTCTTGACTCGAGGGGATAGGACCATTGGCCTATTAAACTTGCTATCTCTCGGCAAGGAATGGGTCATCATCCAAGTTTTAAATTTTAGTTAATGTAGCTTAGGGATCCCTCTTTATACGAATTGATGAAATTCTGGTGGATTCAGGGTTGTCCTTCCCATGGTACTGCTATGTACTTTTTTGTTAAAAGACTCCAATTTGTGAAATTTCAACTCAAAAGTGGAACAAGTAGTGTTTCAGGAATCTTTTTTAGGCTAAAGCTTTGGCCCAAAGTAGGCTTGATATTATCACTAGACATATCAGAGATCTTATGGAGCAGAATCTACAGGAGTCTGAAGCTTTGCATGAGCTTCAAGAGTGGGATCTTCGGGAAGAAATTTTCTAGAAGCAAAAGGTCAGATTGGAATGGTTACAAGAAGGATATTGAAATATAAATTTTTTCTTTAAGACTATTAAGGATCGAAGACATGGCAATGGTATTTTTTTGATTATTTCTTCTCAAGGTATCAAGTTTTCTGCTTCTTAGGATATCTCTCGGGAGGTTGTTCGGTTCTTTTTATCCTTATATTTTGAGGATTTTTGTGTGGATCATAGTGATGATCATACTATTTTGTGTTGTATTCCTTCTATTATTTTAGAAGAGATCAATGCGTGTCTTATTCAACTTATTTCCATTGATGAACTAGAAAGGGTATTTTTCCTTATGAAGACTGGGAAAGCTCTGGGGCCTGATGGATTCCTTGATGAATTCTTTCAAAAAATTTGTAAAATTATTAAATATGATATTTTGAAGGTTGTTCTTGAGTCGTTTCATAACCATTAGTTGTTGAAATAATTAAATTCCACTTTATTGGTTCTAATTCCTAAAAGGGAGAGGGCTAGCTCTTTTGATCAATTTTGACCTATTGCTTTCTGCAATGTGGTGTATAAAATTATTACAAATCTTATTGCAGAGTATATCAAGCCTTGGCTAGATAGAGTTTTTTTTATGACCAGGGTGTCTTTGTGCCTGGTCGAAAGATTATGGATGGGGTGACTATTGCTTCCGAGGCTATTCATTCTATGAGCACTTCTAAGGATAAATTTATGATATAGCGAAGGCTTATGATAGGGTGAAGAGGTATTTTATTTACAAAATCCTCTTGGCTTTTGGATTTGATCCTTCTTGGATTGAGTGGATTATGAGTTGTATTACGAATCCTTCATATTTTATCCTAATTAATGGGGATCCCTCTCCTCTGTTTCATGCTTCCCGAGATCTTTAGTAGAGGGATCCTTTATCTCCCTACTTTTTTATAATTATGCTTGAAATCTTGGGTCATTTGCTTAAAGATCAGATTCACTAGGGTCTTATTCATGGGTGGAAATGGAATACTGGTAGACCGACTATTTATCATATTTAGTTTGTTGATGAAACTGATCTCTTGGGTGTGGCCTCTATTCGTGAAGCAACCAAATTTAGACACGCCCTAGATATGTATTTGGCTTTCTCTAGTCAAAATATTAATGAGCATAAGTCTATTATTTTCTTTTTCAATACAGATCCCAAGATTCAAGCTAGAATTGTTCATATTCTCAGGTTTCAGGTTGGGACTCTTTCCCTTACATACTTGGGAATTCCTATTTCTATTGGTGCTCTACCTAGGTCAGTTTGGACTAACATCCTTGATAAATTTCATAGCCGAGTTAGTCATTGGACTCATAGATGATTGAATTTTTTTAGTTGGGTTTTACTTATGAATTCGGTTGTTCAGGATTTATCGGTGTATAGATGCCTTGTTTAGATTGCTTTGGCAAGTTTTCTTCATGATATGGATTCTCTTTATAGGAAATTACTATGGGTAGGTAATCTTGATTCCTCAAAATGGAGTCTTGTTAATTGGGAGACTCTTTATTTATAGAAATAAGTAGGGGGATTGGATCTTCGTCTAAGTTCTATTTCTGGGACTGCTTTGGCTGCTAAGCTGTATTAGCATTGGTGTAGTAATTAGGAGAAAAATTGGTCCAATATTATCTCCAACAAGTATTTTAGGGGGTGGAAGGTTCTGATATTCTTAGATACAGTTTGATTGATGAGGATCATTTATTTGGAATATTCTCGAGAAGGGTGCAAAGTTGGTTAAGTAGGGATTTTTCTGAATTTGTTATATTGGGTCTCGGGCTCTTTTTTGGCATGATTTTTAGGATGGATTTTCTCCTCTCCTTAGCGAGTTTCCCATATTCAAGATCTTGCTCAATGGTATTTGGATGTTGGATGGGCGAGTTTGGCGGATTTTAAAACTGTTAAGTCCTTTGGTTAGCTGGTTATTTTCTAGTGGAAGGATCCTCAAGAATGGCCTATTGGCGACACTATAGATGTGAGGGTGAAACTAGCCCATATTTTGGCTAACCATAACTTTTCTTCTCTGTCCAGGGATGTTGTGCTAGCATGGCAGAGGGATAATAGAGAGATATTTTTAGTTGTTGCTAGTTATTGTGTTTTGGATTGACAAAATTTTAGGGAATATGTGGTTCCCCTGGTGGAAGCAAGTTTGGAATAAGTTTAGTTGACCTAAGTGTATTTTTTATGTGTGGTTGGCTACTCATACTTGGTGTATCACTTGGGATAATATTCAAAAATATGGTTTTTCTAGCCTCTCTATATGCTATAACTATGGGAAGGATGAGGAGTCTATTGGGAATTTACTTTTCCAATGCAGCTTTGCTCGTCAACTCTAGCATTATTTATGGGGAGTGTGGAATCAACCTTGTTCACATGCTTCATCTGTAGTTAATTTTTGTAGTATGGGGAGGTCTTCTATAGCGGCTTTCTTTTTACAAGTTAGGTGGAGCATTGGTCCTTCGTGTATTTTTCCATAAATTTGAATTGAATGAAACCATCGAATTTTCCAAGGGAAGCAGTTAACTACTTCTCAAGTCTGGTGAAGGATTTTACGAATGATCCAGGAAACAGTGTCTGCAAAATGTCAGATTATTTTTCCTATAGACCAAGTGGAACTTCATATCATGGAAAAATTAGGTTTGTTGGTTAATAGTCTTGGTCCTAATGTCTCTTGCAGACGAATGGGTCAGATTAATCGGATGTGAAAGGTTGGTAAATGGAATCTGCCTCCTCCGGAAGCATGAATAAAACTTTAAGTATATGTATTTTTTTATTTAAATGTTATGATACATTTTTATTAATTAATTTTTTTAATCATGATTTTTCTTAATATTTAAGAGAATTAAAGACTCTTTTCTTAATCATTATCTTTTATAAAATCGAGTAGTTTAAACCTTAAATATTGAACTTATGAAAAAAATGAAACTCCAACATTATCAATAAAACAAGACCTAAGTATATATTCATAATAAAACATAAGAAGATAAAATTATCTTAATAAAAAGTATATCTTATTACGAGAACATCGTGTGATTGAGAGTTGGTGGCTTATTACTTTTAAAATATTTTAAAAGTTAATAAAACAGAATTGAGAATCAAATTAATATAAATTTTTTTATAGTAATTCATTTGTTAATAGTCAATAACATTTTACTAAGTGAATTTGGGTTAAATTTATGCTTATTAGGAAAGTAAATATTTAGATTAGTGGGATTGCGATAGAAGCTTTAAAAAATATTAAAAATTAATAATAATGATAAAAGTGTTTTAATCAAAATGAAAATTTAGAATGTTGACGAGGAAAATAAGTTAAATATTTATTAATTGTAATTAAATAATAAATAACTAATATATATATATATATATATATATATATATATATATATATATTAATTTTTTATATTTTATTAAATTTTTAAAATATAAAAATTGATTTTAAAAAAAAAATTATTGCAAAACACCTATAATGTGATTGAAAAATCGCTTGTAAAATGACCTGAAACTAGGAAGAGATTAAAATTATTTGAGTTTTTTTTTTTTAATATTTAGATATGTATATATTTAACAATAAATTTTTAAGGTTTGTGTATGTATAAAATATTATTTTATATATAAATATGTAAATATATTAACAATTTTTAACATATATTTAAAATTTTAGCTTTCTTTAACGAGACTTTAAACATTTACTACTATACCTATAGTATGAAGGACAAATAAAGAGTCTCGAACACATGTTATTGAGCAAATTAGTAAAGGTAAATTAGGTTGAATTTTAGGTAGGAATATTGTTTGTTTTGGATTAGGGTATTTTATTTTATTTTTTGTATGTTGGGTCTTTTCTTTATTGAATGTTTGATTAATTTTTTAAATGTAGTTAAACTTTTTTTTTTTTACTTGGAATAAAAAGTTTAATGCATTGATGGTTAGTTTTGTTGGGTAGTGAGACCTGTTTGTTTTGTGGGAAACCTCTGGATTTTTTTTTTGGCTATTTCATGTTTCATATTTTATATTAAGGTTTTGAGGTTCCTTTCAAAAACTTTCTTTTTAATATCATACCAAAAAAATCACATAAACCAATGTTTAAATATTATGGATGAATATTAACCTTAATCAAATGACATGATATCAATCAATTAGATTCTTCAAATTTAAAAAAGAAGGTAAAAGTTCCAATTCTATCAAAATATACAATGCACAATTATAAATATATTGTAATACCACTATTTAGTGATGATGTAATATGGATGGGACCTAAATCCCATATAACCTATTTTAAAAATAATAAATAAGTAAAGTACATTTTAAATTCATTTATATAATACTACCCTTATAGGAGATGTTATTTGCCCAATATATTTTTATCCAACCAAGCATTGGTCACTCTTTAAATGATTGTCATGCATGATGTTATTTACCCAATATTTTTAAATATAGAAAATATTTTTTATCATGATAAGGATTCTTTTATAAGAATAAGCTTTTACAATTTAAGATGATAAAGAGAAAAAATTTGTAATCAAATTGGCATGCTCTTTTATGAAACTTCATCTTGTGTTTAGGCTAAGGGAATTCTACCCCCTTCCCTCTACAATGGTATGTTAGAGAAGGTTATACTATTGCTCATTTTTTGTATATTCTCATTGCCAATGCTCTTGGTTATATTATTTATAAGGCTCAACCTGATGACCTTATTCAAGGTATTAATCTTCCTAGGTATAAAAATGTTCTTAAATCACATTTTTGTGATGATTTCCTTCTTTTTATTTAAAATATCTAACAAGAGGCTACAATTTTTAAAGAGATTATACAACCATTTTGTGATATTTTTGGCTCTCGTATCAACCACTCTAAAACAAAATTATTCTATACTTCTTCTAATCCTAATGTTTGTAAGTGCTGAGTTGAGTAGGATATCATCCATAATGGAATGATTGTTACTTAGAAATCCTCTTTGGGATTAATATTTCTCTTAAAGATATGTATAAATATATTATGTTAAAACTTTAGAAGAAATTTATTACATGGTTGACTCAGTTTATCTCCTTAGTAGGAATAATTTAAGTTTTGAATAAAGTATGGAACCTTTCAGGTTTACTACTTCTCTTCTTGTATGACCTCAAACTTTTAAAGGATGCCTATAACAAATTTACTCATGTCATTCATAATTATTTATGGACCAAATGATATGGATATGTAGGCATGAAAACCACCTCATGAAAACTTTATACTCAAACAAAGACATTAAGAAGTCTAGGTATTATTGATCCTCTTATGTAAAGTAAAAGGGTGGTTCCAAAATGGGTTGCTAGAGCCATCACTTATGACAAAACTTAATAACACCTATTCTAATACAAAATCTTCCATGCTACTTATAAAGGTAAGTGGAAAGAAACCCCATGAAAGGATAAGGTTCTTAATGCATTATACTTTATGGTTAAAGCATTTATTCCTCTTACCCATAACTGGAAAGATTGGAAACTAGTTTATCATTTATTAACATAAAATTATGACTTCTTACATCATGGCTTGATCATAGTATCAACAATATTTGGTGGAATAACATTTTTGAAAAAAAATATAAATAGAATAAATGATAATTGGGATGTAACTAGTTGTTCAATTATTAACTAGATCTAGTTTTACAATTATTATTCCTTTTTAACTTTGTTCAAGGAGTCTTATGGATTCTTTGTGGCTTCCATTCCATGTGAGGTCCTTGTAATATTATGAAATTTTACCTACAATATATGGATTGATTGGATATGACTTAATGACATAAATTCTCTTCCATTAAATCTAATTGGATCTAAAAATATATTTTTTGTTCTTTTTTATTGGAATCTAAGCTCAATGTCAAGTGACAAGTCAATTTTACTAATGCAGTGGAATTTTCTTATTGCTCAAATTTGGAAACTTCCTATTGAATCTAAAATTCAGCTTCTTGGATGGTAGGTTTAGCGTTAAAAAATACTTTAAATTTTCACCTCTAATTTTATATATTTCCCCTCAATGCATATTTTATAATGATTTAGAAATGGATATTTTGGTTTTATGGCATGACTAAATAGTTTTTGGGATATTTTCTACACTTTTTATTTCGCTCCTTAGATCTTGGAAGCTTCCTCTGCTTGGTTTTTTCTAGCATGATCATCATCTCAAATTTTAGGATGGTTGTAGACTCATTATTCTCAAGAATATTTAGAAATTCATATGCAAAAAGGTGTTTATTCATTACAATCATCGAGCTATTGTTTAGCAAATTTGACCTTTGATCTTTTATTACATTTGGAATACATTCACTCCTATGTTCTTGGAGCTTTCAACAAACTAGGAGATATTGTCAATAGGTTTCATTAGAATTTTCACATGATTCAAGATCTTCAAAAGTTCTAGTAGGAAACACTAAAGAAGGTAATAAAATGTTATGAATCAAATGAGGTACTAATTACTTCTAATTATTCCTTGAAGACTTTAGATGATGTAAATAAGGGCATACTCAAAAATTCTTCACATGATAGGCTCTCCCATAGATGACTGATGATGTCAGGTTTATTACAATAAGATACAACTATAGTCTCTTTATTATTTTTAGCTTCTATTATTATGTGTAATTAGTTATGGATGCTTTACTCCTTATTCGCTTCATTTTGTTTTTTTTTATTGGTGGATGGTGCTCGCACCATATTATTGTAATGTTCCAAATGATGACATCATATGATGATGACATAATATAATATAGCTTTTACTCAAAAAAAAAAAATTCTAATATTCAATCATCTCATATATATAACATAAGACTAAAAGAGTGAAATGCTAAATTAATTTATCTTGAAATGTTTTCTTTCAATATCATTCTATTAATGAAACTTGCATTAATATTGATCAAAGCAAAAATATATTTTATATAAAAATAGAAATAAAAGCTACTCATAATGAATCCCTTATGCTAATGTGTGAAATTATATATACTTTTACGTTAGAATAAATGAATATTCTCTTAAGTTCTACTAGGATAGACACACTTGAGTTTCCACTCCTCCATATGCCAGGAGAACACTCAGTGGTATCTTCATTAGGTTTGATGAGTTGTTGTAATCCAACAACTCTCAATAATCAACTTTGCTATTTATACAAAGTTAATCCTTGGAATAATAAATTAGTTACACTCTTCTCTTCATAATTTATGTAATGCTTTACATGTCTATTAATAGGAAATTCTAACATGGTACTAGAGCATGATAGATTTTGCTAACATTCTCTCTTGAAAGTTCTAGGATCTGGTTCATTTGTTTTGGATAATTCTTTTTTGACTAAATTGCTTGAAAGTAATGCAGTAGTCAATTTTTTATCCATTACCTTTTTTTCTTTCAACAAAATCTATATTGTTAAAATATATGTGTTGTAATTTAAAAAATAAAAAAGAAACTGAGTTTAAATTCTGCTCGAGGGTATTTTTTTTATAATATTGAGATCTTCCTCCCTTTTCATTACATATTTTGAATCTGTATGACTAGCACTATTATGACCCATATTTTAAATAAAATAGCCCTCATTTTTTTCAAAATATCCTCCCTCTCTTTGATTCAAATTTAGATAGCATCTTTAAGCTATAGGGCGCTCTCTTCGATTATATTTAGAGTGGTGTCTAAAAGTTGTTAAAGCACTCCTCATTGGTGCTGCATTTTTTTTTTTTGGGCTCTACAATTTTAATTTGGCCACTTCGATTTGGAACATGCTTCATTTTTTCGCATTCTATATATACGTGAATATCGTGTTGTTTCTAACCATATCAAAGCAAAACTGTGTGTGAGATTTCTTTTCGATACCTGTTGAACTCAGCGTGCCAATGTTCCTCTTTGAATATGACGTATCTCCACTTGGCAATGTCCCTCTTTGAGTGCAGTATCCTCAACGTATCTCCTCTTGGCGCCATTGTTGATGACGTATCTCCTCTTGGTGACGTATCTAAAAGCACTGGATGTTCACTGGATGGTTGAAATCTTGTCAAACCCGATACTCTCTATCACCGACGGTCCATAAAAGCTCCACACCCTCACAGATATTGTTATTACGAATGCTTTTCTTTCTCAAGAATTCTAGTTCATACAACTCATAGCTTGATTTGTGTTAATATATAGCCAAGTTTTTTTAACCTATTCTGTAAGGAAAGCACTCGGTTCTAAGGCATCACAATCTCTTTAGACTTGTAGGGCACCCATCTCTGTGGCCACTCGTGAGCTCACATCTCGGAAAGACCCATTCAAAACTTCAGGTATAATATTTTTGTATTTTATTTTAAATATATATATATATATATATATATATATATATATATATATACTCTGCTTCATTTAACCTGTCTGCATAAATAGCATCTTCCATAATCTTAAAGGAATAGCATCTTAGAATCCTCAACGTATTGGGAGCTTCTTTTTTACTACATTGAAACCCACAAAGGTCGAAGGCGCCGCATCTTTGAGGAGAAAGGCTACAGTTTTTTTAAATCTTAATATTTTTTACAGTCTATTTAAGAAGGCTCTCCATTTACTCTGAGCATCTATCTTTCTAAAGGTCGTAAGAATTTAAAAAAAAAAGAGTTGTTATCTCCTTGCTAAATCTTTTCTATAGGTTATTCGATTTCAATCGATCCTTCGATTTTGAAGGTTACATCTTTTAACTCCTTTTCATAGAGCCTTTTATTTTTATCAAAAGGCTCTCTTCAAAAGCGTGATTCAATCTTGTAACCAATATAATAAAAATATTATCCGGGGGTTGTATGCAATTTATTGCATATTTGTGTTTCTTTTCTTTAAGGGGGTTGTATCTTTTAACTCCTTTTCATAGAGCCTTTTATTTTTATCAAAAGGCTCTCTTCAAAAGCGTGATTCAATTTTGTAACCAATATAATAAAAATATTATCCGGGGGTTGTATGCAATTTATTGCATATTTGTGTTTCTTTTCTTTAAGGGGTTGTATATTTTTGTTTATCTTCTTCCATGTTCATTTACTTCCTTTTAAATATGACAATTTTATAAGGTGTTTACTGTTGAAATATTCTCTTATTTGTTAAATAAGATAATCATTTCAAAAACCTCTTCAAAACATATTTAAAAAATAATAATAATAAATTATTTAAGGGGGTTTTATCTTCTTCTATATATATTCATTTAGTTCTTTTTAAGTAGCTTTTATTTAAAAAAAATTATTGTTGAAATATTTCATAAATAAGATACTTTCTAATTATTCAAAACCTCTTCAAACAATTTTTTTATTAATTATTAAAAAAAATTCATATATTATTCTTTTTTATATATGGTAAAAGTTTTGGTTTAAATTGTTTAGAAAGGTGTTATTCTTATTTATCTTTTCTATATACATATATCTTCACTTAAAAGAAAACTCTATAAATTTATTCAAATCTAAAAAATTTTCCCTCAAAATATATTTTCTTCCTACGTTCCATGTATCATTACCTCTAAACACTTATAGTTTCCCTCAAGTAAGGGCAGGTTTTGGAGGCAATTGGTATAAAGGATTGGCATATATTTTCTTCATCAACCTTACTAAAATATTGGATATCTCTCTTACTTATAGTTTCCCTCCAATAAGGGCGAGTATTGAGTTATCCATATTTATATGTGGTTGATAACACTGCATTTCCAGCCTACATTCCTTCAAATATTCATCTCCTTAATTGTAGTTTCCCTCAAGTAAGGGCAGGTATTGAGAAGAACATAAAAGGTATTTGGTATTTCAAAAGCAATAATATAAAAATAAACTCAAATATTTATAGTTTCCCTCTTGTTAGGGTGGGTATTTTGAGGATTAATATATTGAAAAGCTTCATTCTTTCCTAAAACAATTGCATTAATACAAAATATTTAAGTTCTAAGGGGGGATATATTGTCTCAAATTAATGAATTCAATTGAACCTCTCACCCCTCATAACTTTCACACTTGGAAACCTAAAATTTTAAATCTTATCTCTAAGAAATGGCTCACTCACCTATTACAATAAAAGCAACCTAAGTTTGATAAATAATATGAAAAATTTATTCACAAAGGGAAAATGCATGAAAATATGGGTATTATTAGCTCTAATGTTCATGAAAGTTTATGGTTTCACATTATAGATTGTAAAAATCTTCATGCAAGTTGGGAGAAACTAAAAAACTTGTTTGGTAAAGCAAATCAAATTAGATCAATGCAACTAGAAGCAGAACTAACTTTATCTCCTAAATATTTTAGCAGTATTGTTGACTTCCTCAAAAAATTCAAAGAAGTCTTCACTCAATACAAAGGTTGTGGGAAGAAAAATACTAATGAAGAATTCATTTATCTAATTTTTTTAAAACTAAATGGTGTATTTCAAATATTTGTAACCACCTTTCTATCTACTCAAGATGCTCTTGGTGTAACCTTTAAAATTCCCTCTTTAGAAGAATTTTGTGATAGACTAACTAGGGAAGAAAAAAAACTTGTAAGATATGAGATATATTCCTCTTCCTCTTCTTAAAAAGCCTTAGTAACCTCCGTCTCTACTAAATAAAAATTCAAAAATAAGGAAAGGAATCCTATAACTTGTACTCACTATAAAAAGAATGGTCGTTCTGTAAATAAATGCTAGAAAATATTACAACAACTAGAGGCAGCTATGAAGGATCAAAATATAGATAGTAAAAAGTAAATAGGGAAAGCCCTAAATTTTCAAGGGAAAACCTCCAATTCTTCCTCTAATTACTAGTTTCTAGATTTTGGAGCTACTCATCACATGTCAGCTTCAGATGAGTCATTCTCTTCTATCTCCTCTAGTTATACATGTAGCATAGAAGTGGGTGACTCTTCCTTTATCCCAGTCAAAGGAAAATGGGACATAATAATTTATGGTGGATCTATAAATAATGCTCTCTATTTTCCAAACATTGCCACAAATATCCTCTCCATCTATCAAATTTATACATTTGTAAAGCAGAAAACAATTCTCTTCTCTCCAACAGTAGTTGAGATAAGAAACTTTCAAGATCCCTATTCTCTCATAGCTAAAGGAGATATTTATCATAATACTTGCCTATTTCACTTCAAAGGATTCACAAATCTTTAAGTGCCCTCCTATTTTGTTGCTCATGGAGATCTTAAAAGCAAAATTTGGCATGAAAGTTTTGGATATCTTAGTTACAACTATCTAAAGGAACTGAGCACCCATGATATGGTAATAGGCTTACCCCAAGTCTCTTCTATTGATGTATTTTGTCTTGGATGTGCTCTTGGAAAGCAACATCAAGACCCTTTCCATTCAAGTAACTCTCTAAAATCCTCATCCTTTCTAGAACTATTCCATAGTGACTTGATGACTTTTCTTTAACCTTATTTCAAAGGAGCAAAACATGCTCTAACCTTTATTAATGAATTTTCTAGAAGAACTTGGGTTTACTTCCTAAAATATAAAAGTGATGTTCTATCCCACTTTAAAGTCTTCAAAGCCTTAGTTGAAAAGCAAACCTCTTACAAAATCAAATAAATTTACACTGACAATGGACGAAATGCTATAATAATGAATTCTCCATATTTCTATCAAGTCATGGCATCATTCATAAGCATTCTATCTCCCATAATCCTCAGCAAAATGGTATTACAGAGAGGAAAAATATGATATTAAAATAGATGGCTAATTGCATGCTCTATTCAAGAGATCTTCCAAAAAAATTGGGGCTGAAGCTATTAACTGTGCCAATTATATTCAAAATCGCACACCTCATAAAGATCTTGACCATTTAACTCTTGAAGAAGCATGGTATGGCTCAAAACCAAATGTTTCCTTCTTCAAGATTTTTGGGTGTCCTGCTTGGGCTCACATCTGAAAGAAGAAAATGAAGGATCTCAATAAGAAAAGCAAAAATCTCATCTTTGTTGACTATTGTAAAGAAATGAAATCCTACAGACTCCTTGATCCCTCAACTTATGAGGTATTTTTCATAGGAATGTCCAATTAGATGAAACATTCCCTCAAAGAGATCCTCAATTCATATCTTCCTCCATTGAGCCTTCTCCTATAGTAGAACCTCAATATTATGAAGATCCAACTCTTTAGGTTAAATTCAAAATTAATAATCAAGATGAGGAACCTATAAATCCAACTCAATGTCTTTCAACTCCTTCTACTCCTTCCACTATGCCAAAATGGGCCCACACCATTGTTAAAGAAGCTACTCCTTACATCCAAAATCTTCCATCTACTAGATCATCCAACCCCATTGGCATTGGTCTTGTCTGTTACTCTATTTTCTCTTATCATAAATCCTTCAAAGAAGTAATAAGTATCAAAGGATGGAATGATGCCATGGAAAATGAATTTTCTTCCTTAATCAAAAACAAAACTTGGGATTTGGGTCCATTGCCTAAAGGAAGGAAGTTAGTTCATTGTAAATGGATCTACAAGATAAAATATAGGCCTAATGGAGAAATAAACAAACATAAAGCTTGCCTAGTAGCAAACAATTTTTCTCAAATTGAAGGTATTGACTATGCATAAACCTTTTCTCCAGTTGCTAAAATAGATTCTTTTAGACTAGTTCTTGCTCTAGCTGCTTTTCAAAAGTATCATGTCTATCAAATAAATGTAAAAAGTGGTTTTGTACATGGGGACTTAAAAGAATAAATATACATCGAACAACATATTGGTTTCACTCAAGACTCATATCTTGTTTGTAGACTAAAAAAGTCTCTCTATGGCATCAAACAAGCCCCTAGAGCATGGTATCAAAATATGGACTCCTTCCTTCTTTCAACAGGTTTTTCTCATTGTGAGTCTAATAACACAGTCTACATTTGGAGAGATAAAAGCAAAATCACCATTCCTATTCTATATGTTGATGATATTCTTCTCACTGGCAGTAACTTCACTCAAATTCAGACCATAAAAGGTAGGTGTATTGGTAATTGGTTTATTTGGCCAGAGACTTACCTAGAAGATATCTAGGTTCAAACCTTGGGGTAATGCCTATTTGCAAAGGTAGTAGTTTGCTCTAAATAATTTGAGTGCACACCAGATTGATGATGATGATGATACAAATCTTGAGTAGCTAGTGGTCCTTTCTAGGTTGGATTATAAAATAAAAATATGGTATACGCTTATTGGGAACAACCCTTGTGGTTTAAACCTTGTACTTAGCGTTTACTAAAAATAGTGTGGACATAACCAACTCTCCTATGTATAAAAATACTTATTAACTTTAAGCTTATCTATAAAAATAATATTAAACCTAATGAAAAGATACATAATATAATATAATATATAACATCTTAATACCAACATTAATATTATAATGTTGTTAATTAATGATACAATTAATATTATTAATTTAAAAGGTAACTATTATAATGCCAACATTTTCCTTCAACCCTTTTTATAATATTCTCATGTTTTCCCAAGCAAGAGGGAATGTGATGTAAATACAACTGCAAGAGGTCAAAACATAATACCTCTCATTACATAAAATCTACGATAAATGAAAATAATATGTAAAACCCTCCATTTACATAAAAACTGCAATAAATGAAAATAATCATAAAACCCTCCATTCACATAAAAACTACAATACATGGAAATAAACCAATAAATAATTTTTTTTTCATTCCTGGATTCACTTCCCCTTTTACAATGCAATACCAAGGGAATATATATCCCTAAATAAACCCTAAAATAAAACCCTAAAACTTGAAGCCCTAAAAGAAACCCTAAAAGAAAACCCTAAAGCTTAAAACCCTAAAAATAAAAAAAATTACTATTTTTGGAAAATTTATTTTTCCACCAAAAACTACCTTTCTAAGTAATTGTTATTTTTGAATATTTATTTTTTATCAAAATTTACCTTTTTTAGTAATTACCATTTTCGGAAAATTATATTTTGTGTCAAGGAATTCCATTTTGAGTAATAAAAAATACTTTAAAACTCTTTTTAAAAAACCCTCTAAAGATAGGCTTTTGCATAATTTTCCTCTTGTTGAAAAGAACTCTACTCCTACGAGTTCTGTTGATCAAACTCATAATTGCTCTCCATATAGGGCCACACATCTGCAAGTACTCCTCAAAGTACCAATCTCTTTCTAAGGTTCTATATCTCAAACCTTCTGCAAGAACTACACATAGTGCTAATTTATTTTTTAAAGGTGTTACAAACCTTCTACAAGTACTACACCAAGTGTCAATCTCTTTCTCTGAGGCCTTAAAATAAAACCTCCTACAAGCACTACACAAAGTGCCAATTTCTTTCTCCAAGGTTTTACAAACCTTCTGCAAGTAGTACACAAAGTGTCAATTCCTCCTTCTGAGGTTTTAAATAAAAAACCTCCTGCAAACACTACATAGAGTGCCAATTTATTTCTCCAAGGTGTTACAAACCTTCTGCAAGCACTACACAAAGTGCCAATCTCTTTCTCTAAGGCTTTACAAAAAAACCTCCTACAAGCACTACATAGAGTGCCAATTTCTTTCTCCAAGGTTTTACAAACCTTCTGCAAGCACTGCACAAAGTGCCAATTTTCTTGGAGCCTCTTTGCTCTCCTCTCATTTTCTTTTTTCTTCTCCTCTTTTCTTCTCCTAACAAGATCCAACTTGCTCTAATACCAAATGATGTGAATCCAGTTGGAAGAGGTCAAAACATAATACCTCACATTACATAAAAACTATGATAAATGAAAATAATATGCAAAACCCTCCAATTTACATAAAAATTGCAATAAATGGAAATAATCATAAAAACCCTTCATTCACATAAAAACTACAATACATAGAAATAAACCAATAAATAATTTATTTTCTCATTCCTAGATTCACTTCCCCTTTTACAATGCAATACCAAGGGAATATATATCCCCAAAGAAACCCTAAAGCTTGAAGCCCTAAAAGAAACCCTAAAAGAAAACCCTAAAAATAAAAAATTACTATTTTCGGCAAATTGATTTTTCCACCAAAAACTACCTTTCTAAGTAATTACTATTTTCAGAAAAATATTTTTTATTAAAATTTACCTTTTTTAGTAATTATCATTTCGGAAAATTATATTTTACGTCAAAGAATTCCATTTTGAGTAATAAAAAAAGTTACTTTAAAAATCCTTTACAAAAACCCTCTAAATATAGGCTCCTACATCAGAATGATGATTATCAATTTAATGATATTATTTCTAGTAGTTTTATTATAATTCTACTTTTTTGGCTACCAAATTTAGAGAGAATGATAATTATGATACATTTTTAATTTATTCAATGTTATATTTGTTGTTATCTAAGTAAGATAGAAATCTTAATGATGATATCCTAATATATGAATTTTAATGCATCTAGGGTGCAGTGCAATGGTTCGGGTTTTGAATTTTGTTTTGGAGGTTCAAGGTTCAAAATACAGTATGGGCTTTGTGTTAAGCATAACTCTCAGATTTACGACTTTATGAGAGGTTATGATTGGGAGGATACTTTCAACCCTATGAATTCTCACACTAACCAAATAAAAAAAATTAATTCCCCACTTAGTTTTAAATATTAAAGTTAAACATGTTCACGTTAAAAGAAATTCTCCACTTAATATAAGATTTATTGGATTGTGGCCACTTGGATGGTGGCTAATTGCTCCATTAAGAGTTGTTGTATTCTATTGTGGTTCTCATTTAAAAGCCCTCCTAATAAGGTTGTTAATGCATGTGGAGAGCAAAAGTTGAATTCCTTGGAAATTCTGACAAGGAGCAGGGCGATGCAGGCTGACTACTCATAGGCATCACTTAAATGCATGAAGATCAAAGGCCCTTCCCAACACACTTGTGACGTCACACCATGCCAAGAGTGTAAATCAATGTGTTGTTTGAAAGTAAACCTAATATTTTCAAGGCCTCTTCCACCCCCATTATAAATACACAAACAAAGAAAAAAGACCTTCTTTAACCCGCTGTGCAAATCTTGTCACTGTTAGGGTAAAATAGGTTGTATATTGCATTATACTACATAGGTTATTACATTTACTTTTATACCATAGGAGATATTTACTATTCTATGAATTACCTCCTATTTAACTAAGGTTATTAACTAAATATCTTATGATATTTAGTTAGGTTGTTAGAATAAATCTATTATTAATCATCATTAGCGCTTCTAATGCTAAATGGTTAATAATACTATTTTGTAACCTACTTAAGATTTTAAGTTGAATGCAATTCTTAATGTTCGATTGATCATCATTTGCTTAAAATTTTTTTGCATTATTACTTCATTGGCATCAGAGCCATTTTTTTTGCTTGCCCAAAGGACGAGTTGGTGCCATTTGGCAGCCACCAAACCCACCTCAACAGGCGAGCTCAATGGCAGGAGTGGCTATAGGCCAAAAGTTGGCCAGGTCAAATTGACCTGCCAAGGCCCAAACCACTGTGGGGTCGATTAGCCGACATGATCATCGAGGAGATTGTGATCTGATCGATCACCTACATGGCTAGGATCTCAATTTTTTTAGGTCAAAGCCTATCAACCCATGATCCCATGGCCATCCTTGGTCAATCGAGACCATAATTACTCCTATAGCCCACACACAGGATCGACCTGCATTGTCTCTTGTAGTCTACATGTAGGATCATCAAGAGGGTAGGAGTGCCCTCCCAATCCCATGTGGATGTGGCCCCCACAAACTAGGAGAGCCAAGAGGGCAAGCGAGACCTCCCCTCCAAGCTGGATGCACATGCTCTATACCACATCAGGATCTAAGAGGGTAGGCATGCCCTCTAATCCATGACAACCTCAACATCCATGACGGTAGAAGACCCTCTGATCCATGCAGATCTGTTCCACATGGCGAGATCCAGATAACTCTAGACTGTACACACCTCGAGGTGCTGACCTGGAGGCTGACTAGACCGACCACCTGACATGTGGTGGATAGCCATAGGATGACATGACTTGATTGACACATGGAAAACAACCACTGGATGACTTGACATGATACATGGTGGACAACCACTAGATGACACTATATGACTGACCCTTTGGCACCATGTGGTGGCATCCAAAAAGGGGATCGGTTTGGACTATGATTATCCATAGGAAATCACGTCCCAAGGGGTGTGCTATGGATTTTGAAGCCTTCGACGTCTCCTATGGGATGCATGTGGGATAAATCTGACACCTAGAGTGATAATAATTTGGGTTGCTCTCTTGTTTTGATTATTGCACTAACAATCATGTTTTTTATGTGCAATTAAACAATCAGATAAAACATTGAAGAAGCATCACAAAACCCAAACTTCAACTCAAAATCATGCTAAAACCTTGCACAGGTTAAAACAAAGTCAATTTTTTTTTGCTCCCCATCAAAGATAAAAATCCAAACACCTTGATTAACTCTCTTTGTTTGGCTTAATTTCCTCAAACTTTCCATCCTTCTTGAAGGGTGTTAAGGCAAGTGCCATTAAATATCTTAGAGAGCACAATCAAAAGTCTTTCAAAACCTACCCCTTTAATTTGTTCTATTTTGTTTGGCTTAATCTCCTCAAACTTTTCAGCCCTTGTTAAGGGTGTTAACGCAGGTACCATTAAATATCTTAAAGAGCAAATTAAAATTATTTCATATAATCTTTTGAGGGTATACTGCAAAGATAAAGTCATCTTAGTCATATCAATTTGAAACCTTAACCATGGCCATGATCAATAAGTATCTCACTGAGAGCCAACTGCTTAAAGGTTCAAATTATTCAGCCTGTAAAACTAATATGAAAGCTATTTTAACTATAAAGGAGATGTGGGGAATAGTGGATGACACTGATTCTAGACCCACATCAACAGGAGCAGATCAGATAGCATGTGATAAAAAGAATAAAATATTTTCTTTATTAATATTGCTAGCTATTACTGATGACATACAACCTCATATAAGTGAAACTGAAAATGGTAAGGAGGTATGGAATGCCCTAGCAACCATTTTTGAAGGAAATAATCAATCAACAATTCTTAACCTTCAAACATAGCTTCATACTCTTCATATGAAATCTGGAGAGACAATAGAGCTATTCCTCTATAGAGTCGCAGATATAAAAACAAAATTGTAAGCCTTAGGAGAAAAAGTGGAAGACAATGTCCTAACCTCAATCATTTTAAGGTCTCTTCCAGACTCCTATAGAATGTTGGTTACTTCACTACAAGTCTCTGGGAGGACAATGACTTTTGTAGAGTTGGTAAATTTACTTCAAACTGAAGAAGCTAATCAACTCCAAAGATATGAGGCATCCAACAATACACTTTTCTCAAACAAGCAAAGTGGAAATAAAAAGTGGAATCAATAGAAAGGATCTTCTTCTAACAAAGACAAGGGTAAAGGCAAAGAGATTAAGAAGAAGAAGCAGTATTGTAAAATTTGTGATAAAGACACTCATGAAACTAAAATATGTTGGCTTAAGAACAAACCACCCAATGAACAAGGTCAAAAGAAGGACAAAGATAAACCAAAGAACAAGAATAAACAACAATGGGGACACATTGCCACTAAAGATTCTAGTTCAGACTCTAAACGAGCACACAAAGTGGTCATGACAGATACAAAATCCTCTCACAAGGATACTATTTGGTACATAGATTCATGAGCTAGTAAACATATGACTAGCGATAATTCTTGGTTTGAGATATTTGAGGCTTGAGAAGGTAGACCGGTAACCATTTCCGATGATCACACTTATCGAGTTCAGGGAGAAGGAAGTGTTTTTGTCTCCCTTCCAGATGGAGAATGTAAAGTTCAAAAAGTTCTTTATGTACCAGGATTAAAAAATAATCTCTTGTCAGTTCCACAAATCCTGGACAATAACATGAATGTCAATTTCAAAGTGGACAAAGAAAAAAAATGTTGCTTTATCACTCAGAAAGGAAAACAGATAGCAACAGGTTCATACAAACATGGTTTGTTTATCTTAGATGTAATTACCTTTACACACATTACAATGGTAGTAACCACAAAAGAGGCTATTTCTCTATGGTATAAGAGATTTGGGAATCTAATCTCAGGGTATTTACAAGAACTCAGTAAGTATCAAATGGTGAAAGGACTGCCTACTCTTTCATCTACTTTTCCAGTGTGCTCAGATTGCTTGTCAGGAAAGAAACATAGAGTACCTTTTGAACCTAGCTCCTTTCGAGCTAAAGTACATTTGGAGTTAGTTCACACATATTTGTGTGGTCCTATGTCTACTAGATTTGGAGGAAAAATGTATTTTCAATTATTTGTAGACGATCACTCATAGAAAATGTGGGTCTTCTTCTTGCAGTTGAAGTATGAAGCATTTGACTATTTTCAGCATTTCAAGAAGCTTGTTGAGAAAGAATCAGGATGTTTCATAAAGACCCTCCATTCAGATCGAGCGGGGGAATACACATCAAAATAATTTTCCTCATTTTTACAGAAACATGGAATAAAAATACTATTAACAATAACCTATTGTCCTCAGTCAAATGGAGTTACTGAGGGAAGAAATTGTTCCAGTATGGAAATGGTTCGATGTATGCTTAAGGGAGTCAATATTGAGAATATTTACTAGGCTGAAGTTGTAACAGCTACAGTATATATTCTAAATAGAGCACCCACAAGGTCTCTTGAAGGTATGACTCCTTAGGAAGCATGGAGTGGAAGGAAACCCTTCATATCTCATCTACGAGTATTTGGGTGTAAGGATTTTATACACATACCTAAGGAGAAAATAAATAAGTTAGATGAAAAGACCCTACAGTGTGTTTCATAAGGCTATCGGTTGATAGATCCATTCACCAAGAAAATACATGTTAGTAGAGATGTAGTGTTTGATGAAGCTTTCACATCTAATACTACATCAGTATACCTGGAAGATGAGGAGCAATAGACACAGACTCCTCCACAATATAAAAAGCCTTCTAAATGGTATACAAGTACTATGAAAGATTCCAAACTCACTTCACCACTAGATCTCACTCTCAATTATCCTAAGACACGAAGCATGTCTAGATAGAGAAAGGCAAAAGCATCTACTTCAGTTGATGATCTTTGTGCAGATTTTCAAGAGCTTTATGTTGATAGAGATATAGAAAGTGTATATGATATGGAAATTGATGAGGATAGGGCTTACATATCTTCATATGATGAAAATGAACCTTCTATAGTTGATAAATCCCTTAGACAGCCTCAGTGGAAGGCAGTTATGGATGTTGAACATAACTCCCTCATGAAGAATAAAACATGGAAGCTGGTAGATTTGCCTAAAGGAAAGAAGCCCATAGGCTGCAAATGGGTTTACAAAGTAAAATATAAGGCAGATGGTACCATAGAAAAACATAAATCTTTTCCTGTAGCGAAGGGCTATGCTCAAAAGGAAGGACTTTATTATGATGAAACCTTTATGCCCACTACAAGGATGACCACCATTCGAGTTATTTGTGCTATGGCGGAATAGTTCGGATGGAAATTACATCAAATGGATGTAAAAAGTACCTTTCTAAATGGTGATTTAAAAGAAGAGGTATACATGACTCAACCTCCAATATTTGCTGAGGAAGATCATGAGCAACAGGTTTGCAAGTTGGTCAAATCATTATATGGGCTCAAAGAAGCCCCAATAGCATGGTATATTAAAATAGATAGTCACCTACCATAGCATGAATTCAATAGAAGTCCATCTGATGTAAATATCTATATACACAGGTTTTGAAATAGTGATTCTTGTATTATATGTAGATGATCTGATCATCACTAGCAATTTAGAGAAATTGATCAATGTTGTGAAAGATGAGTTGAAAGAGTCATTTGATATGACAGATCTAGGACTTATCCACTACTGTCTTGGTCTTGAGATATAACATAAAAATTATCATCTTAGGGTGGCTTAGAAAAAGTATGCCAAGAATTTAGTAGAAAAATATCGTATGACTGATTGCAAGCCCAAGGCAACACCGATGGAATCAGGGCTTCAGTTGTCATGGTATGATGACTCACCATAAGTAGATGGCACGCTATATAGATAGATGATTGGAAGCCTTATCTATCTAACCAATAATAAACCAGATGTTACTTATGTTATAAACTATATTTCTCAGTTCATGTAGGAACCAAAGGCCTCTCACTAGAAAGTAGCTAAGTGTATTCTTCACTACATTCAAGGTAGTGTAGAATATGGTCTAGAGTATAAGAATAATAACTTATTCTTCTTACAAAGTTATACTGAATTTGACTATGTTGGATCCCTAGATGACAAAAAATCAACTTTAGGATATGTATTTCATCTTGGATCTGATCTTGTCTCATGGCATAGTAAAAAGCAACAGGTGGTTGCTTTATCTTTAATAGATGCAGAGTATCACACTGCACGTGGAGCTTTGTGTAAAGTGATATGGTTAAGTCGCATCTTGGCTACCATGGGCCTACCAAAGAAACTTTCTATTCACATGTTTTGTGACAACTTAGGTATTTTAAACTTGCTCAAGAATCTAGTCCATCATGAACGCACAAAGCATATTGACACGGATTGTCATTTCATTCATGATGAAGTTCCTAAACACAGGATCAAGCTGCAATACATTCCCATCGATGAGTAGGTTGCTGAAATCTTCACAAAGGTACTTGGACGTGTCAAATTTGAATTATTCTGAAGTAGACTTTGTATATCAAAGTAATGTAATAAAGGGGGCATGTTAGGGTAAAATAGGTAGTATATTGCATTATACTACATAGGTTATTACATTTACTTTTCTACCATAGGAGATATTTACTATTCTGTGAATTACCTCCTAGTTAACTAAGGTTAATAACTAAATATCTTATAATATTTAGTTAGGTTGTTATAATAAATCTATTATTAATCATCATTAGCGCTTCTAATGCTAAATGTTAATAATCCTATTTTGTAACCTACTTAAGCTTCTAAGTTGACTAATGTTCGATTGATCATCATTTTCTTAATATTTTTATGCATTATTGCTTTAGTCACCATTGATATAGACCGGTTTATAGCCCATTTGTGCATAATAACCAGGAAAACGTAGGAATAAAGATTTCTTAAAGAAATATGTTGTGTCTTTGGCTTGCATAGAATCAACATCATTTCTATGTTGTGTGTGTCTTCGGATTCACAGAATCAACATCACTTTTGTTGTCTTCGTTCTTCATTGAGTTAAGCATCTTTTTTTTATTTTTATTGGTTTTCATCGTGGGTAAATTTTTACGGAGATGACGTCTGGAGGTCGGCCAACAACATCAAAAGATAGGAAAAACAACAAGATTCGATAGAGGCAGAGGCGAGCAATTGCTACCAAGATTTTTGTGGTCTTTAGCTCTACGGAAATTATAAGCTCCCCAATATATGCGATAACAGTGAGGTTTTGAAGGCTCTCTGCATCGAAGCCGGCTAGATAATGGAACCCGATGGAACCACATACTGCCCTGTAATTACCAACGAGTTAAAAATCATTGATACCTAAAATATTTGTTCCTAATGTCAATGGTATACTTATTATAGATATTGTAGGGTGCAAGGGTTTCACAACAGTTAGGCTTCAGGGATGCTTCTGTAGTGGTGACTAGAGAGAGCGGGTTGCTAATCCCATGGTTGAATGGTATGGGAGGAGTCAATTGGTTTGGGTCGGGGACATTACTACCACTGTAGATATAAACTGGTGATACCTGCAACGTGCCTATCACACCACCGTTGTGCTCTCCGACTACGAGAGTGGGTTTACCATCCTATAGGAAACTAGAGTGGGATATTGCGTCCATTACTGGAATATCCTATCCTTCTTCTCCTTTGCCTTTCTTCGACAGTGGCAATCGATGTCAATGGGTGGACTGGGAGTGCGTATTATCTATTCCCAGTAGCTATGATGCTTTGAATCTGATAGGTTTTCCCTTCATGAAAGATTTTTCGCTAGCATTGAAATATGATAAAGCAGCTGTCACTGAAGAAAGTGATGCAGATGCATTCGAAAATGAGACGCATAATACTTCTCAAGAAGAAGTTGGGTTGGACCTCACGCTGGGGCTTTCCATGAATAAATATTTTATAATTAAAGCTTGATAATTTGATACCAATTGTAAAGTTTTGAACTCTTATTTTTGAAATTTTTAACGTGAAACATACGATTAGTTTCTCTTAGTTTTAAGAAGTGAAATGATACTATCTTATATGTTTCTAGTTTTAATCATACATTTCACCCCTTAATAATTTTTGAAATCATAATACAAAACAATATGATGCCATTGGATGAATATGTGGCTCTTTTCTGGCACGACTGTAATAGTACTGTATCTAAATATGGTTTTCATAATGACCAATTATTAAAAAAATCGATGACAATTATGATAAACAAGAAAACTCCTCAAGATGTTGAACAACTCTATCATTTGCAGCTGGAATTGTACCAAAATTTTGTAGATCAAAAGTAAAATTATATGTTATAATTCATCATTTCTTCTGTTTTTGTCAACTAGGTCCTATGGATAAAGGATCATTCTGATGTTCACTAGTTGACCATGAAGAATATGCAAAAGGATGCAACGTGACGAGAGGTCTATTGACAATAAAATATACTCACAAGTGTGAATTTAGCATCAAGTGCTAATAAATATGAGCAATATTTGTTGGCATTGATGTCAAGAGTCATCAATGTTGACCTAAGGGAAATAATATTATAATATATCTTATTATAATATTCAAGGTGGACAGATAAAGTCTAAAGAAGCAACATGAAGGTCCAAGAAGAATAATATTGTATTATTGTATTATAATATTAAAGGTCTAAAATAAATACCTAAAGTAATTAAAATAATTAAAATAATTTTATTATTATATTAATTTATAATTTAATTTAATTTAATTAACTAACCCTAAGGTTAGGGTTACAAGGGCAAGCAATTTAATTTTATAGCATCGACATCGATTATTATTCTCATCCATCGATGTGCTAAAAGGGATAGCACATTGGTATAAATACCATGTGCCTTGGTAAATCCAAAGACACCTTCGATCAAAATATATTTGAGTGCATGCGAAAATTCTGTGACCCACATGAAATAAGAGGATAAAGTTTTTTTGCTACACGGTGGCTATAGAAGGGTTAAAAAGGAGGGAGGCTTGAAGCCTCATAGCTAACTGTGGTATTTGGTCTAGTGGAAAGTGGTTGTGTGTTTTGGGCACTAACAAGCGGGAGGTCCCATGATCAAACCTCAGTGGCAGGGTTTTGGTGGTATTTTTTTTTGGTGCTAAAGCATAAGGATAAAGTACAGGAGATGTTTGCCTAGCTCACGTAGCAATTGGGCCACCGCTATGGTGCTATGGAAGTGCAAGTTGGATTTCGAATCCCATCGAGAGCAAAGCTATTTAATTTTTACAAAAATAAATTTGCTTATAAGGTTTAATTTTGCATGATTATTTTTGGGTGTAAGGATTTTATGATTATTTTTTGCATGGAGTGGAAGGAAACCCTCCATATCTCATCTACGAGTATTTGGGTGTAAGGCTTTTATGCACATATTGATGAAAAGACCCTACAATGTATTTTTTATGGATATGATGAATTCTCAAAAGGCTATCGGTTGATAGATCCATTCACCAAGAAAATAAATGTTAGTAGAGATGTAGTGTTTGATGAAGCTTTCACATATAACACTACATCAATATACTAGGAATATGAGAAGCAATAGCCATAGACTCCTCCACAAAATAAAAAGCCTTATAAATGGTATACAAGTACTATGAGAGATTCCAAACTCACTTCACCACTAGATATCACTCTCAATCATCCTAAGACATGAAGCATGTCTAGACAGAGAAAGACAAAAGCATCTACTTCAGTTGATGATATTTGTGCAAATTTTCAAGAACTTTCTATTGATAGAGATTTAGAAAGTGGGGATGATATGGAAATTGATGAGGATAGGGTTTACATATCTTCATATGATGAAAATGAACCTTCTACAGTTGATGAAGTCCTTAGACAACCTTAGTGGAAGGCATCTATGGATGCTGAACATAACTCCCTCATGAAGAATGAAACATAGAAGCTGGTAGATTTTCCTAAAGGAAAGAAGCCCATAGGCTGCAAATGGGTTTACAAAGTGAAATATAAGGTGGATGGTAGCATAGAAAAACATAAATCCCATCTTGTATCGAAGGGTTATGCTCAAAAGGAAGGCCTTGATTATGAGGAAACCTTTGCACCCACTTCAAGTATGACCACCATTCGAGTTCTTTGTGCTATGGCAGTATAGTTCAGATGGAAATTACATCAAATGGATGTAAAAAGTGCCTTTCTAAATGGTGACTTAAAAGAAGAGGTATACATGACTCAACCTTCAGGATTTGCTGAGGAAGACCATGAGCAATAGGTTTGCAAGTTGGTCAAATCATTATATGGGCTCAAACAAGCCCCAAGAGCATGGTACATTAAAATAGATAGTCACCTACTGCAACACGAATTCAATAGAATTCCATCTGATGCAAATATCTATATCAAGAACATGGGTTTTGAAATAGTGATTCTTGTATTATATGTAGATGATTTGATCATCACTGGCAATTCAGATAAATTGATCAATGCTGTGAAATATGACTTGAAAGAGTTCTTTGATATGATAGATCTAGGACTTCTCCATTACTATCTTGGTCTTGAGATAGAACAAAAAAAGAATCATCCTAGGGTGACTTAGAAAAAGTATGCCAAGACTTTAGTAGAAAAATATTGTATGACTAATTGCAAGCCCAAGGTAACACCGATGGAATAAGGGCTTCAGTTATCATGGTATGATGACTCACCATAGGTAGATTGTACGCTATATAGATAGCTAATTAGAATCCTTATCTATCTGACCAATACTAGACCAGACATTACTTATGATCTAAACTATCTTTCTCAGTTCATGCAAGAACCAAAGGCCTCTCACTAGAAAGCAACTAAGTGTGTTCTTCACTACAATCAAGGTAGTGTAGAATATGGTCTAGAGTATAAGAAGAATAACTTATTCTTCTTACAAAGTTATACTGACTCTGACTATGCTAGATCCCTAGATGATAGAAAATCAACTTTAGGATATGTATTTCATCTTGGATCTAGTCTTGTCTCATGTTATAGTAAAAATAAACAAGTGGTTGTTTTATCTTCAAAAAAGGTAGAGTATCGCATTGCACGTGGAGCTTTGTGTGAAGTGATATGCTTAAGTCGCATCTTGGCTACCATGGGCCTACCAAAGAAACTTCCTATTCACATGTTTTGTGACAACTTAGGTGTTTTGAACTTGGTAAAGAACCCAGTTCATCATGAATGCACAAAGCATATTAACACAGATTGTCATTTCATTCATGATGAAGTTCCTAAACACAGGATCAAGCTGCAATACATTGCCATCGACGAGCAATTTGCTGACATCTTCACAAAGGTACTTGGACGTGTCAAATTTGAATTGTTCTGAAGTAGACTTTGTATATCAAAGTAATGTAATAAAGGGGGCATGTTAGGGTAAAATAGGTAGTATATTGCATTATACTACATAGGTTATTACATTTACTTTTCTACCATAGGATATATTTATTGTATTATGAATTACCTCTTAGTTAACTAAGGTTAGAATAAATCTATTATTAATCATCATTAATGCTTCTAATTTTAAATGGTTAATAATCCTATTTTGTAACCTACTTAAGCTTCTAAGTTGAATGCAATTCCTAATGTTCGATTGATCATTATTTGCTTAATATTTTCATGCATTATTGCTTTAGTAACCACTGATATAGACCGGCTTATAGCCCATTTGTGCATAAAAACCGGGTAAACGTAGGAATTAAGAGTTCTTAAAGAAATGTGTTGTCTTTGGATTGCACAGAATCGACATCATTTCTGTGTTGTGTGTTTCTTTGAATTCACAAAATCGACATCGCTTCTATTGTCTTCGAAATTCATTGAGTTAAGTATCTTATTTTTATTTTTTTTGGTTTTCGTCGTGGGTAAAGTTTTATGGAGATGACGTCTGGAGGTCGGTTGACAACACTAAAAGATAGGAAAAACAACAAGATTCGAGAGAGGCAGAGGCGAGCGATTGCTGCCAAGATTTTTGTGGTCTTTGGCTCTATGGAAATTATAAGCTCCCTAATTATTATGATAACAATGAGGTTTTGAAGACCCTCTGCGTCGAAGCCGGCTAGATCATGGAACCCGATGGAACCACATACTGCCCTGTAAGTGCCATCGAGTTAAAAATCATTGATACCTAAAATATTTGTTTCTAGTGTCAATGGTATACTTATTGTGGATATTATAGGCTGCAAGAGTTCCACAATAATTAGACTTTGGGGCTACTTCTATGGTGGTGACTAGAGAGAGTGGGTTGCTAATCCCATGGCTGAATGGTCTGGGAGGAGTCAATTGGTTTTGGTCGATGACATTACTGCCACTGTAGATAGAAACTGGTGCTACTTGCAATGTGCCTATCACACCCCCATTGTGCTCTTCGACTACAGGAGTGGGGTTGTCATCTTGTAAGAAACCAGAGTGGGATATTGCGGACATTACTGGAATCTCCTCTGCTTCTTCTCCTTTGCCTTTCTTCAGCAATGGCAACCGATGTTAGCGGGTGGACTAGGAGTGCGTATTATTTGTTCCTAGCGGCTATGATGCTTTGATTCCAATAGGTTTTCCCTTCGTGGAAGGTTTTTCAGTAGCATTGAAATCTAATATGTCATTGAATAAAGTGATGTAGATGCATGCGAAAATGAGATGCATAATACTTCTCAAGAAGAAGTTGGTTTGGACCTCACGCTAGGGCTTTTCGTGGATAAATATTTTATAATTAAAGCCTGATAATTTGATACCAATTGTAAAGTTTTGAATGCCTATTTTTGAAATTTTTAATGTCAAACATACGATTAGTTTCCCTTAGTTTTAAGAAGCCAAATGATACTATCTTATATGTTTCTAGTTTCAATCATACATTGCACCTCTTAATAATTTTTTAAATCTGAATACAAAACAATATGATGGCATTGGATGAATATGTGGTTCTTTTCTGGCATGACTGTAATAATAGTACTGTATCTAAAGATGGTTTTCATTACCATAATGACCAATTGTTAAAAAAATCAACAATTATGATAAACAAGAAAACTCCTCAAGATGTTGAACAACCCTATCATTTGTAGCTGGAATTGTAAGAAACGTTTGTAGATCAAAAGTAAAATTATATGTTATAATTCATCATTTATTCTATTTTTTCAACTAGGTCTTATGGATAAAGGGTCATTCTAATGGTCACTAGTTGACCATGAAGAATATGCACAAGGACGCAACGTGACAAGAGGTCTATTGAAAATAAAATATACTCACAAGTGCGAATTTAGAATAAAGTGCTAATAAATATGAGCAATATTTGTTCGCATTGATGTCAAGAGTCATCAGTGAAATATTGCTTCTAGACCTAAAGGAAATAATATTATAATATATCTTATTATAATATTCAAGGTGGACAGATAAAGTCTAAAGAAGCAACATGAAGGTCCAAGAAGAATAATATTATAATATTGTATTATAATATTAAAGGTCTAAAGTAAAGACCTAAAGTAATTAAATTAATTATAAATTAATTATAATAATTTTATTATTATATTAATTTATAATTTAATTTAATTTAATTAACTAATCCTAAGCTTAGGGTTACAAAGGCAAGCAATTTAATTTTATAGCATCGACATCGATTATTATTCATCCATAGATGTGCTAAAAGGGATAACACATTGGTATAAATACCATGTGCCTTGGTAAATCCAAAGACACCTTCGATCAAAATATATATGAGTGCATGCAAAAATTATGTGATTTGCATGAAAGAAGAGGATAAAGTTTTTCTTTCTACGTGGTGTCTATATAAGGGTTAAAAATGAGGGAGTATTAGATTCGTATAGCTAACCATGGTAGTTGGGCTAGTGGAAAGCAGTTGTGTGTTTCGGGCACTAACAAGTGCGAGGTCCCATGATCAAACCCCGATGGCAGGGTTTTGGTGGTATTTTTTTTTTGGTGCTAAGGCATAAGGATAAAGCACACAAGGTGCTTCTCCTTACTAAGGTGAGTGCCTAGCTCATGTGGCAAGTGGGCCACGGCTAGGGTGCTATGAAAGTGCAAGTGGGAGTTCGAATCCCATCGAGGGCAAAGGTATTTAATTTTTACAAAAATAAATTTGCTTATAAGGTTTAATGTTGCATGATTATTTTTGCTAGGAGGGAGTTATAAGTTTTTTGAAAGTTAAATATTTTATTGTGGATTTCATAACTTGAATTGAGATAGGATTTATAAGGTTGTAAAAGAAATTATATTTTATTTTGAGATAAGCTATGATGTATTTATTATGTTGAGGAAAGATATAAGGTGTTTAAAAGAAGATTATTATGGTTATTTTCTTTAAACAAATTGGTGGCTTATATTTTGAAGTATGGATATTATAAGGTGTAATTGAGATTTGATGTTTTGTATGATGAAATATTTTGAGGGATTATTTGAATAATATTTTGAAGATGTTTTTGCTATCTAACCTTTGATATTGGCAAAGAGGGTGATTATGATTGAGATAAGTTTTGAGGTCAATTCTCCATCAAACAAAAGGTATGGGTATATTTTCCTTGTGAGTGATTCTTAGATGTTATGAATATTAAGTTGGAGTGAAAAGATGTGTTTGATAAGAATTGTTTAGAAAGATTTCATATGTATGATTGGCGAATGTTGTGAGAACACTTGAGTGATAACTTGAGAACTATATTGAACTAGGGTTTGTGCAAGATCATGCATATCATTGTTGTGTGATATTGTTTGATAAGCATTGTTGGAAATATTGAGTGAGCATTCATGTGCATTACTAGGGTTTGTGAAAGATCATGAGTATCATTGTTATGTGAAGTTGAGAACTATCTTGAACTAGGGTTTGTAAAATATCACAAGTATCACTGTTATGTGAGGTTTATTTGACAAGTATTGTTGAATAAGCTTCCATTGAGTTATTAGCTATGTGGAGTTGATTAAGCTTAGTTTTTTAGAAGTTTTGGAGTGATAGTTTAATTTTTGTAGAACAAATTATTCTTTATTTTGATTTTATTTGGAAGAGATATTTAAAGTGATTCAGTGTTTGTGAGTGTGAAACATATTGAGTCTCTAACCATTCTCTATATGTTTTAGTGTTTAAGCAAGATATTTTGAAAGTGATTGATTCGTGTTGTGATTGAATAACATATTGAGTCTCTAACAATTCTCTATATGTTTTTGTGATTTAAATAAGAGTCTATGTGAAACTTGTTTGTGTGATTGAAGATTTTTTTGTGATAGATTGAGTTGAGTTGAATAAGCTTTTGTTAAAGCTTGAGAGTAGATTTTAGTAAGTCCTAGAGTGGACTTAAGAACAAATTTGTGTGAGCTTTTATGGAAGCTTACAATTATATTGGATAAGTTCTAGTGAGGACTTGTTGATTATATTTGAGGTAAGTCTTGGCGAAGGCTTGTTAAGCAAATTGAACAAGTTCTTGAAAGAACTTGTGTATAGACTTTTGCTAGACCGATGGACAGTATTTAGTGCAAATTTGAGAAAGAGATTGAGCAGGTTTGTGCAGGGAAGAGGACAGTGTTTAGTACAAATATAAGATAGAGATATATAGAGTAAGACTAATATTTGAAGGTGATAGAGTAGACGACATTAGTCTCTAGTGGATAGAGATCCATTAGCCAGGGCAGTAAGGATAATTATCTTCTGAGTGAGGATAGAGTCTTCAATGGAGAGAGATCCACAAGTTAGTGTAGTGGAGGTAGTAGTCTTCTAGAGGATCACTAGTCAAAACAAAGGAGTTATCTTGTGGATAGATATCCATAAACTAGTTGAGGGTATTGGTGTTGCCTTTGGACAGAGGTCCATAAACATTGTAATAGAGAAAGGATTTCCAAGAGAATTTATTGAGAAAATTTTATAAAGAATTTTTTCTCCATGGAGTAGCCCACATTCGATGAACCATGTTAAATCATGTCTCTCATGTGTGTGAAGATTTGTGTAATGTTTACTACTTTAATATTGTTGATGTTATCGTATGGATTGAAAAGATAAAAGTTCTATATTATACTATTCACCCCCTCTTCTCAGTATAAGCACATATTCTTCAATTTGTATTAGAGTGGTTTTCTCTATGAAAAGACTTACATCTTGGAGAAATATCTATCAAAAATACACATGACTTTAGAAAGTGAAGAAGAGACCATGTTGAACATAAAGGAGGAATTATTTTCTGCTCTCAGGAATGTTGAAAATATTTGAAATAAGAACTCAATTTTAGAGGATCAAATTCAAGAGGATGAAGAAGCAAGGATAGAACTTCTATAGAGTCTCACATAACTTAATATAAAGTTAGAAGAGAGAAAGAAAATTAAATAGGATTTGACAAATATATTAAGATCAAGAGAAACATAATGTGAAAATTTGGAAGCAAAAATTGTTTATCTAAGGAATGAAATTGAAAAGACCAAGGTACTACAAGATATAAAGTTTAGAAAATAGAAAGAGGAATGAAGCCTTCAAGAAGAAGAGACTTCAAACAAAGATAAGCAAGTGACTTATACTCTGAAAGGAAAAGACATTAGGAAAGAAGAAAGCAAATAAGAACCATGGACAACGGTTAATTGCAAAATGAGGAGCACTCGACCATATTTTTCAAGGAATTCAAATAGGTTACATACTCTCTTCCATGGCTATTGATTTTCATGTAAAAGTATGGCCATAGAGTTATTCATTGCACTAGTTATGTTAAAAAGGATGTAAGTAAGAATTTTAATTATTTTGCACCTCTTATGGATAATGATGTTATATGTTATAAGTGTAATAATCTTGCGCACAAGGCTAGATGGGGAAAAATGGTATTTCCTGAGTCAAGTAAAAATAATACAACTTCAACAATTAGGAAAAAAAGAAAAGGGGATGAAAAACTAAATTAATGTTAGTTCAAACAACTCTTTATGCTAGGGATAAAGAAGAACAATGGTTTCTTGATAATGGGTGCTTTAGATACATGATAGGAGATAAAGATAAATTTTTTGTACTCAAAGAAACCAATAGAGGATGATTAAGTTTTGGTGATAATGGATCAAAAAAACTTTGTGGAAAAGAACTCTAAGTTTAGATAACGAGAAAATAAGAATGGAAAATGTACTATATGTCAAAGGGTTAAGACACAACCTATTAAGTTTAAGCCAAATTTGTGATCAAGGTCACATGGTTACATTTCACCCAGATAGATGTGAGAAAAGAAAGTCAAAAACTGGAAAAGTCATTGCAAATGCAAGTATAACTCCAAACAACCTCTATATTCTTAGTGAGATTAAAGGATAAAAGTGTATTATTATCACAAGAATATGAGAGTTGGTTGTAACATAGAAGAATGGGTCATTTGAATTTTGACAACATTGTCAACATAAGCAATAAATAGGTTGTCAGAGATTTACCCAAGCTAAAAAGACCACAAAATGCAATCTATGCATCTTGTCAACATGGAATGCAAACTAGAACAAGTTTCAAATCAAAAGGATATATGTTGTTTGAGCCATTGAAACTAACACATATTGATCTATATGGCCCTACCAAAACACAGAGTATTCAAGGTGAAAGTTACTTCATATTTTTATAGATGATTACTCTAGAATGATTTGGGTAGCCTTCTTGAAAGATAAGTCAGAGGTATTTAGTAAATCCAAGGTATTTAGAGAACGATTTGAAAATAAAATAGGTAAGAGGATTAAGTGTTTGAGATAAAATAGAGAAGGAGAGTTTACCTCAAATGAATTTGTATATTTCTATGAACAACATGGAATCAAGAGATAATACTCAGCTATAAGAAATCCTCAACAAAATGGAGTAGTTTAAAGGAAGAATATGATTATTGAAAATATAGATAGAGCTATGTTAAATGAATCCAAGCTTTCAGATGGCTTTTGGAGGGATGTAGTCGACATAGTAGTTTATATCATCAATAGAGCTCCAATAAGAGTAAACCATCACAAGACTCCATATGAAATTTAGAAGGGAAGACCAACCACTATGAAACACTACAAAGTTTTTGGAAGTAAGTGTTACATAAGATAAAAAGAGTAAAACTTGGGTAAGTTTGACCCAATATGTGATGAGGGTATTTTTATTGGTTATTCTATTAAGAAAAAAGCCTATAGATGCTACAAAAAAAGGAAATACACTATTGTAGAAAGTATAAATGTAACAATTGATGAGAAGATAATATTCATGGAACCAAATCAAGAAATTATGTATCAGGAATATGGAAGCTGTCAAGAGGAGTTTCATGAGGAATCAGAAGAAGAAGAGGAAGAAACACAAAGACTTCTTCCTAATATTCCATCAAGGTATGTACAAAAACACCATCCAAGATAGCTAATCATTGGGAGTACAAATAAGAGATAGTCAAGGAGAAGGATAATAACATCAACTCAACAAGTAAAATTTTCCTTGTTATCTAAAATTAAGCCAAAATACTTCAATGAGGCAAGTGAAGATAAGTTATGGGTTAAGGCAATGGATGAGGAATTAGATCAGATAGAGAAAAGTAATACTTGGAAGCTCATTCCTTGACTAAAAGACAAAAATATGATTGGCATTAATGGGTATTCAAAAACAAGTTAAATTAATATGGTCAAATGGTCATAAATTAAGCAAGATTAGTGTGCAAAGGTTATGCACAGGTAGAGGGAATTGACTTTGATAAGACATTTTCTCCAGTTGCATGACTTGAAGCTATCATAATGTTCTTAGCCTTTTCAAGATTCAAAAACTTTAAATTATATCACAAGGATGTTAAATCAGCCTTTCTAAATGGTGTTTTAGAAGAAGAGGTTTACATTGAGCAGCCAAAAGGTTTCAACTTGACTGATAAATTAGACTATGAATGTATATTAAAGAAAGCACTTTATGGACTAAAGCAAGCTCCTAGATCTTGGTATTCATGATTCGATAAGTTCCTACAAGAATAGGGTTTTAGGAAAGGAATAGTGGATAATAACTTATACATCAAAAATGAAAGGAATAACTTACTAATTGTGGTTGTTTATGTTGATGATATCATTTTTGGTGGAAATAATGATAATATGTGTCAAAAATTTATAAATACTATGTAAAATGAATTTGAGATGTCTATGCTTTGTGAGTTGTCCTTATTTCTTTGACTTCAGATTTCACAATCAAAGAAAAAAATATTCCTTTCACAAACCAAGCATATAAAAGAGATGCTAAATAAATTCAAGTTAGAATATTGCAAACCAGTAAGTACTCCCATGGTTATAGGATGTAAGTTAAGTAAATATGATGAATATCTAGAGGAAAATTAGAAATTATATATATCTATGATTGGTAGCTTATTGTACCTCATAGCTACTAGACCAAATATCATGTAGGAAGTGGGATTAGTGGTAAAGGTTTCAGGTAGCACCCAAAGGGACACATGTAGCAACAGTAAAAATAATTCTTAGGTATTTAAAAGGGACTATGGATTTTGGGCTCTAGTATCCCAAAAGTGATATTTTCAATCTCATAGCTTATATGGATGCATATTGGGCTAGCAGTATTGATGATATAAAAAGTACAAGTGGTTTAGAATTCTTTCTTGGAGACTATTTAGTCTCTTGGCTAAGTAAGAAACAAGCATCAATATCCCTATCTACAACAGAGGTAGATTATATTATAGTAGTTGCTAGTTGCACACAAGTATTGTGGATGAAGCAAACTTTAGAGGATTTCAAGATAAAATATGATTATCCTATACCCATATTGTGTGATAATACAAGTGCTATAAATATCTCAAAAAATCTAGTGATGCACTATAGGACAAAGCACATTAAAATCAAGTATCACTTTATGAGAGAATAGGTGAGAGACAAGCAAGCTAGGTTAGAATATGTTACCACAAAGGAGTAGATTGTAGATATCTTCACTAATCCCCTTCCAAAAGATATCTTTGAGTACCTTCAAGAAAATTTGGGAGTAGTTATACTCGCACCCCAGAATTAACCATCTCAAGAGGAGGTGATGGAGGGGCTAAGCTAAGAGTCTCATTATTAGCCCCAAGCCCCAAAGGTAACCCTTTGACATTGATTTCAAATGGGGAGAAATTTGAGTTAGGAGGAGAGAATTCAGTTAGGAGGATCAATTTCTCAAGGGAATTAGAACAAAAAAAGTGAAGGAAATGATAAAAGGTAAATGGGTTGCCATAAATGACAAAGTGGGAGATTGTTGAAAATATGAGCAAGATTTGTTGTCATTGATGTCAAGAGTCAGTTTCAGTGAGTAGTACAAAGGGAAGGATGTCAATATTCAGTTTTAGTAATCAGTGCAAGAGAAATATTGCTTCTAGGTCTAAGGGAAATAATATTATAATATCTCTTATTATAATATTCAAGGTGGATAGATAAGGTCTAAAGGAGCACAAGAAGGCCCAAGAAGAATAATATTATAATATTGTATTATAATATTAAAGGTCCAAAGTAAATACCTAAAGTAAGTAAATTAATTATAAATTATTAATAATAATTTTATTATAAATTAATTTATAGTTTAAATTAATTAACTAACCCTAAGGTTAGGAGACAAGGGCAAGTGATTTAATTTTATAGTGTTGATTTTGAATATTATTATCATCCACCGACATGCTAAAATGGATAGCACATTGGTATAAATACCATGTGCCTTAGTAAATCCAAAGACACCTTCGATCAAAATATATTTGAGTGCATGTGAAAATTTTACGACCTGCGTGAAATAAGAGGATAATGTTTTTTTGCTACATGGTGGCTATCGAAGGGTTAAAGAAGAGGGATTCTTGAAGCCTCATATACAACCATGGTGGTTGGACTAGTGGCAAGTAGTTGTGTGTTTAGGGAGATAACGAGGGGGAGGTCCCATGATCAAACCCCAATGACAGTATTTTCGTGGCATTCATATTTTGGTTTTTGGCATCAAGGCATAAGGATAAAATGCATGAAGCACTTCCTTTTACTAAGGTGAGCACCTAGCTCACATGGCAAGTGGGCCATGACTAGGGTGCTGTGAAAGTGAAAACAAGAGTTTGAATCCCACTGAGGGCAAAGGTATTTAATTTTTGTAAAAAAAAATTGCTTCTAAGGTTTAATGTTGCATGATTATTTTTGCTAGGAGGGAGTTATAAGGTTTTTGAAAGTTAAATATTTTATTGTGGATTTGATAAATTGAATTGAGATAGGAGTTATAAGGTTGAAAAAGAAATTATATTTTATTTTGAGATAAGCTATGATGTATTGATTATGTTGAGGAAAGATATAAGGTGTTTAAAAGAAGATTATTATAGTTATTTTCTTTAAACAAATTGGTGGCTTATATTTTGAAGGGTGGAGATTATAAGATGGAATTGAGATTTGATGTTTTGTATGATGATATATTTTAAGGGATTATTTGAATGAGATTTTTGAATATGTTTTTGCTATCTAACCTTTGATATTGGCAAAGGGGGTGATTGTGATTGAGACATGTTTTGAGGTCAATTCTCCATCAAATAAAAGGTATGGACACAAATTCCTTGTGAGTGATTTTTGGATGTTGTGAATGCTAAGTTGGAGTGAAAAGGTTTATTTGATAAGAATTTTTGAGAAATATTTCATATGTATGATTGGTGAATGTTGTGAGAACACTTGAGTGAGAACTTGAGAACTATCTTGAACTAGGGTTTGTGCAAGATCATGAATATCATTGTTATGTGAGATTGTTTAATAAACATTATTGGAAATATTGAATGAGCATTCATGTGCATGATTAGGGTTTGTGAAAGATCATGAGTATCATTGTTATGTGAAGTAGAGAACTATATTGAACTAGGTTTTGTGAAAGATAATGAGTATCACTGTTATGTGAGATTTATTTGACAAGCATTTTTGAATAATCTTTCACTAAGCGATTGGATGACTGGAGTTGATTAATCTTAGTTGATTGGAAGTGTTGGAGTGATAGTTCAAGTTTTGTGAAACAAATTGTTCTATATTTTGATTTGATTTGGAAGATATACTTAAAGTGATTGAGTGTTTATGAGTGTGAAATATATTAAATCTCTAACCATTATCTATATGTTTTTGTGGTTAAGCAAGAGAGTTTGAAAGTGATTGAGTAGTGTTGTGAAAGAGTAACATATTGAGTCTCTAACCGTTCTCTATATGTTTATGTAAGTTAAACAAGAGTATATGTGAAACTTGTTTGTGTGATTGAAGAATTTTTTGTGATAGATTGAGTTGAGTTGAATAAACTTTTGTTAAAGCTTAAGAGAAAATTTGAGTAAAGTCCTAAAGTGAACTTAAGGATATATTTATGTGAGCTTTTGTGGAAGCTTACAATTAGATTGAACAAGTTCTAGTGAGAACTTGTTGAGTATATTTGAGGTAAGTCTTAGTGAAGTCTTGTTGAGCATATTGGACAAGTTCTTGAGAGGACTTGTGGATAGATTTGAGTATAGATTTATGCTAGAATGATGGACATTGTTTAGTGTATATTTGAGACAGATATTGAGTAGATTTTTGTAGGGGAGAGGATAATGTTTAGTACAAATCTGAGAAAGAGATAGAACAAAGTGAGAGTAAGCTTTGGAGGTGATAGATCAGAGGATAGTAGTCTCCAGTGTATAGATATCCATTAGCCAGGGTAATGAGAACATAGATCTTTTGAGTGAGGATATAGTCTTCAGTGGAGAGAGATCCACAAGCCAGTGCAGTGGAGGTAGTAGTTTTCTAGAGGATCGTACTCTAGAGTAGAGGAGGAGTTCTCCTGTGGATAAATATCCACGAACCAACTATGGGGATAGGTCCATAAATATTGTAATAGGGAAAGAATTACCAAGAAAATTTATTGAAAAAAATTTATAAGGAATATTTTCTCCATGGAGTAGCCCACACTGGGTGAACCACGTTAAATCATGTATCTCATGTGTATGATATTTTGTGTAATGTTTACTACTTTCATATTGTTGATGTTATCATATGAATTGAAAAGAAAAAAGTTTTATCTTATATTGTTCACCCCCCTCTCGGTATAAGCACATGTTCTTCAATTGGTATCAAAGCGGGTTTCTTTGTGAAAATACTAATAGCTTAGAGGAAGATCTATCGGAAACACACATGACTTAAGAATGTGAAGAAGAGACCATCTTGGACATAAATGAGGAATTATTTGATACTCTTAGGAATCTTGAAAAGGTTAGAAATAAGAACTCAAGTTTGAAGGATAAAATTCAAGAGTATGAAGAAGCGAGGATAGAACTTCTATAGAGTCTCACAAAACTCAATATAAAGATATAAGAGGGAAAGAAAATTGAACAGGATATAACAGATATATTAAGAGCAAGAGAAATATGCAATATTGAAAGCATAAATTGTTTATCTAAGTAATGAAGTTAAAAAGTGAAAGCACGAGGATACGGAAACAAAAAAGGAAAAACTCCAAGCACGATGCAAAAACAAAATTAAACTCAACGCTAAATCCTACGAATTAAAAATGCATGAAATGGAGAAAGCATGAATTGAAACCCAAATGAAATAACAGCCCTTCTCTTTTATTGATGTATTTCACAACTCGGTTACAATTCGCATCCTCCCTTTTCAGGGGCGAGGAGCGTTAAATTCATCTCTTGGTTACATCCATGGATCGCCTTCCTTCTTCCGCGTGCCCACATGTAAGATGGGCGGACCAAAATGTCACCGCTACTTGTGTCTACGAATGTTGATTCTTGGATGCTCCTCCGATATCCCGGTCCTGCGTTCAAAGAAACAAAAGATAGTCAATAGCACCTACGGATAAAACAAAGCATGCAATCCCCAAGCCTACGATAAATGAATGAGAAAAATGAATTAAACTGTGACTAAAATGAATCCAAATGCTCTAAAAATTTGACAGGGGCATCAGGACATCACCAGGAGGGCACTGCAAAAAGAACAGTCGGGAAATTCCTCGCCGATTTGAATTCGCTCCGGGGCGGGACGAATTCACCTGCAACAAAATGCCGAAAAGGTATTGTCCCAAATGTCCTGCCTAGGAAGCTCCAAAAGACCTACAAATTTGGGGTTAGCTAATTGGGGGCATTTTGGGAAGACCCAGATGGTCGGATTTTCCCAATTTGACCTCCATCAATGGGAATATGATGATGCTACCTGCAAGTTAGTAAAAGCGAACGAATATAGAAACATGATCAAAATTGTTCAAAACGAGACGAGATTTAAATGACAACCTATCTAAGCATCATAGAATTGAATGCAAAAAATGAAAATGATAGAAAGCAAAATCTGCTATAGATTCCCAATCGCTCCTAAAAGGGACGATTAGGCCTGCAGCAGTGCGGGGCGCCCGAGCGGGCCGCCCACCGTTTGGGGCCTGATTTCGGCACCAATCCACTTGGGATGGGTCCAAAATCTCTTACAAGGTGTTGTCGGAAAATTGGGTGGTATACTGTGGTCAAATGTCAGGTTTTGGGCTCAAGATTCACCCTTCCACTAGTCACCCAATGACCTCCTCTCTAAAAGAGATCAAGGATGTGAAGGGTACAAATCGCACAAGGGTGTATGGGGAAATAAAATGGCAGCACTTCGTTGCTCACAATTGCTCTTACTCTCCTCTCTTTTGGGGTGGGAAAACCCACCAATTTATAGACCTGGAGGTCTCTTGGGATGAGCATGCAGGGGCGCCACTTGGCAGCCATGCCCTTCCAGGGGAGGGAAGATTCCTCCCTGATTAGGGGCTTCATGACTGCCCCTGTAATAGCCTCTAACGCTCGAAAATGCTCACCCATGCTCCCATGAAATGAAGGAGGCGTTAAGTGGCGGATCCGAGCTGCCATTTGTCAAGATTTGACTTTTTTCCCGTCAAACCTGCAATTCGCCCCACCCCGGAGCGAATTATGAATTCGTCCCTGGGAGGAGCGAATCCCAATTTGAATTCGTCCCTGGGTGGAACGGATATTGAGCAAAGTGCCTGAAGGTGCCAAAATGATTTTTGACCTTCCAAAACTATTGTGAGAGTGGTTAGGACCACTGTTTAACCTCTGGGGGCTGCCCTTGGGGCTGTGTGTGCCAATGCGATCAGTGTTTGCAGTCACATAATCGGATTGGTGTTGTTTTGGTGTCTACAGATGCCCCTTTTTGGGATGCGTTGTGCAAGGCACAACGTCGAGCAAAAAATAGATAACCAAAGCACTAATGATTAGGGTTTCTTGGTAACCTAACCAACTTTTGATGCCCCAAGTATGAAGAGGGCATGCATTCTTGAATCCTTGCTTTTGACGAGCGAAGGAACTCAATTCAAGTGTTAACCTTTTTCGGTGAGGTGTGACTTGAGCTTGGACATTGATCAGTCATGAATAGGCAAAGGGCGCAACCTTTTGTCTGTGAGAACCTTGAGTTCATGATTCACGAATGCCAAGTGATTGATCAGCTTGTGATTATTGCTTGTTTACTGCCCCAAGCAGGAGCGTGATTTGTCTTTGTCAATGATTCTTCGAATGCATGCCATTTCCATGATTGGGTGTGTATTTGTTGATTGGTGACTAAGTGTGACTACCCCCTCAAGCGACGAATCGATGAGGGAATGACCAACATGAGAAAAGCGACGAGTCGCTTGACCCAAGATGACTTAGGTAAGGGTGCCTTCAGATGTTTGATCTTTGAATGTGTGTGCAGTTTTCTCGACATTTAGACCTATTTTTGGTGGGTGTTAACCCTTTTGGTGACGCCTTTCTGGAGCTGAAATTGTCAAAAATCCGTCTTCCCGTGGAGCGGTCCGGCCATGGTGGCCTTCTTAGGGAGTAGGATGGTGACAATTTATAACCCCGACATCTATTTTGGATGCCAAGAATGTCAGGCGTGAAGGCGCCTTCGTTCGGAAATGTTATTGCTATTTTTGGTTGGGTTTTGACCCTTTTGGCGATGTCGTTTGGGGATGAAATTCTTGAAGATCCGTCTTCCCGTGGAGTGGTCCGGCTATGGTAGCCTTCTTAGGGAGTAGGATAGTGAGGATTTGTGACCCTGACATCTATTTTGCATGCCCGTAATGTCAAGTGCAAAAGCACTCTCATCGGGCAAGTTTATTAGCTGTTTTTGGTGCATTTTTGTGCAATTTTTGTTGTTTTGTGAAATGTTTGCTCTGGATTCGTCTTGGGGTGGGACGAATTCCTATTGAGCATTCGTTCCAGGGTGGGACGAGTGCTAACCAGAGTGCTCATCCTAGGGAGGAATGATTACAGGCTCAAAAAGCCTATTTAAAGGCCAAAACTAGGGTTTGGGCTCATTTGCACTTGTTTTTCT
Organism: Wollemia nobilis; assembly: GCA_028583015.1. Taxonomy (NCBI): domain Eukaryota; kingdom Viridiplantae; phylum Streptophyta; class Pinopsida; order Araucariales; family Araucariaceae; genus Wollemia; species Wollemia nobilis. The sequence continues at coordinate 1,921,238 of JAQPPZ010015008.1, read as the reverse complement.
GGCGATTTGGAGCTCTGAGGAGGAGGAGGTCAATTCTGCGAAGCGAAGCGCTACCAAATTTTTTTGCCACCATGAGTGCACAAACCGGATCGAGCGGTGAAGCTGAAGCGAGACCAGTAAGTGAACTCCCTCTTTATTATTTTCTTGTATTAAATTTTTTTTTTAATTAAATTTTGTTATTTTTGATTTTGTTTTGTTTTAATTTATCAAATTAAGAGTATAAACCCTAGGTTGACAAATTAAATTTTGTTTTTCGTTTATGTTGTTTGTAGTTGTACACTATTTTTCATGATTCTAATGTGCTTATTTTGTTGTCTATTGTAGGTTGTGAAGAGCCGGTATCATGTGCCGACTGTGTTTGCTGAAGCGCGGGAGGCGCTAGTTGTGGCTGACTGGGAGTGGCTTGATGCCCTCGGGCTCAAGCAGGTGGCTCGGCTGGAGCCAGTGATTGGGGATCGGGCCTACCTGACGGCCCTGATCAACTTGTGGGATCCTCGGACTAATACTTTCCATCTCCCAATAGGGGAGATGACAGTCACTTTGGAGGATGTCTATCGAATTCTTAGGATTCCAATAGACGGACTGCCGATCAGGATGACATCGTGGGATCAGCGGACAGCGGTGCTGACCCGCTGCTTCGGGCATGGGGAGGAGTTGGGGGTGGATGGTCCAGTGGAGATGGCAGAGGTTGACTGCCATATGGGCGGGATTCTGGTTCGATGGTGGTTTGAGAGGGGGTGTTGGGAGTGAGGCATGCATTGCTTATGGGCCTCATTTCCAACATGTTGCTACCTGACTCGTCAGGTGCGAGGTTCCCATGGAACTTGTTGGATGTGGTCTATCGGCTGGTGGAGTGTTCGATATAGGAGCCTTTGATCATGAGATGGGGATAGACGCTGCTAGCGCAGCTCTATGGGGAGCTATATGAGGTCCACTACCGGAGGTGGAAGGGGATCAGCTGCAGCTATCTGTTGCAGAGCTAGGGTTGGCAGCACATAGCGGTGGAGAGACCTACGGGGTTACCATGGATGATGCGAGTGGAGATGGTGGATAAGGATATCGGTTATGCGGCTCTATGGCGACGGTCTAAGGAGCAGGGATAGAGTCGACGGTGGGCAAGTGTCGTAGGGCACTATGCCGATGCCTTTGCTCGGCTTGCTCCGGGGAGGTGTTCTAGTGACCTTATCGGGACTGTCCAGCCTGGCTGGAGGCTGGAGAGTGGCTTTAATGGGTACGTAGGGAGCGGTGGCTGATCGGGCGACATGGGACCGAGCAGGAGTTCTTCCCATATAGCCGGGTGACATGACAGTTTGGGGTGCACCAAGGGTTTCCTGGTGAGCCCGTGGTCTATCGACATCGAGGGGACGAGAGGACTCTAGATCGGCCGGTCATCGCGCCATTGGGACTACGCTAGAGTATGATCAGTGGTGGATACTACGGTGATGGTGGGGAGAGGGACCACTGGGAGGTGCGGAGGTGATAGCAATAGGGGATGATGGTGCGGAGGCACCAGGTGAGGGTTGGGGAGCTCCGCTAGAGGAGGCGGACATGGTGGAGGTGGATGACTCGGGCATGGATTTTGGGGCTCCGGATCAGCCGAAGATGCAGGATGTCCCGGAGTAGTGGGAGCCAGAGCAGGTTGCTATTCTAGAGGTGCCTATGCATCAGGACATGGTGGAGGACATGGAGGTAGGGGTGCACACTGAGAATGCACGGTTGGTGGAGCTACTGCGGAGGTGAGATGAGGAGTTGGGGGAAGCTTTGCAGGAGAGGGATCTCCTGCGGGCTCAGTTGGTAGAGCGGGAGAGCGCATTCGCTACACACCATCGAGGGGATGGGGACACCAGTGCTGCACAGGAGAGGGATCTCCTACGGATGCAGCTGGCACAGCGTGATGATGCAGTAGCTTACTACCATCGGTGGGAAGCAGAGTGGTTGCGATGGGAGGCAGATTGGTCTCGACGGGAGACAGATTGGTCTCGACATCGGATGGATATGGAGGGAGAGATTATCCACCTCGGTGGGTGGTTACCTGAGCCTCCTGGAGGTGGCTCTTCACGTCGGACGAGGGACAGTGGTACTGAGCAGTCAGCATCATCTCGTCGTAGGTGATTGGATGAGGGAGGTGGTAGTAGGCATGATGCGGGGGCTAGCAGCAGCCGCCTTGAGGGGTCCCATAGGACCCACACCACGGGGGTAGTTCCCGTCGCACCGATCCTACGTGATCATGGTGGCCGATGCCTTAGGCTTGGGGGTTTTGAGATTTTGGATTTTGGTTGCGGGGTCACATGACCGGTTCTTTGTAGCCTACGGGCATTTTTGATGATATATACAGATGACTTTATTTTGTTTATGCGCATGTGGTGATTTGATTTTATGCATGATGATTGATGAATATGGATGTATGCATGTTAAGTTATAGTGATGAATGCATATGTTGTGCTAAAAATGTGCATGTTTTTAAGTTATATGATATGCAAATGGAATGGATGAATTGAATTTGTGATGTTTGGTAGTCGGACCATAGATTGTTTAGAACTTTATGGCTTTTTGTCCTAGGCGATTGTTGCGGTGAATAGCTTTGTATGTATACATGTTTTTTTTTGGTATTTTTGATGGCGAGAATAAAATATAGTAAGTTGGTTTTGAATGTAGTTAAGGTTTTCTGAGACTCAGATGTTTTAACTACCTAGCCATGACTTTATCTCACAAGACTTTTTGAACAAGGTATGAATCGGACTTGTTTTGGACCAAGTTATTTCACATCCCTGTGTGTGCAATTGGGTTCATTTATGTGGTGTTAGGTCAGGATACCGCCAGTGCCAGATAGGCTGTCAACCAAACCTGTACTGAGGATCACCTGATTAGCTCCACTAACTCCTTTGTTGTGTTTAGTCAGATTAATCTGCGGTGCTATCGTAGGATACCATAAGCTAGCTCATCCACATGCAAACATTGATCTGCACACAAGTTAATGTGATAGATATATCGTCATGCGGGAGGTTTACCACCAGTGACCGATAGGCTATCAACCAAACCGGTACTGAGGTTTGCCTCATGACCTGTCGGAATGCTGAGAGTTCCAGGGATTCAAGTTCGACTCCCTTCTTTTCTTCAATTGTATTGGGATACTTGCTCTTTTGTAGTGATAAAAATCACTGTTTATTTTTGTATATTTTTTTTTTTTTGAGCAAGGGATTGTGAATAGTGAGTGATGAGAATCACTATTGTATGTGCTTTTTGATGTATGCACTTTGGTTGTGATGTCAAATTTTGGAGTTTTGACGTTTGCAAATTGTTGATGTGTTTGCAACTTTTTGAGAACTTGGGATTCTTGGGGAATTGGGTAGGGAGGATGCTTGTCCTTTTGCCAACTCTCAACATTCTTGGGGTCATTCGCATAGGGGGATGAGCAAGATAACCGTTTCGCTTATGGTGACCTGGATTGCTTTGCAGGGTTCATCTTTCATTCACACAACTTGGGAATTTTGTTATATGTTTTAACTTGTGTTGGGATGCTACGTAACAAGGTGTGATCCAAGTAGAATTCTACCTACGTAAAATTTGTCTGACTTGGTATAGTATGTGGCTAGAAAGCTAATGATGACTGAATGACGAAAAACTCTCGATACATTAGAAATAACTGACTATGATGTGGGAGAATATCGTGAATGGCGGTTATATGCGATGAGCTATTGATAAAGTGGGAAAAATATGGAAAATGATGGTTTTGCCAAGTAATGACAGTCTATGGTGCTTCGACCTTTATGACCACAAATATGCAATGTATGGGTTTGATGTTGAATGCAGCTATATATTTTTGTATTTTTGAGGGATTGATTTTTGTGAATATGAAGGTGAGATGCAAAAAGAGCTCTATGTTGTTATGATGATTTTGCGTATGCATGGGAATGAGATGCAAATTTTTGTTATTTTTTGATGATTTTGTTGTTTTTTTTTTTTTGGATTTGCTTATTTTTGACCAAGTGATTATGGGAATCCTTGGAGCTTTTTGGGATTGACCAAGCGATTATGGAAATCCTTGGAGATTTTTGGGATTGACCAAGCGATTATGGGAATCCTTGGAGCTTTTTGGGATTGACCAAGCGATTATGGGAATCCTTGGAGCTTTTTGGGATTGACCAAGCGATTGTGGGAATCCTTGGAGCTTTTTGGGATTGACCAAGCGATTATGGGAATCCTTGGAGCATTTTGGGATTGACCAAGCGATTATGGGAATCCTTGGAGCATTTTGGGATTGACCAAGTGATTGTAAGAATCCTTGGAGCATTTGGGATTGACCAAGCGATTGTGGGAATCCTTGGAGCATTTGGGATTGACCAAGCGATTGTGGGAATCCTTGGAGCATTTGGGATTGACCAAGCGATTATGGGAATCCTTGGAGCATTTGGGGTTGGGCTATGGCTCGTTTAAATGTGGAAAGGCCACAAATGACTGATGTTCAAGGGTTCTAGTTCCTTGATTCCATCAAGAGAGGCTAGCCGGTATGTTCCAGGTCCTATTTTGTTATCAATGACATAAGGACCTAACCAGTTTGCCATGAACTTGTCCCTTAATTGGGGTGGCAAATTAGAGTTCTGCTGGTTCTCTTTCAAGACCAAGTCACCAACCTAAAAGTCCCGTAGGTGAACTTTCATGTTGTATGCTCTCTTAAGTCGCTCTTGATAGATACGTAAATGCTCGAGAGCATTAACGCGTCATTCATCAAGCAACGTAAGCTGGTCTAACCGGGCCTGCCGCATAGTGTCATCATCGATGAACTCATGCATTGATATGCGTAGGGAAGGAATTTCCAACTCGAGAGGCATGACTGCCTCGGAGCCATACACCAAACAAAAATGGAGTTGCCCCAGTGGGTGTCCGAATGCTAGTGCGATAGGCCCACAGGGCAAGTGGGATATGAATGTGCCAATCCTTATGATTATCTGTGACTATATTTTTGAGGATGGCGACTAGCATTTTGTTTGACGCCTCTGCTTGCCCATTTGCCTGCGGATAATAGGGTGTCAAAAAATTGTGCTGAATTTTGTACTTTGTGGTCAAAGCACGCACATATTTGTTCTTGAATGACGTCCCATTATCCGAGATTATCTTGGATGGAATACCAAAATGACATATGATGTTATGCAAAATGAACTCCACAATGCGGGGTCCAGTCGTAGAGGTTAGCAGAACCGCTTCCACCCACTTGGTGAAGTACTCTATGGCCGTTATGATAAACGTGTGATGGTCGAACGATGCAGGGGAGATCTTTTCGATGAGATCTAAGCCCCACTACGAAAATGGCCAAGCCGACTGGATCGGCTGCAAGGCCTAGGAAGGTACATGTGTCAAATTGGCATGATGTTGACACTTCACGCACTTCCTGACATATGCACAACAATCTCGCTCTAAAGATGGCCAATAATAGCCCATGCAAAGAATGCGCTTTGCGATGGCCATACCACTGAAGTGGCCACCGCATGTACCATCGTGTGCTTGGGTGATTGCCCAAGCGGACTCCTGCTGGTCCAAGCAATGGAGGAGAATCCCTTCGTAGCTCCGACGGTACAAAATGTCTCCTAACAAGACATGCTTTGCCACTTTCTATTTGAATGATCATTGTGCGGCATGTGTCAATCCAAGCGGGAGGTTACCTAACTTGAGGTAGTCCCTGATGGGTGTATACCAATCCTGCTGATCGAAAACCTCGACAGTCTGAACGGCCAATCCCTCTTGAAGTTTATCCCTAGCAAAAGTTGAGCGGGAAAGAACTTGCAAGAATAGCGTTGTATTGCTATTAATGGGAGTAGGGGAGAACAAGGACCCCCAGTTGGCATGATTCAAATGATCGTGGATTCGAGAGAACCTATCCATGGATGGCTCAATCTGGATCAAGTGGATTCCTGGCGTTAAATCAGAGCTTGCTCGCTCCATCGCTGATTGCGATAATGTTTTGACTTGAATGGTTGTCATTTCACCAGAAATGTCTTGTAGGATTAAGGACCCCAAGGAGGCCATAGTGTCCGCAAAATGATTCGATGATCGAGGGAGTGCCTCGATGTCGTACCATTCAAGCTTTGCCAAGAATTTGTCCACTAGGGCTTTGTAGGCCTACAGAACTGGGCATTTGCATTGGAATACCCCTTTGACTTGGTTGACGATTAACAGTGAATCACCAAAGATGTTCAATCGTTTAATGTTCATGGTGATTGTTGTCTGAAGACCTATGAGCAAGGCTTCATACTCTGCATTGTTGTTGGTGCATGGGAAATTTAATTTAAATGACAGGGGCATTGGAGTGCCCTGCGGTGTGAAGAATACTATTCCCGTGCCACCACCTTGCTCACATTTAGAACCATCAAAAAATAGGGTTATGTCGGCCTGTGACTCAGGCTCGTCAGAATCTGGTGATTCTGAGACATGGAAGACCCCATCATCGGGTAGTTCTATGACCAGAGGCTGATCATCTTCGAGAGGAGCCTCTGCTAGTTGATCGGCTATGACCTGACCTTTTATGGATTTTTGTCCGATAAATTCTATGTCAAATTCTGTCAACAACATGATCCATTTTTCCGTGCGGCTACTATGATAAGTATGACTCATCATGTACCGCAATGGATTCTCCTTAGACACAACATACGTCTTGTTGCTCAGCATGTAATGGCACAGCTTTTTGGTAGCAAACACCACTGCTGCAGCGAGTTTTTCAACGTATGCATAGTTAAGTTCATAGCTGACTAGGGTGCGGCTAAGATAGTAAGTAGCCTATTCTCTATGAAGTTCATTCTTCTGGGCTAACATGGCTCCCAGTGCCACCTCAGTAGCTGAGATGTATAAGTAGAATGGCACTCCTGGTCTAGGTGGTGCCAATACTGGAGGTGAAGCCAAGTATTGTTTAATGTCATCAAAGGCTGACTGGCACTCGTCATCCCAGTGAAATGCTACCCCCTTGTGCAACAACTTGTTCATTGGTTGGCACTTGTCAGATAGCTGCGCTATGAAGCGCTTGATCGACGTGACCTTTCCTACGCGAGCTTCTGAGCTGCTTGATGGTAGTTGGGGGAAGCATTTCAAGGATTGCCTTGACTTTGTTTGGGTCCACCTCGATACCTCATTTTGAGACTATGAAACCCAAGAGTTTTCCAGATGTGATGCCAAAAACGCACTTCTTGGGATTCAGTCTGACTCTATGCTCCATGAGGCGATCGAGGATCTTGCTTAAGTCACCGAGATGATCTGGGCGCAAAAGAGATTTGGCCAACAAATCATCCATGTAATCTTCCAAAGTCTTGTGCATGTAGTCATGGAAGATGTATGTCATGGCACGTTGGTAGGTGGCGCCAATGTTTTTAAGGCCAAAAGGCATGACCTTATAACAAAATGTTCCCCAAGGCATTGTGAACGCCATTTTTAGCTGGTCCTCGGGATTGATACAAATTTGATTGTATCCCGAGAAACCATCCATGAGGGAAAGCATTTCGTGACCCGCTATAGCATCTACCAATGCGTCGATGCTCGGCAAGGGAAAATCATCCTTAGGACTCGCTTTGTTTAGATCTCAAAAATCAGTGCATATGCGAATCCTCCCATCGAGCTTCTTGACGGGCACCATGTTGGACAGCCATGGTGGATAATCCATGCAGATGACAAACTGTGCATCCAACAACTTTTGCAATTCATCTTTGACCATTAAGGCCACTGTTGGGTGCATCTTGCGTAGTTTTTGCTTAACTAGCTTGACTGTCGAATCAAGCGTTAGATTATGCGTGACTAGCTATGGGTCTAGTCCCGGCATGTCTTTGTATGACCATGCAAAAACCTCCTTCTTCTCTTTGAGAAGGGCAATGTAGTCGGCTTGCTCTTCGGGGGATAAACTTACCCCTGACTTGATAATCTATTGATTCATTGGGTCTGAGCCGATGTCTACGTCAGTCGTCTCCTCGACTGACATGTGGGATCCGTCCTCCAACTGATGTGGAGTTGGGATCAAGTGGATATCATTTGCTGAGTTAAGATCATCGTTAGGAACCTCGGGATCCTCTTCAACATGGAAGATATCTTGGCAATTTTGGGTACCTTGAGTACATTGCCTTTGCTCAAGTATAGTTGTTGTCATTAATGTCAAAAGAGCTATTGGTAGTTTTTGTCTTTGATGTCAAGGAGTTCTTGAAGCAATTTGTTTTTATGTCAAAGAATGTGTTTTGATGAAGGTTTCAGCTAGTCAGTAAGTCTCCAAGAAAATCAGAGTAACCCAGTTGCAAAAGATCAAGAAAAAAAGATAAGTTAGAATAAGTTTGCAGGCGGCTGGAAAAACTATCGCAATTTCGCGACATGTTTTAGGAGAGAGAAAGTGCTGGCAAAACTATTGCGATTTCGCGACATATTTGAGGAGAGAGAAAATGTTGGCAAAACTGTCATGATTTCACGACATGTTTGAGGAGAGAGAAATTTTCGGAAAAACTGTCACGATTTTGCAACATGTTGGAAGGCAGATACGAAGCAGGCAAAACTGTCATGATTTCGTGACATGTTTGAGGAGAGATAAAGTTTAGGCAAAAATGTCGTGATTTTGCGACATGTTAAGTTGGCAGTGTTGAGTTGCAGGAAGTGTCACGATTTTGCAACAGGTTTCAAAGAAGTTGTACGAATGCAGAAAGTGTCACGATTTCACGACATGTTAAGTTGGCAGTGTTGAGTTGCAAGAAGCATCGCGATTTCATGACAAGTTTCAAAGAAGTTGTACGAATGCAAAAAGTGTCATGATTTCATGATAGGTTGAGTTGGCAGCTTGCAGTTGGTGAAAGCGTCATGATTTTGTGACATGTTCCAGTTTCATGGGCCTTTGATAGAAAAGAGCTTAAGGCAACGAAAGGTTGCGATTTTGTGACATGTTCCATTTTTGCTGAAGCAAACCGAGAAAAGGTTGAAGAAACAAGAAGTGTCATGATTTCATGACAAAGTTACAGATGACGTCAGCAAGAGGCAAAGGTGTCGCGATTTCACGATAGAAGCTGAGAAGAAGGCTTTGGAGTCTAAAGCGTCATGATTTTGTGACAGAATTGTTGATGACATTAGTAAGAGGCAAAGGTGTCATGATTTCATGATAGAAGCGGAGAAGAAGGCTTTGAAGTCTAAAGCGTCGTGATTTCACGACAAAAGTGAGATGATGTCAGCAAGAGGCAAAGGTGTCACGATTTCATGACAGAAGCACAAAAGAAGTCGACAAAGGCCAAAGTGTCGCGATATCACTATAGCAAGCTATAGAAGGTGTACGATAGGAAAAGGTGTCACGATATCGTGACATGTTCTAGTTTCATGGCAGAAGCTACAGGAGAGTTATAGAGGTGGTTGAAGCCGACAGAGTTAACCTTGAGCCGACGAAGTGTAGGGTTGTGTAGCCGACATTGTTTTAAGGATATGCAGTCGACCAAGATCAAGAATCTAATCTTGAGATTATGTGTATAAAAGGAGGGTTGCTTGATCATTTTGGTATCGATCAAAGTGTGCATTCGAAGAGTGGCATTCGTAGACTTAGTGCGACAGTGAGGTTCGATCATCGAAAAGGTAGAGTGCAAAGATCAATTGCAGTATAAGAGTGCATTTCATAGAATTGTCTTAGTGTAGGAGACTACAAGGACACAGAGTGCGTGAAGTTGATACTGATGTGTTTGTGCGGAGTATATGTGAAGACTATGCTGCTATTTATGTGAAGACTATGCTGTTGTATGTGTGAAGACTATGATGCTATGTTTTTTGCAAAAGAGTATAAGTTGATCGAGTGTTGTTGTGTTTGCGCAGACTATGAAAAGTTGGTTTTGACCAAGTACAACTATAATAGAAAAGAAAAGAGGAAGAGGATAGATTTGTGCCAGATCGAAGGACTATGTTTTGGTGCAGATAAGAGGACCAGCTTACGGTGATAGAGTTGAGGACAGAGATCTCCAGCCATAGCAGGGAATACAGGTGTCTTCTGTGGAAATAGTTCCACTTGCTAAGGGCATAAAAGATAGAGGTCTTCTAGAGGGTCACCATCCAAAGCAAAATTAGGGGAAGGTGTCTCCTTTGAGCTGAGGCTCATAAACATTGTAATCAGGAAGGATTCCCAGAGGACTTTGATACAACTTTTAGAAGAAAATTTTTATCCGTGGAGTAGCCCACCTTGGGTGAACCACATAAATTGTTGTGTCTCTTTGTGGATTACATTTTGTGCATTGTTTTACTACTGTTATTACTACTATCTTTATTCTGCATGTTATTGATTTGAAAGCTATTTTGAAAGATAAAGTTAAAAGTGGTCTTATACTGTTCATCCCCCCTCTCAGTATAAGCTTGTGTTCTTCAAGATATCCTGAGTTGGCCCAGGGGTAAAATGAAGCATTTCACCAAAAGGCCAATACTCGGATGGGGATGGAGGGGAATTGATACGATCCCAGTCTATGGCATCGATGTCGAGAGACAATGACTGTGTTGAATCAGCCAGATTACGGATGGGGGCGGTTAAGTCAATGGCGATCATGTTGAGGGAATGATTTTGGTCTCCATTACCATAGGTGTGGGTGCTCGAACATCTTGGATTATCTCTATGCTCTGGATCTGGCTCTAGAGGGACAAGCACTAATGGATCGGCCCTATGTGCAAATAGGAAGACAGGGTCTGCCCTCAGCATGGATGGCACTATAGGGTCTCTGGACGAAAGGTATGCTTCGTATGCCCAGAGTAGCGGATCCAACACTTGGTCCCATCGCACTAGGTCTATGTACCACTCATGCCCAAGCCTTATGTTTAATTGTTTGAACATGTCATTAATCTGAAGGGGTATGGTTGCTACATTTGTCGTATGTGATTAAGATATGCCATCTCAGTTTTGTATTCATAATCACTATCAAAGATCCAAAGGCCTTTGTTGGCTTTGAATGCTTGCGGCATTAAAGGCTCACCTTACTCAAGCAAATTGATCTGGCCCCATTGGGGTTATTTTGCTCTCTACGATGGGGCCTGATTTCCTTGGAGTGGCGCCTACTCGATTGGAGCGTCTAAAGGGAACATTGCCAAGAGGTTTCCTTGATAATCATCCATGGGGATCACTTATGAGTGATTGCTATCTGATTCGAAGGGGTCCCATGGTGCTACCTCATATTTTTATTTGTCCTCTAAGGACCCTTCTTGCCATTGTCTAGACCCTCCCTGAAAATGAGCTCTCGAGCTCTCTCCTCTCTCGAGCGAAGGAAAGGGATTGCTAGGGCCAACAAGGTTTATTGCCGTTAATGGGAGATAATCCCTCAATGTATATGTGGTATTAGGGTTGGCATATGGATTAGATGCCAATCCCCCCTTGTTGCCTATCCCTAGGCCTTGCATGTCATCTACCAAGATGTCCAAGGGTAGGGGGTGGTTGAACCCTACTCCTGAATTGTCATACGACATTTGGTATCTTGGTTGGCAAAGAACACGTACCCCCTACTCATATCTGCCTAACCCATATCCGTTCCAATTGCATTGGCCAAGGTATCTCAGAGCAAAGTCTGGGTTAGACAAATAATTGATATTTTCAGCAAAAGGCTCTTCATCTTTGTCCTCTTGCGTGCATGGTGCAACGCCATGATCAAGGTCCCCATACAAAAAATTTTTTTGGTTCGGCAGGTAGCCTAGGGGAACAATAGTGCCAATGGGAAGGCAAGGTCTCCCCATGTACTGCATGGACTCCAGTGTGGGTGTTGCTACAATATTTTGCACCAGATACTCTCCCAGGCCCGTATTGGCTATTTCAATGTTGATCGTTGGGCGGTTTAGGGGGAGGGAATGGAAGTTCTCCTTGGGTCCACTCCATGTCGGGTGGACTAGGAGCCTCGACTTCCATTAAGCTCGACATTTCCTCCGTAGAGATAGTTGATATTGATGGCAGTGTCTCTTCCAAAGTTTTTTCCTCTTCCAGGTTTATTCCCTTTGTCCTTTTGTTTGGTCCCCATAGATGGTGTCGTTGGTGGAGGACCAGACGATGAAGATGAACCTGGCTAGGATTTTGGAGAACTTGTTAATGGGGATGCCTATGAAATCGGACCCTGTTTAGATGGATTTAATTGGAAATCCAAATGCGTCGATGGTAAGGTCGATTGCGACATCAGCTGCACTGCATTACAATACTTGAAGTGTTCTAAGTCCGCTGGGACTACATGCACCTCCCCTTCAAATGTATACTTCCAGCATTGGTGAGCTATCGAAGGGACACACTTCATGTCCCTGATCCACGACCAACCCAACAATATGTTGTAGGCCATCTCACCCTCCAATATGTGGCACAATGTAGGTATGGTCTTTTGTCCCACTTGGATTGGCAGGACTATTGTGCCAACTGTCAAGAAGATTGCATCATTGAATGCTCGTAGAGTGTAGGTGGAAGCTGTTATGTGAGATGTGGGCAACTTCAGATGCTTTAGGGCCGCATTTGTGATGATATTACTGGACGAGCCAGTGTATATCAACACCCTCTTGTATGGGCTCTCGTTGACCCGCGCGATAACGTGCAGGGGTGGATTTGCCATGTCATCAGTCACTGATCTCAATTCATCTTCTTGAAATGTGATGACCATATTAGTGCATCATTTTACATGCCCCACGAAGTTGTTGAAAGAATTCATCTCATGGGGCTGCAACTCGATGGATTTCAAAATCTCCATTAGAGCTTCTCGATGGGGCATTGATTGTTGTATAAGATCATATATGGAGAGCCTAGCCGAGGTGGTCCTCAAACTCTGAGTTAGTTTGGTCCAAAGTGTGGCCACTAGTCTAGATGGAGGAGGTTGTGCAAGGTGCTATTATGGTTGGGACGTTGTTGGCACCTCTCCTGCAGCTGTCGCAGGAGTATTCATGCTCGGATACCTCCTGTTCTAAGTCACTATACTTATCATCCCTACATACCCCTGCATGGGGTAGTTCTGTGTGACCTCGTTAAATTGTAGGGTCTTTGCATGCAGAGCATGGGCATGCAAGGGGTCTTTGAAGACCTCCATTTTTTGATTGCTTGGTGCGACGGGATTATCCACCGCTAGTGTTTTGTTATCAATCAGGTCTTGCACCAAGCCCTTAAATTTCCAATAGACATTTAGGTCATGTCCCTGCCACCTATGGAACTTGTAGTACAAGTCCTATCTATACCCCTTAGGCTTGTATGTGTTGGGATCTATAGTTTGAACCTCTGGCAGGTTGATCAGGTTTGCCACTAACAAGCAGTCAAACAAGGAGTCCCTGGACTCTGTGTAGGGTGTGAATTGTTGCCTAGGGTGATGCTGCTAACCCTGTTCTTGCCTCTGATTTTCTCTGTCATAGTTCTTAGGAGGCACTACATAACAACTATGGTAACTCACTACAAGCTATATAGGTTTTTATCTCTTTTATGATTTTTTATGCTACACTAAACAGAAAAGATCACACACACACACACACAAGTAGTGATTATCTCGTTTAAATATTGAACGTGTGTCCTAGACTTGGTTTAGTGTGTTTTGATTTTTGTTTTGTTTTGTTTTTGGTTTTGAAGGTTTTAAAGAATGTTTAAATGTAAAATTATGGCTCTTATGACTCCCAAGAAATGGTCACCCCTTCGATATACCATTGCCAGGCCGATATACCAACCTCTCTATATACCCTCCCTTACATGAGGGAAACTATAGGTATGTGAGAGCAGATGGTACATGGAACGTAGGCGGTATGAAAGGGGGATCACCCTGTTTATGACACCTACCATAGAAGACTTATCCTCGTGCACTGGGAATCACCCTAGCTACACTCGGTTAGCTTTCGTCAGGATTTACATCTAGCAACAGTTGCGATCGGGGTAATGGATGCAAAAATCAAGCCAAGGTGGTGATGAAATCCATCGTTGGTCTTGATCAAGGGCTGGGATTTTATGACCAGTGCCTTGGTTTTTAATTTGCCACGTGGTGTGTGGGGTTATTTTTATTTCACAAAAGGAAACAAGCAAATGGCAAAAGGAAAACTTTCCCTAAGCAAACAAATAATTCAAAAATAGAAACAGTAAAAATAACCAATGACAAAGAAAGTGTAGAATCATTACCTCTTCTCTGCCCAGACCTTCTGATCCTGAGTCTCTGTCCTAAAAATGTTTAGAGAGCTATTCATTCCTGGGTCAAATGAATAATAGAACTGGATTCATCACAGGGTGGGGCGCATTCCCATTTGTCCTTGGATGAGATGAATTACAGTTCTATGTTTGCCACAGATTGGAACGAACAACAGTCTTGCTTTCCAAAAAAAGAGATACCTAGAAGTAAGGCAAATTTTGATCAGATTACTTATCAAAAAAAAGCATAGTACAGAGTCCCACCATGATCGCCACTGAAAGCACGAGGATACGAAAACAAAAAAGGACAAACTCCAAGCACGATGCAAAAATGAAATTAAACTCAACGCTAAATCCTACGAATTAAAAAAAATGCATGAAATGGAGAAAACATGAATTGAAACCCAAATTAAATAATAGGCCTTCTATTTTATTGATGTATTTCATGATTCGGTTACAATTTGCATCCTCCCTTTTCAGGGGTGAGGAGCGTTAAATTCATCTCTTGGTTACATCCATGGATAGCCTTCCTTCTTCCGCATGCCCACATGTAAGATGGGCGGACCAAAATGTCATCACTGATTGTGTCTGTGAATGTTGATTCTTGGATGCTCCTCTGCTATCCTGGTCCTATGCTCAAGGAAACAAAAGATATTCAATAGCACCTGCAGATAAAACAAAGCATGCAATCCCCAAGCCTATGATAAATGAATGAGAAAATGAATTAAACTGTGACTAAAATGAATCCAAATGCTCTAAAAATGTGACAGGGGCATCAAGACATCACCAGGAGGGCACTGCATAAATAACAGTTAGGAAATTCCTCGTCGATTTGAATTCGTTTCGAGGCGGGATGAATTCACCTACAACAAAATGTCAAAAATGTAATGTCCCAAATGTCCTACCTAGGAAGCTCCAAAAGATCTATAAATTTGGTTTTATCTAATTAAGGGAATTTTGGGAAGACCCAGATGGTCGGATTTTCCCAATTTGACCTTCGTCAATAGGAATCTGATGATGCTACCTGCAAGTTAGTAAAAGCGAACAAATATAGAAACATGATCAAAATTGTTCAAAACGAGACAAGATTTAAATGACAACCTATCTAAGCATCATAGAATTGAATGCAAAAAATTAAAATTATAGAAATCAAGATCTGCTATAGATTACCAGTCGCTCCTAAAAGGGACGATTAGGCCTGCAGCAGTGCAGGGCACCTGGGTGGGCCGCCCACCATTTGGGGCCTGATTTTGGCACCAATCCACTTGAGATGGGTCCAAAATATATTACAAGGTGTTGTCGACAAATTGGGTGGTATATTGTGGTCAAATGTCGGGTTTTGGGCTCAAGATTTGTCCTTCCAATAGTCACCCAATGACCTCCTCTCTAAAAGAGATCAAGGATGTGAAGGGTACAAATCGCAAAAGGGTGTATGGGGAAATAAAATGGCAACACTTTGTTTCTCAAAAATGCTCTTGCTCTCCTCTATTTTGGGGTGAGAAAACCCACCAATTTATAGACCTGGAGGTCTCTTGGGATGAGCATGTAGGGGTACCACTTGGCAGCCATGCCCTTCCATGGGAGGGAAGATTCCTCCCTGATTAGGGGCTTCATGACTGCCCCTGTAACAGCCTCTAATGCTCGAAAATGCTCACCCATGCTCCCATGAAATGAAGGAGGTGTTAAGTGGTGGATCTGAGCTGCCATTTGTCAAGATTTGACTTTTTGCCCGTCAAACCTACAATTCGCCCCACCTTGGAGCAAATTATGAATTCGTCCCTGGATGGAGCAAATCCCAATTTGAATTCATCCCTAGGTGGAACGAATATTGAGAAAAGTTCCTGAAGGTGCCAGAATTATTTTTGATCTTCCAAAACTACTGTGAGAGTGGTTAGGACCACTATTTAACCTCTGGGGGCTGCCCTAGGGGCTGTGTGTGCCAATGTGATCAGTGTTTGTAGTCACATAATCGGATTGGTGTTGTTTTGGTGTCTAGAAAAATACCAAGGTACTACAAGATATACAATTTGAAAAATAAAAAGAGGAGCCAAGCCTTCAAGAAGCAGAGACTTCAAACAAATACAAGCAAGTGACTTATGCTTTAAAAGGAAAAGATATCAGGAAAGAAGAAAGTAAGTAAGAACCATGGACAAAGGTTAATGATAAAATGAGGAGCACTCGACCATATTTTTCAAGGCATTCGTACAGGTTACATACTCTCTTCCATGGCTATTGCTTTTCATGTAACAAATATGGTCATAGAGCCATTCATTGCACTGGTTATGTTAAAAAGGATGTAAATAAGAATTTTAATTCTTTTACACCTCTTATGGATACTGATGTTATATGTTATGAGTGCAATAATATTGGTCACAAGGCTAGATGGGGCAAAATGGTATTGCTTGATTCAAGTAAAAGTAATACAACTTCATCAATTAGGAAAGAAAGAAAAGAGGATGAGAAAACTAAATAAATGTTAGTTCAAACAAATCTTCATGCTCAGGATAAATAATAACAATGGTTTCTTGATAGCGGGTGCTCTAGATACATGATAGGAGATAAAGATAAATTTCTTGTACTCAAAGAAACCAATAGAGGATCAGTAAATTTTTGTGATAATGGATCAACAAAAATTTGTGGAAAGGGAACTCTAAGTTTAGATAACATGAAAACAAGAACAAAAAATGTACTATATGTCAAAGGGTTAAGACACAATATACTAAGTGTAAGCCAACTTTGTGATCAAGATCACATGATTACATTTCACCCAAATAGATATGAAATAAGAAAGTCAAAAACTAAAAAAGCCATTGCAAATGCAAGTAGAACTCCAAACAAAATCTATATGCTTAGTGATATTAAAGAAGAAAAGTATTTTCTATAACAATAATATGAGAGTTGGTTGTGGCATAGAAGAATGGTTCATTTGAATTTTGATAACATAGTCAACATAAGTAATAAACAGGTTGTCAAAGATCTACCCAAGCTAAAAAGGCAGCAAAACACAATATGTGCATCTTGTAAACCCGAAATGTGATAGACATAGAAATAGGTTAACCCTTGATAGATTTGATGACCTCCTTCATATTTAGACATTTATCTTTAGCAATATGCTCATTAATTAGTATATCTAATCCCTAATGTAGGGGTTCCATGCCTCTTTTGCACTGCACATTAATCATAGATTTATCCATGGACTTAAAGAGGAACTTAGGTTCGTTAATTTGTTGCTCCCTATAAAGATGATTAAAAAACAAAGCATGATAGCTACGAACAACATCATTAGAATAATCAAGAACAAAATAATCCATTATAACATAGAGAACATTATCCCAAGGGAGAAAAGTGACTTAGCTCTAAACCCGTTTTACTCCCTTAGAAGATACTCGTCCTCATATAGGAAATAACTAATCTCATAGAGGAGAGAATGATTTTTCTTGTAATAGGCACCATATAAAGAGAGACTAATAATTTTACTTATCAAATAAAGAGAGATTTCGATCTCAAAATTGCCCACTCTCACCCACCCCTTGTTCCAATAGTGCACCATCCATCTTGAGATAATCAAATTGTGTCCATGGAACTTCATGATACAATCCAGAAGACCAATATTCTTCAAAATTAGCTTAACCTCCTTGTCAACCACCAATTAAAATAGCTCTAACCGAATCTTCATAGGTCTAGCTCTAGCATTAGATAACTTGGTGTTACCCATTAAGACAATAACACACCAAGGGAAAATCCTTAGTTTGAAGAAAATATAATGACTAAAGGTGGTAAGACTAGATAAGGGGATGGGATAAAAGGGAAAATGAATTCGTAACCAATCCAAAATGAGTATATTACAATGCACCAACCACTTCCCAAAATTTTGATACCCAAGCACAAACACCTTCCCCATGGAAGACTTTCATCCAAGGAGGAAAACGAGGATACCACAAGGTGAATCACTCGTATAGTAGCAAAAATGCAAGTAAGGCAAGGATAGTGAATGAGAGAGGTACTCTATAGGGAAATTCAGAGATACCACAACTAGAAGACTAACAATTCACTCAATCGAATCACAAGGTGCTCATCACTAAGGTAAAACAATGTACCCACAAAGGAGAGGTAAATACAAGAAAAGGTGCAAGTCCCTAGGCTACCATTAATCTCATTCTCGTTAAATGGATAGACTTACTGATGAAGAGGATTGGGAAGCCCGTTGGTGCTCAAGGATTTGAAATTTGAAAATCTTCCAATGATCAAAACAATCCCTATGAGTATTAACCACTTCTTAAAGTAAATTCAAGGGCACCACCATGCCTAGTGACTACCCACTCTCTGAGATATATTAAACGGTTCCATAATTCAAAATATTTATCAAATCTATCAAGAAATTCTCCTTCTATGCTATGAATTTGGTGTGGGTGGCCCCATAATTAGACATTTGATCAACCAAGGCATTCCCTTCTCTAAAAATATGCCTTACTAAGACTTACAAGAAACTCCTTAAAGGCCTTCTTGAATAAATGATGTAATTAATAATGTTCCAACTTGGAGCAGCATCAGACTTGAGGATATTAACCACATTCAATGAATCTACTTCCACCACCACATAGTTTACCTTCATCTCAACTAATAACTTTATGTCTAGATAGGCTACTCTTGCCTCCACAACATGGGATGTTTAGTGGTACAGGTGTTATACATAGGCTACAATAACTTTACGGTTATTGTTCCTGATTAATCCTTCAAATTCAACAAAATCTAGGTTGCCTTTGGAGGTCCCATAAAAATTAAGCTTGAGCTAGCCTACTAGGGGAGGGCACCATCACACCAAATTTCTAGGATTAAGTGGAGCGAGGCCACAAGGAATTCTTGAAAACTCCAATAAAATTTCAACACTAAATTTTGAATGCTATCTTGTTTGTCCTTTCCCTTCAAGGTCAATGAAACTTTTATTCACATTTTTAACCATATTCTAGAGAATTTGCAAACTCAAAAAAAGAGGATTTTTACTCAAATTTTTAAAATCACGAGCATTTCTATCTTTTTGAACCTCCCAAAAAAGGTGGAGAAAAATAAAATTCTAGAGGTGCTTTAGACAAGAAGAGACAAAGAGAGATGACCATTGATAAAGTTTCTTTTCAATTTAATACCTGGTTCACCTCTTATTTTAGATTGAGGTATCGTTTGTTATCCCATGTTTTCTCCATACTATATGTGTGGTAAGATCTCTGTAAATAAAATATTGGAATTAGACACACAAACAAAATATTATTTGCTTTTTGCAGAAACATGGCGAGGCTTTGGATGACTATTCAGAATTTTGATTGACTACTAACCCTAGATTGCCTTAATTCATTGGGGATGACTGTAAATATCACATAGGTTCACTATTAAACAAGTATTTTCCTATTCAAGAAACTACGTATAAGGAGACATGTACTAAAAAAATAGACACTTTCAATAGAGGTTGAATAAAAAATTAGGCAGTCCATTTCCAAATTGATTAGGTTTATCATAGAACTAATTGTGACTAATAAAATCTACCCTTTATTTGCTCTTTGTGTTGGAAATTAGACTTCACCAAAGTTGTAAATTCATCATCAAAATCAAGTTCTTATATTATCGTGGGCATTTCACTACCAAAAGCTGGCATTTATGTCATATCACATGCGATTGTCCTCAGATCATGGGATTCAGTTTGGCTTCTACCAAAATGAGTTCACTTCAATATTGCAGGTGATTGTCCTTTATTTGGCAGATTTTTTTTCCAGTTTGTTGTTTTGGCATTTTTTGTAAGTGTGGTTTGAGTTTGTTCAAGTTGTTTGAGTTCGTGGCTATTAGAATTATCACTATAATATTGTTCTATTTACTACTATGTTGTATTATAGTGAACTTAGAGATCTATATAATATATTGTTCAATGTGTTGTATGAAGAATAATTAATTAGAGATATTTCTCATAGCAAAGAATGCCATGTTGTAGTGTCATAGCTCTATGAGATCCATAGTTATGAATAGGTGTGCACAAGAGTATTGGAGAGTACCGTATTATATAAGAATACACACATGTTGTATGTTGTTTTGTTTGATTCATATCAATAGAATTATGTGTGTGATTATTGCTCCAATTTATTTTATTGGTTCATGTTAGTGTTTGGTTAAATCCAAACTTATTCCTGGGTGTATCATTGTTCAACTCTTGAATGTGTTGATTTGTTTATTGAGAGAGTACTTTAATCTTACCAAGATTATTGTTACAATGTTTATGTGGAATCTAATTAATCTTGGGCAAATCAAAGTTTAAGTAAATCTATCTAGATTCTACATATGGTATTAGAGCTAGTCTGTGAGCTGAGTTGTTTCAGAGTTGTGGCTTCAGAATATTTGGTTGTTCCAAAACTTGGTTGTGAATTTGTAGATATTTATTAAGTCTTTGCAAAAGGATTATTTGTTGTTCTTTATATGTTGGCCACCATGTATGTAGATCTGGAAGTGCCAAAATTTGATGGTGAAGATTATAAATTATGGTAAATCAAAATGAAGATATTTCTGATTACCAAAGGACTTTGGGACATAATAATTGATGGGTATTCAGAACCAAAATACTGGAGCATGTTGAAATAAGAAGATATAATATTGAAAGAGCAACAACATCAAAATTGTCTGGCTCTCTTTGATATCAGAAAAGGTATAATGCCCAAAGTTTTTTCTCTTATTGCTTGTTGTAGAATAGTTGCAAAAGCATGGGAGATATTGTAAAATGTTTATGGGTGTAATAAAAATTATTATGAGCTTGTGTGTGACAATTTTGAAGATTGTATGAGCAAGGGGGAGTCTTGCATTTTTGAATAATATTGTTCTTATGAAGAACTTTGTGAATATTTTGAAGAGCCTTGTGAGTTTTCTATTCCAAAAAACATGTTTTGTGAGGAAGAAATATATAATTGTGATGATGAAATATTTCTTGTAGAGGAATATGTAGTAGAGAGTGTGAATGCTAATGAATTTCTCTCTATTGTAAATAAAAAATAAATTGTGGGTGTGCAATGTTTAGAAAACATGCACATAAATTCAGATTTTGTTGATGAAGCATATCTCATGGAGGAGGTATATATTTAGTATTTTTAAGAGGAGATACAATCTTAGAATTTTATTGAAGAGTGTCTTATGGAGGATACACAAAATCAAAAATGTGAAGAGGATTCATATCATGAATTAGAAATTATCATGGAGGAGAATGTTGAAGACAAAGAGCATGATGATGATGTTTGTTCTAACAAAACAAACCCAAAAAATTTAAATGATGGAGCAGCATTTTTCATGGAAGAATGTTGGACTGCTTGTGTTGAAGACCATTCATATGAAATGGATGGATCATATTTTAAAGACCATTCATTAGGAATGGAAAATTACTTTTTGAAAGAGCAAAGATGAAAAATGAAGATGAAGAAGAAACACTCACAATGGAGTGTTGTTTGCTTAAACATCATTTACATGGAGTAGATGGGTATTGTGAAAAATCAGAATTAGGAGCTCACTCATCAGGAGTGAATGATGATTGTCTTGTTGAGAAGACAAAAATTTTGTGGGATTTTGATCCAAGAGAAGTTGTAGATGAAGAGGAGATGAAAGCTATTAGCTTCATGCTCAATGAAGATCACTCATCAAGAGTGAGGACTATTTTATTTGAAGAGGAGAATAGCAAATACTATCTCATTGAAGAGATAGAAAATGAAAAAGAGAAAGAGATTGATGATTTTCATGTTATAATGACTATGGAAACATCAATAATGAAAACTAAAAATTGTATTGTACAGAAGAATGAGGGAAATTACTCAATAGGAGTAATTGAAAAGAAGAATGTGGGTTGTATTGAAGGGGCAACAATAAATGATTTTTTGTTTTAATGGTGTCTCACAAAACCATGTAAATTAATACCCAAGAGGATTGCACAGAGGAGGAAAACTCTTGTTAAAGAGTTAATAGTTGCTTCAATAGCAACAAATAGTGAAAGACATTTACAACAGTATAACTTCATAGGAAACACACAAAAAAAAGAAGGATGAAAATCTACTCACATAAATAAAATTAGAGGTAATGATTTTTTATTTATTATTTTGATTATTAATGAGATGATGAGTAGATGTTTGATGAGAATTTCTGAGGTTGATGTTATGTGTGAGAAGAATGAAAAATGTCTTACAGAGGTATTATTGGGATTTTGTGCATCATTGAGAATTTACTCTTGTGAACAATTATTTAAAGGTCTTCTTGTGGAGAAAATAATTTTGGGCTACTTGGATCACTTATTTCACTTATTTGATTTATGTGATGTGTTAGAAATTCCTTGGAAGGAGGAATATACAACAATAATTAAGAGTGATGATTTATGTGAGGAGGCTTATTCACTAGTTGCACATGTGGTTAGGCATTTTATGGCTATGTTTATTTTGATAATTTGTGTGGAGATTTGTGAAAGAGTTGTGTGGTATAATCATCTATCAGAGATGGTTCATTTCATAAAATACTTAGATGGAGTATTGCACAGTGATGGAAATGTGAATGTAGAATGGTTATTGAAAACCATTGTTGTAAACACTCACAGGAGTGTGTTGTTGATAGATGAGTTTTTTTATGAAGGGGGAGTTGGTCATAAAAAGGCACTCAGTTATTTGGTGAATAAAGAAACAGAGATGGAGGATAGCCTACCCAAAGATGAAGAGCAGGAGTGCCCAAAACAATTTTTTTAATTTTTTTTTTTGTTACAAAACTGGAGGAAACGAAAGAAGGATCAATCAATTAGTTTCTTCCAATTTGTGATGATTTTGAACTCCTAGAATGAGTTCCTTCAGCATCAAGGGGTAGAATGTTAGAAATTGGACTTCACCAAAGTTGCAAATTCATCATCAAAACCAAGTTCTCCTATTATTGTGGACGTTTCACTACGGAACAATGGTGTCCATGTCATATTGCATGCAATTGTCCTCAAATTAAAGGATTCAGTTTGGCTTTTGCCAGAACAAGTTCACTTAAGGATCACAGGCGACTATCCTTTATTTGGCAGATTTATGTTTCTAGTTTGTTGTTTTGGCATTTTTTGTGTCTGGTTTGAGTTTGTTCAAGTTGTTTGAGTTCGTGGCTATTAGGCTTATCACGAGAATATTGTTATGTTTACTGCTATGTTGTATTGTAGTGAACTTAGAGATCTATATAATGGATTGTTCAATGTATTGTAAGAAGAACAATGGAGTAGAGAGATTTCTCATAGCTGAGAACTCCATGTTGTAGTGTGAGAGCTCTATGAGAGCCATAGTTATGAATAGGTGTGCATAGGAGTGTTGGAGAGTATTGTATTCTATCAGAATACATACATGTTGTAAGTTGTGTTGTTTGATTCATATCAATAGAATTATGTGTGTGATTATTGCTCCAATTTATTTTATTGGTTCATGTTAGTGTTTGGTTAAATCCAAACTTATTCTTGGGTGTATCATTGTTCAACTCTTGAATGTGTTGATTTGTTTATTGAGAGAGTACTTTAATCTTACCAAGATTATTGTTACAATGTTTATGTGATTAATCATGTTTATGTGAAATCTAATTAATCTTGGACAAATCAAAATTTAAGTAAATCTATCTACATTCTACACTCTAGTCCATGAGGACATTATAAGAGATAGAATGTATTGTAGGACTCCTTTTCTAAGTATTATCCCATTTTGTAAGTATGATTATTATCCCATTTTCTAAGTATGACTGTTATTCGAAAATTCTGACAGGGAGCGGGGAGTTGCAGGCCGACTACTCGTACCCATCACTTAAGCGCACGAAGGCCCGAAGGCCCTTCCCAACACACATGTTACGCCGCCCCGTCCCAAGAGTGTAAATCAATGCTATGTCCGCAAGTAAACCTAATCTTTCGAAGGCCTCTTCCACCCCCATTATAAATACACAAACAAAGAAGTAGACCTTGTTTAACCCGCTACGCAAATCTCGTCACCACTGACATAGACCGGTTTATAGACCGCTCTCCGCATAATAACCAGGCAAACGTAGGATTTAAGAGTCCGTAAAGAAATCTCTTGTGTCTTTGGACTGCACAGAATCGACATCGTTTCTGTTGTGTTTGTGTCTTTGGACTCACAGAATCGACATCGTCTTCGACCTTCAGTGAGTTGAGTATCTTGTTTTTATTTTTTTGGTTTTGGTAGTGGGTGAGTTTTGCGGAGATGACGTCTGGAGGTCGGCTGCCAACATCAACGGAGAGAGAAAACAATAAGAAGCGAGAGAGGCGGAGGCGAGCCATTGCTGCGAAGATTTTTGCGGGTCTTCGGCTCTACGGAAATTATAAGCTCCCCAAGTATTGCGATAACAATGAGGTTTTGAAGGCCCTTTGCGTCGAAGCCGGCTGGATCGTGGAACCCGATGGAACCACATACCGCCCTGTAAGTTTACAGTGTCATCGAGTTAAATATCATTGATACCTAAAATATTTGTTTCTAGTGTGAATGGTGTACTTATTGTGGGTATTGTAGGGTGCAAGAGTTCCACAACACTTGGAGTTCGGGGCTGCTTCTGCGGTGGTGACTGGACAGAGCGGGTCGCTCATCCCATGGCTGAAGGGTTTGGGAGGAGTCAATAGGTTGGCGACGCCGGGGACGTTGCTGCCACTGCAGATCGAGACCGGTGCGACCTGCAACGCGCCCATCACACCCCCGCTGTGCTCTCCTACTACGGGAGTGGGTTTGCCGTCCTATGGGAAACCAGAGTGGGATATTGCATTTGGGGCCATTACTGGAATCTCCTCTGCTTCTTCTCCTTCTCATTCTCCTTCGCCTTCGCCTTTCTTCGGCGGTAGCAACCGGCGTCAGCGGGTGGACTGCGAGTCCGGATTCTGTGTTCACAGCGGCTTTGATGCTTTGAATCCGATCGGTTTTCCCCTCGAGAAAGGGTTTTCGCTGGAATTGAAATCTGAGAAAGCTGCTGTCACTGAAAATGAGATGCATAATACTTCTCAAGAAGTCGGATTGGACCTCACGCTGGGGCTTTCCGCGGCTAATTCTTTCATCCAAGTCTGATAATATGATACCAATTGTAAAGTTTTAAACGCCTGTTTTTTTTTTTTTCCGAAGATTAGTCTCTTAGTTTTTAGAAGCGAAATGATAATACTATCGTATATGTTTCTAGTTTCAATCATACATTGTACCTCGTCATCATTTTTGAAATTGGAATACAAAACAAGACGATGCCATTGGATGAATATGCGGCTCTTTTCTGGCACGACTGTAATAACTGTACTGTATGGATCGGTGGCAATTATGATAAACAAGAAACTCCTCAAGATGCTGAACAACCCTATCATTTGCAGCTGGAATTGTACCAAAAGTTTGTATATCAAAAGTAAAATTATATGTTACAATTCATGATTTCTTATGTTTTTGTCAACTAGGTCCTACGGATAAGGGGCCGTTCTGATGGTCACTAGCTGACCATGGAGAATATGCAGAAGGACGCGACGTGACGAGAGGTCCCTTGGCAATAACATGTACTCACACGTGCGAATTTAGCATGCCTAGGGTACGGTTACTGGTCAAGCGTTATTGTGGACAAACTGCACATGACGTGCCTAACTACGAGGGGAGGCATAGCACTGCATGCCGTGAACCAATAGATATACACGTGTTGCCTGTAGTGCCCTGTGATTCGAATCCCTACTCTGTGGCCGAATTAGAGGCGCTGCATTAAATGAAATGAAAGATTTTAATTACCTTTGCGAGACCCAAATATGGTCTATGGGACAAGTACAACTGCTCAAATCATATCATATGATCTTTAATATCTTCGAGAAGGTTGTTCCTTCTCATGCTGATTTGGGTTAGCAATTCCCCACCTTTATTTTATTTTACTGTTTTCAAATAACTCTGTGACCGTTTTGAAGTGTTTCTTTGTATTTGCCACGGATGTCTACGACCCGTTTCCAAGTGTTTCTTTGTATTTGTCACCGATGTCTGAAAAACTCGGGCACTTATAGATGAAGTGTTCCTCTGTCTCTATTGCCCTTGTGTTGCATAAAGTACAAATACTTTCTTCCCATTGTTCTTTGGGTGTTGTCTGTTTTCCTGTTTCACATCTAAGCCTATGAGAGCTAGTCCTTATCTGAGCAATGAGGATTTTTTCCTTCCACTTGATTTCAATGCCTATATATGCTTTTTCCTTGTGATGGGTTAAACTTTGCAATATAATATTGTCTTTTCTTGCTTGCATTTTTCCACATTCCACTTCTAAACTTTTCATTCACATAGCTTTTGATGTCTTTGTTGAAATTTGGGAATTCATTTATGTTGATTTCTCAACGTTTCATCCATTTCTGATTTTGTTTCATCCATGTAGTCTTCCACCTATGCAACTCTTCGTCCTTAGCTGCCCTTGGCCATCTGTCGTTTTTCATGTTTTTTATTTTTTCAGGTAACATAACAGCTAGGTCATAGCAATTGCTTCTAAAGAAAACATTCCAGTTTCAGCTTCTAAAGAGGGTCTATGTTTCTCCTCCTGTTCTTATTTTGGAGTTGTATTGATTGTCTTTACCAATAGAGCATTTTGTTTTATTTTTTAATTCAAATAATCCCCAGCTTTTAATATATAAATATCTTCGACAAATTTTATAGTAAGCTAATTTGGATAAATTAATTTCATAAACATATAATTATAAAATTATTTTATTATAAATTTTATAAATATATTAAATTACAAATTTATTTTTTTAGGGTATAATTATTTTAGCTTTAATTTATATGACTCTAAGACTACATATATGATTATGTGATGGTAGAGAAAATCAAATATTAAACAATTATATGTGTAAAAGTATGTTCAAAAGATGAAATATTTAACAGAACAAATAAAAATTTAGAATATCAAATCTTTGTGCAACATATTTAAAATAGGAGGGGAAATTAAATTCAAACTCATCCACTTTTATTTATAAAAAAGATAATAAAAATCAATAAAATGAACCAAGATAATTATATGTAAGAAAAATAATTACATTCTAATTATCATAATCTACTAACAAAATAAAAATAAAAATAAAAGAAGAGTTATATTTCTTTTAAAAATCTAGAAATGGTGTATAGAATAAGCTACTAAATATTTTTCATACTACAACCAAAAACATATTTACCTTTTCATCTATTAAAGGAAGAATATATTAGGAAGCACACAATTAATTATTTCAAAGACATTCTATGAAAAATATAAAGAGTCAAGATAAAAGCTTTAGTAAAATATACCATTAATTATGATACTCAAAAATAATATATATCTATGATGACGAAGAATTTTATGATCAAGATATAAGAAATGGTTTTCTCGTTCATCCTAAAAAGGCACTCCATCCTTATGGATATTAAAAAAAAAATTCAAAATTTGTATAACTTGTTGAAGAGTGATATGTTTCGTGTTGTTAAATAGATAAGGAAAACAAAGTGTATACTAAGTTAAATCATTTTCATTTATATAGCATTAGTTCTCAAGGCAAGATAACCTTTTATTTTTATAGTCTTGGGAGGATAGTGCAAAGGTTTGGGATTTGGCCTCTCTATGGGAGGTCTAAGGTATCATCCCCTATTGATAAGCTTAACTCTAGGTCTTACAAGGGGTCATGGCTAGTATGGGAATGCTCATTCCTAAGTGTTGGTCACAGGGATTTTTCAATGATTAAAAAAAAAAAGGAAAAAAAACTTTTTTTTTACCTATATTTTTCATCTAATAAGATTGTAATATAATTTATAAGATAATTTAAAAATTATAACAAATAGATTGAAAACAATTCTAGATTATATTGTTATAAAAGAATAAGTAGTTGATTGTATTTATGGTAAATTGGATGGTGTAATCATTGCACTAGTGGTTATATATTTTATTCATTCCATGGAAAAACCAAACTTGCTTGTAAAATTAGATGTGAACAAAGTATGATATTGGTCAGGTAAATTTTTAATGTGATATTCTCGTAATAATTACTTTGTATAACCTTGGTGTAATTGAATTAGATGTTTCTATACCACTTCAAAACATATTATTTATTTTGATAACCTTGGTGTAAATGACTTAGATGTTTCTATACCACTTCAAAATATATTGTTTAGGATGAAAGCTAGCGATTCATCTGTGTTAAGCGTTTCCAAAAGTTATTTTTTGAGATCTCTAGACTCTAGCGACCAAAATTTTTGGTTTTTGCTTAAGATTTTAGTGGGGATATTCTCATAACAATTATTTTTTTTTATGAACACACTCACCCCCTCACACACGCCACGATTTGAACCTTGAACCTCCAAAAGAAGAGCCAAAGCTCAAACTGTTGCTCCCCCTTGGGACCATTTACAATTAGTTTTGATAATGTAATATTCTCATAACAATTAGTTTTGATAATGTGATATTCTCATAATAATTAGTTTTGATATTGTGATATTATCATAACAATTAGTTTTGATAAGATTGATATAAATTAATAATATGTTTTTATACCACTTCAAAATATATTATTTTGATCAATGGATCCTTGTCTCCATACTTTAAATTATCTAGTAAAATTTTGTAATATTGACCCACTATCTCCAAGTAGATTTTTATTACTTTTGTTAAAAAATAAAAGAAATTTCTAAAAGGTAAAAGTGGAAGAAAAATAAAAGGCATTCATACTATTGCAACAAGTCCCTTCAAATATCATCTTTGTTTATGATATGATTTTTGTTATTCTTGCTAAAAAAATAAAAATATTTAAAGGCATTCAAGTTACTGCAACAAGTCCCTTCAAATATCATCTTTTTTTATGATACTTTTCCTTTGAATCTTCTCTTTGTTTATTTCGAGTGGCATATTCCCATGAGGAATTTCGTTCCATATTAATACCTCCTCTATTAATACCTCCTCTTTGTTAGTGAAGCCACGTAGTCCAAATCAATATTATCATGCTGTGAAAAGGTTGCTAAATAATTAATACTACAATATTTTTTTAATATTTTTTTTTATTTTTTTTTGGAGTTGGTTATTATGAAAAACCCACTATGACCAGGTATAGGACTAAGCAGTAGTCTCCTTCCAACCATGACCCCTCCTAAAGTTGAGAACTATACTTATCAATAGGGAATTTAGCATAAAGCCACCACACACCCACCCCTAATTACCTTAGGTTTTGAACAAATTATTTAAAAATTGAAGGTTTAAATTTAATAATTACCATTAACATATCTAAGTATTGGTTTGTCTAAAAAAAAGAATAAGGACCTTTGAAACTTATTATGGAATAAAATGAAATTTTAATTAATAAATTTAAAAACCAAATTGTTAATTATAATTAAAAGACTATACCCACATAAACTACATTGCAATCTATCTTTATTTATATGGTGTCACTTTTTATATTGCTACAAAATATATATGAATTTAAAAAAAAAAAAATCATTACAGGTGAGGTAGGTTTAAAGGTAGTCTTTTCAAACAATATATTTATAAGTTTGTATTAACGACAAAACATTGTGGTTGATTATTCAAAGATCAATAAATTTTTTTGTTAAAAACTAGTGTCTACAGAATCGACATCGTTTCTGTTGTCTTCCGCCTTCATTGAGTTGAGTATCCTGTTTTTATTTTTTTGGTTTTGGTCGTGGGTGAGTTTTGGGGAAATGGCGTCTGGGGTCGGCTGCCAACATCCACGGAGAGGGAAAACAACAAGAAGCGAGAGAGGCGGAGGCGAGCGATTGCTGCGAAGATTTTTGCCGGCTCTACGGAAATTATAGGCTCCTCAAGTATTGCGATAACAATGAGGTTTTGAAGGCCCTCTGCGTCGAAGCCGGCTGGATCGTGGAACCCGATGGAACCACATACCGTCCTGTAAGTTTACAGTGGCATCGAGTTAAAAATCATAGTGTACTTATTGTGGGTATTATAGGGTGTTCCACAACAGTTGGACTTCGGGGCTGCTTCTGCAGTGGTGACTGGAGAGAGCGGGTCGCTCAT
Source organism: Wollemia nobilis (assembly GCA_028583015.1). Classification (NCBI taxonomy): domain Eukaryota; kingdom Viridiplantae; phylum Streptophyta; class Pinopsida; order Araucariales; family Araucariaceae; genus Wollemia; species Wollemia nobilis. Next base: position 1,891,150 of record JAQPPZ010015008.1, on the reverse strand, counting down.
CCCATGGCTGAAGAGTCTGGGAGGAGGAAATCGGTTAGCGACGCCCAGGGCGCTGCCGCCACTGCAGATCGAGACCGGTGCGAGCTGCAGCGCGCCGATCACACACCCGCTGTGCTCTCCCACCACGGGAGTGGGGTTGCTGTCCTATGGGAAACCAGAGTGGGATATTGCGGCTATTACTGGAATCTCCTCTGCTTCATCAGCAGGTGGACTTCGAGTCTGGATTCTCTGTTCACAGCGGCTTTGATGCTTTGAATCCAACAGGTTTGCCCTTCGCGGAAGGGTTTTCGCTGGCATTGAAATCTGAGAAAGCGACTGTCACTGAAGAAAATGATGCAGATGCAAATGAGATGGATAATACTTCTCAAGAAGTCGGGTTGGACCTCACGCTGGGGCTTTCCGCGGATAAATCTTTTATCCAAGCCTGATAATTTTATACCAAAGTTTTGAACGCCTGTCAATTGTAAAGTTTTGAACGCCTGTTTTAGAAATTTTTACGTGAAACATACGATTAGTTTCTCTTAGTTTTTAAAAGCGAAATTATACTATCTTATATGTTTCAGTTTCAATCATATATTGTACCTCTTAATCATTTTTGAAATCGGAATACAGACGATGCCATTGGATGAAAATGCGGCCCTTTTCTGGCACGATTGAAATAACAGTGCTGTATCTAAAGATGGTTTTCATAATGGCCAATTGTTATAAAAATCGGCGACAATTATGATAAACAAGAAAACTCCTCAAGATGCTAAACAACCCTATCATTTGCAGCTGGAATTGTACCAAAAGTTTGTAGATCAAAAGTAAAATTCTATGTTACAATTAATCATTTCTTCTGTTTTTGTCAACTAGGTCCTACGGATAAAGGGCCATTTGATGGTCACTAGTTGACCATGGAGAATATGCAGAAGGACGCAACGTGGCGAGAGGTCCATTGGCAATAACATGTACTCACAAGTGTGATGCGAATTTAGTATGCCTAGTTTACGGTGACAGGTCAAGCGTTATTGTGGACAAACTGCACATGACGTGCCGAATTAACTACGAGGGAACGAGGAATTGCACTGCATGCCGTGAACCAATAGATATACACGTGTCGCCTGTAGTGACCTGTGATTCGAATCCCTACTTTGTGGAGGCGCAGCATTAAAGAGGGTCTAAGTTTCTCTTTAGTGGTATAAATTGAATTCCAATCATAGAATAGGTTAATAAATAGATAGAGAATTTTTTCTTATTTATTAATTCAAATATCAAGCTTTTTTTTGTTTTGGTACTATTAAGAAATGAGGGTTTTGAAAAAGGCTTTTATAACGAGAAATTAAACCAAAGATAAGAAACAGTACAAACAAATAAGGCACAAAGCGTAATTTTACAAAAACAAGCTAGACCGTTACGCACCAATCAAACTAGAATAGACGAACAATAAAAAATTGATAGATTAAGAAGGCAAAGGAAGAACCGAGGTAGTTCTAAAGTACACCTTCAGACTCTACAATGATATCACCAGCCATCTGCGCCTCCTCCGTAAAATCTAAAGCCATTCTCATAGAGCTCCAAGCCACCCGCTATTTAATTTTTAAAAGACGAAGCTGATGCGTAACACTACCCCTTTTCACTATGGAGCTGGGAGGAGAACAAACATCATCAACCAATTTACTTTTTTCCACATTCCTCAGATGAATGTCAGACTCCAAACAACCCACCTAATTTTTGGTGCTAGAAGAAGGACCCAAGGAACACTTCATCTTGAGAATCCTGGAAGATTTACGTTTCTCCCCACTTGAGCCCTTCTTATTAACAAGAATACCATACCCGAATTGCATTTCCTCGAGGGTACCCCAAACACCCAGGGTAGATTCGAGCTCTTTACACCACACACCATCCCCAGAATGCAAGGATGGGCATTCCTCCATGGCAACAGAATCCCCTGCATCCATCAGCACATCTCGCGGGTCTAAACAAACCTAAATAGGAATGGAATTCATCGAATTAATCACTTCTTTCACATCGAAACCCCCTTCCACCATCGCTTTCTCAAAGATGATTAAGGCCATGCCCTGATGCACCATCACCTTTGAATGAGAGGCTTGCACAACCAGAATGGAACGCTCCAACAAATTAAACAAATAAAGGGGGATATTCATCTTTCTCTTCCTTCTCAGGTGATTCAAAAACATAGCGTGATAGTTGCACACCACCTCATAAGTGGAGTCCACCGTTAAGTAATCCATAATCAACTTCACAACCCTGTTCCAAGGGGCAGGAAGGGTTTTTGCGCTAAACCAATTCTGACAATGAGGTAGAAACTCATTCTCATACAAAAAAAACCTAATTTCATGCAAAAGGGAGTGCCTATCCTTAAACACCACTCCATAAAGAATGAGCTCCATAGCCCGACTAAGAAGCTCTCCATTAATCTCAAAAGACATAGAGCCCACCTGAACAAGACCATATTTCCATAAGGTAACCATCCCATCCAAAAGAATTGGATTGTTCCCATGGAATTTCTGGATACAACCCAGAAGACCCCCTTCCCTAAGGATAGACCTCACCTCCACATCCACATTCAAAGCCACGGGTTCCAACCTAGACTTAGAATGGGATAAACTACGTTTATAACCCTTGGACTTGCCCATCTCACTCAAGAGAACCCAGCACTAGGGATAGTATTCCCCTCTCCTACCATCGACAGAACTGACCCAGGCAAATCCAGAGATAAACAAAGTGCCCTGAATCTCACCCATATAAATAACTAGAACAGAAACAACCTTAGACCAAGCCACAGAAACAAAGACACAGAAAGACCAGACAACTATCAATAGTCTGCTCACAAGGCGCTAATGCAAGCTCCACAAAACCTCAAAAAAGAACAAATCATGAATAATTTCAACCCAACCTTTAAGAACGAGCTCACAAGCCAACAAAAATATAGCCCATAAGTCTGCCAAAGAGAAAACAGAGGAAACAGAAAGGAAAACCACCCCCATCGAAGAAAACCTCAACCCCCAAAAGAATCCTAGAATAAAGGTGTAGAGAATAAAATAGATAAACCCATGACCACCTTAGGCTTGCCAAAATCCTCTCTATTCCAGAACCTCGCCTAAACCGACACCATCCCATCAAAAAAGGAAAATAGAATGATCCCACATATCTGAAGCACCACCTAAAGGCCATCTAGGGAAAGAAAGCAACACTCCCTCATACAGCCACCTCACCAAGACGGTCACCCCACCGGCTACAAAGAAGCGACCAAAGCTTATGCGATACTTGTCACAGCTCCCCATAAGAATGGGCCAACATGACAAAAAAAGGAATGAGACACCTATACCACACCACCTAGACAACTTCCCCCCCTGAGCACCCCATCACATACATCAAATCCCACCGAACACTGATCAGGTAGAGCTTTCCAATATCATCACTCCTGCCACAACCGAGAAGAAAGGACAAGAAATAGAATATAATATATCTCCACCAAAAATAAATGTGCCCAACAAAAGAGGAGAAAAAGAAAATCAACGAACACTCACGAACCATCTCATCTCAGCCCTACCAAAGCAAAGATCCACACCCAGCAAAATAATCAGATAAATAATATCAATCTTTTAATTTATAAATATCTTCAACAGATTTATATAGTAAGCAAATTTGAATAAATTAATATCATAATTTATAAAATTATTTTATTATAAATATATCAAATTATAAATTTACTTTTTGAGGGTATAATTATTTTAGTTCTAATTTATATGACTCTAAGACTACATATATGGTTATGTTATGGTAAAAGGAATCAAGGTATGAATAATTATGTGCATACATGTTTGTTCAAAAGATGAAATATTTACAAGAAAAAATATAAATTTAGAATGTCAAATCTTTCTGCAACATATTTTAAAAAATAAAAAAATAAATTCAAATTCATTCACTTTTTCTTATAAAAAAAATAATAAAAATCAATAAAATGAACCAAGATAATATATGTAAAAATAATAATTACATTCTAATTATCATAATCTACTAACAAAACAAAAGAAGAGTTCTATTTCTCTTAAAATTCTAGAGATGGTGTAGGGAATAAAGTACTAAATATTTTTCATACTACAACCAAAAGATATTTATCTTTTCGTCTATTAAAATTTATTTCAACTCCATATGCAAGATGTATTAAGGAAGAAGATATTGCGAAGCACACATTTCAAAGATATTCTATGAGAAATATAAAGAATTTGGGATAAAATATTTTGTAAAATAGACCATTAATTATGATTCTCAAAAATGACTTTTTCTTTTTACATATATTTTTCATCTAATGAGCTTGTAATATAATTTATAAGACAATGATCCTCTCTCTTTTCTGTCCCCCACCTTAAGTTCCTTTGGATATTCTTCCTCCCTCATTTTTTGTGGGGTGTTTGGAAGGAGAGAAATGCTAGGGCGTTTAAGAGTTGCAAAAGAGATGCATATCTAATCAATTTGAGAGTTCTATGGACTATGGTTGAAAATGTATCCTCAGTATTTCATGAGCATGGGAAAATTTGATATAAAATTTCTTGTAATGAAGCTCTCTTGAAGGATGCTTTGGGCTTCTCTCAAATCATTCTTGATCCTCATGATCCCAATCCTAGGATATTGGTTAGGTGGTCCTTCCCTCCCAATGGTTGGTTTAAATTAAATTTTAACGATGCTTCAAAAGACAATCCTAGGATTGTAAGGGTGGGTGGAATTATAAAAAATTGTAAGGGTGATCTGGTGGTAACCTATTATGAGCACTTACCTTGTCAATATTTTCAGTTCATAGAAGCTAGAGCCGATTTTCAAGGTATTATCCTTTTACTTGAGTTGGGCATTTCGTATGCTATTATTGAAGACAACTCGTTGAATGTAATTAATATCTTTAATGGCTTTATCTCTCCCAACTAGAAGGTGATAAATATGATTTGGGAATTGAGAAAAAAAATTCAGCTTTTTAGTCAACTTGAGATCACTCATATTCTAAGATAAGGCAATTTAGTGGCTAACTTTATGAACAATCTTGGCGTAATTTATCCAGGATTTTTTGTTTGGAGGAGTGATTTTCATGAGGACCTCTTAAATCATATCAATTAAGAACGCTCTTAGTGCATGTCAATGGGTTGTTCTATGTTCAAATTTGAAATTTAAGTTTATCCCATTTTATGAGCATGAGGTTCTCAATGACTATTGGGGATTTTTGACGTACGAAAGTACCATTTTCATTGCTCATGGTAGTCGATATTGTCTCCTTAAGTTTCTAATTCAAATATAAATTGGATACTTGGGCACATTGGATGGGTGGCTGATGTTCACTATTGTGTCAAGCCTATCTACATCATTTTGTGGATTCCTCATGGATTGTTGAGCTAGCTCTTGTCTCAAGTCTGTGGTGATGTAGATAGTATCCTCATTTGGTTTTTCATCCTCCTTGTCTTAGAGGTATGAATGAGTGACATCTTTTACTCCTTTTGCTTTACTGTCAGTTTGAGGGAGGAGTGGCTCTCGAGTGTTGGTATCCCTTTTTTGAGGGATGTTTTTCTTTGTTGTGTGTTTTGGTTTTCTTTTCTTATTTTTTGGGGTAATGTTTTCTCAAGATGGCTTGATGGTGGATTGGTGGGAGATATTTGTGTGTCATATCCTTATCTATTTTTAAGGTCAACATGGGAAACCAAAGGATGTATTGGGACCAACTTGCAATGATTTTTTTGTTGCTTTGGGTTCCCACTTATCTATTTAGGAGAGATTTGTGTGTCATATCCTTATCTATTTTTAAGGTCAACATGGGAAACCAAAGGATGTATTGGGACCAGCTTGCAATGATTTTTTTGTTGCTTTGGGTTCCCACTTTACTGGATTTTGAAAGGTGGTTTTGCAGGCCTATCTCAGTTTGACCTTCTCCTCACCTATTTTTATTTTGGTTAGCTCATTTGAGTTTTTTTTATTTGATTTTTTCTTGTCTAGGTGAGGGAGTATCCTCTTTGGTTGAGCAAGATTTTTTATTTTTCATTTCCTGGTTTCCTCATGGGTATAGTGAATATTATAGCCTTAGACATTGTCCTTTGAAGATGCATTTAGAACCTATTTCATTGATTGTTGATTAGGAGGTTAAATTAATCCTAAAGAATGGTGGTCTTCTATGTTGTGTTTAAAATTTTCATGACCATAATTTAACACTTCTAATATGAATGGACTATTCTTGGAATGATGGTTGGGTTACAGCGGGTAATTAGTCCTTTGAGATCTCCTAAGTTGATTAGTATAAATATTGGTCTACCTTTGGATGGTGCTTATCATAACAGGGAGAAGCACTCCCTTCTAAGGGAAATTAGTTTCTTCCTAGATGAGGATGAGTTCCTCTCAAAGGATCAAAATAGGCTTAATGCAAAAGCTCTTTCACCTCCTTGGGATAAGTGATTAAAGTCATCATGGACTATTTCACTCTTGATCCATCCTATAATATGATTAGGAGCTTTCATGCCATATTTTTGAATCATCTAAGACATCACATTTGGATGAAAATCCCCTTATTTCTTTTCCAATCCATGAAAATATCTATGAAAGACGTTTGAGGGGGTAAAGTTTTGAACCCCATTCATCAAGGTCTGGCCTTGTTTGTGTTTGATGAGATTATTATTGAACAAGACATAGTAGTAGAGGATATATTAAAATCTATTGAAGGTCATTTTTTTCTAGTACCCTTTGCTCTTATGGAGGATTCAGGAGGGTTGAGAGAGCTCTAGGATTACGAGGAATTATATTCCTATTCCATGGGTTTTGAAGATGATAAAAATATCTAGAAAGATTCATGTTTCAAGCATAGGTGTTTGGGAGAAGGCCCAACTATTCTGGGTACCGATATTTGATTCTCTAAGTTCTCTTAAGGAGGCTCACATATTTGGTAGTCCTGAACGTGTTCCAATTTCCATTAGTAGTGCAGGTGGAGGCTTGATGAAGAAGTCTAAATACCTTTCAAGAAATTTACTCAATATAGAAGACCCATAATTCTCGTGATCCAATAAAAATATGAGCTTCTACCTAGAGATACTCACAAGAAAAAACCTATCAATGAGGTGTACTCTCCTATCATTATTGGTGATGGTGAGTCTAATGTTATCTATAATCATAAGATGATGGAAATTAAACAAGGTCTCATTCTAGGGTCTTTAAAAATTATCATTGATTATACCGAGGAAGTGGCTTGGATTGTGGAAGAAACTATTCTCGAGTTGTATTTTATTTTTGTTAGGTTTGGGATTTTCTCCTCGTGTTTCAATCTATTTTTCTTGTTCAATTTTCATGGGCTCTTTTTTTCTTCCTCGATGTATTAGGTGGTTGTCTTCGTCCTACGGACGATATGGTTCTGTGATGTTTTCTCCATTGGTGGATTTGATGTATAATGTTTAGAGATCCTTTAAAAACCCTCCTTTTCAATAATACCAAAAAATATATAATTTATATGATAATTTAAAAATTATAACAAATAGATTGAAAAATGTTCTATATTTGTTAAAAAATAACAAGATGATTATATTCATGGTAAACAATATGGTGCAATTATTGCACTAGTGGCCATATATTTTATTCATTCCATGAAAAAACCAAGCATGCTTGTAAAATTAAATATGGATAAAGTACAAATATTGGTTTGGTCAAGTTTTATTGTGATATTCTCACAAAAATTAGTTTTGATAATATTGGTGTAAATGAATTAGATGTTTCTATGCTACTTTAGATTAGTTTATTTTGATCAATGGACCCTCTATTGGATACTTTGAATTGTCTAGTCACTAGTGGACTTTGCCATGCTGACCCACTATCTCCAAGTATATATCTGTTACTCTTGCTAAGAAAATGGAAAGTGTAGACAACAAAAGTACACACCATGTATGAAAAATAAAATAAATAATAATAAATTGATATTAAATTTAAAAATACCTTTTTATCCTTTTTGTTACAATATCTACCCATGCAGGGGTGTAAAATAACATAAGGGAATGATTCTCTTTTTGCAAATAAATATGGTGCCTTGGTACTTTTGTAGCTACAACAAGTGCTCAGGTGGATTTTTTGGTGATCTCCACCTCATAGGATACGTCTAGGGTCGTGTATGGTGCTTTTGTGTTGAGATGTGGGCCTATGCCTACCAGATCTAGGATAAGCTATAGTTTGGATGGTGACCATATGGGATCATATGGTTGCATTGAGTGGTCTATTGTAGTTGTAGTAAGATTGGTATGCAGGCTCGAGTGGCTTCAAGTCATTGTGTGGATCTGTATTTTCTTTAATTGGTACTTAAAAACCTACACACAAGTGAAAATGCAATAGGTCAGTAATATATGCCAAGCCTCTTGAAATGAGGTTTGGATTCAATGAATATAAAAACTTATGCAAGTAGTAAAAATAAGGACATGGAAAAGGAAGTGAAATAGACTTGTGTTTTACCTTTCATATGTGTCCCTATTACTATTGTTAGTGTCATTGCATTGTGTTCAAAATGTTATTGGTATCACATTTGGACCATGCTGCATCGGGATGCTTCCACATGGGTTGGGAGTCGACCATCTGGGATATGATACCTATAAAATGAGACTATATAGGGTGGGATGATCGTGACCTATGGTATTTGAAAGCTATTTGAAAGTGGATCTAGGTCTACAAAAATATGCACTTAAGGTTTTGTATGAGATAGGAATGGTGATGTATGCTAATCATGTGATTGAATGCTATGAATGCTCAAGGATTTCATCAACGTAAGTTTGGATATTCTATCTTCATGTTCTAGAAAGGAAGGGAGGTCTTATTTATAATTTTCTTGATCAAAAGGGATAAGGAGGTGGCTCAACCAGTCAAGTTCTTGTAATTGGAAGTCTTATCCTTGCATTTATTTTATTATAGGGAGTGCCTATATATCATCTTTCCTTGTAATTTTCACCCAACGTGCATTGTGTGTGAAAATTTATGAAATGTGCAATCTTTGAATTTTTCACCCAATGTGCATGACCAGTTAACTAGATGTGCATGGTTTTATTTGCTTTTATATTTAAATTAAATATGTTTATTTAATTTAAATATGCATGTTTGGATTTGATTTGCTTTTATATTTAAATTAAATATATTTATTTAATTTAAATATGCATGTTTGGATTTGATTTGCTTTTATATTTAAATTAAATATGTTTATTTAATTTAAATATGCATATTTGACTAAAAGTACATGTTTTTACATATCCGTTAACAAGTGTGCATGAAAAATCTTCCTTGTGTGGATGGAGGTGTAACTACTAGTGACTAGAGTTCGTCTTTGGAAAAATAATTTTTAATTTTGTGCGATCGATATGGATTGATGTGAGGCGTAACTGTGAGTGAAGTGGATGATGTGGAAGGGTGAACGTGAGGGTCAATACGTCCATGGGAAGGGTGAATGATTGTGCAACCTAGGCATTAATTATTTAATTATTTATTTAATTAGTACCTAGGTAATTAGATATTTATTTAATATTAATCAATTTTAATTCATTTTAATTAATATTAAATGTGCTAATTAATTAGGCATAATTAATTAGTGTTATTAATGCTATATTTAGGTGTCTATAGAAAGATATTTTTAAAATATAAAAGTCAAAGATAAATAAAAGGTATTCATGTTACCGCAACAAGTCCCTTCAAATATAATATTTGTTTATGATACTTTTCCTTTGAATCTTCCCTTTTTTAGTGAAGCAATGGAGTCCAAATCAATATTGTCATGCTATGCAAAGTTTTTTATTTTAAAATAATTTGAAAAAATTATATTAAAACAAAGATCATTTAGAAGTTGTGATAAGACTCCTCCCAACCTTAGCCAACAAGAACACCTATTTACAATAGTAAAATAAGATTTGCATTAAAGCTAAATATCTTAAACTATACCAAATTCCCCACTAGGCATCAAAGTAGTTATATGCCTTTTCTACTTAAGGTATTAGTGAGCTTATTTTACTTACCTTTGATGCACTCTATACCAAAGTCATGCTATGCTAGGAATTCAATCCATATTCTCTATCTAGCATTGATAATAGTCAAAGTGAAAATGTATCTTAGACTCTAATAGTCAGTTCTTACTTCAAAAGGTTTCCTTAGTAAGTAATACCTTCAAATCTTAAGAGTGTGCACAACCACGACAAGATCTAGATCATGCATACCATAGTTTACCTCATGCTTCTTGAGTTTCCTTGACTCATATGCCATGACTGAATCATCCTAGGATAGAACCCCCTCAAGCCTTCTAAAGAGGCATTAGTACATACTAAAAAAATCCCTTAAGGATATGGAATTTTAACCATAGGTGTAGTAATAATATTATACTTAAGAAAATCATATGTAGCTTCACCCTTGTCTATCCATTTGTATTCCCTTTATTTACTCTGGAGGTTGGTTATCGAGTAGGAAATTTTAGAATATCCTTTACATAACTTATATAATTACCAATAAGGCCCATGAAGCTCTACACTTCAAGAACATTAGTTGGCAGTGACCAACTCAAAATGGCTTCTATTTTATTTGGATCTACAACTATCATTTATATAGATATGATATGTCCTAGATATTGCACATCTAAAATATAAAAGTTACAATTTGAAAAGTTCCTATAGATTTGGTTATTCCTTAACAAATCAAGAATTATTATCAAGTGTCTATCATGATCTTCCTTGTTTTAGGAATATATTAAGATATCATCTAAAAATATTAAGACATACTAATCTAGATGCTTCCTAAACACATTGTTCATAGGATTCATGAATGTTGTCGATGCATTGGTCAGGCCAAAAGGTAATACTATGAACTCATGGTTTCCATTATAGGTATTAAAAGTAGTCTTATGAGTATCCTCCTCTCGGATTATCAAATGATGGTATCCTAATTTAAAATCAATTTTCAAGAATATGGTGGAACCCTTAAGTTGATCAAACAAATATTTAATCCTGGGTAAGGAATACCTATTATTGATGGTCGCTTTATTCAATATTTTTTAGTCTATGCATAACATAAGAAAAACATATTTCTTTTTGACAAATAAAACAAGTGCACCCTATGGTGAAACACTAGGTTTAATTAAGCCTTTTTCCAAAAACCCTTAAAATTTCACTTTTAACTCTTGCATTTCAATATGATTCATCCTATAGGGAGTTCTATGAATGCATTCCACACACAATATCATTTTTATAGTGAAATCAAATTCATGTTATGGATATATTCATGAAATACATCCTTAAATTCATGGAAAATTAAATGATTCCTAAATAATTCCTTCTTTCTAACACTCCCAGTATTATGGTTTGACTTAATTACATACACCAATCCACATTTTATAATAGCTTTCTTTGTCTACATTACTAATATCAATTAAAGTTGAAATGACCCTTGCTCACTAATAATTCTCACTCTCTACTTATATTTATTTGTATAGTCTATCCATCTATATTGGAAATTAATTAGGGCTCCATGAACCTTTAACCAATCTATTCCAAAGATGATCCTAAAGATATGTAGCAATGCTACATATAAGTACCAAATGGTAGATCCATTGGACAAGGTGATCTCAATGATGGAAAAACATTGATCCACTAAGTATATCTATCCAGACCCATAATCTACTTTCCACCCTTGTAACAAAAATTTAGGTTTTTGTGGCATATCCCTGACTATACTAGATGAAATGAAACTATCCGTAGCTCCACTATTTATCAAAATTTTAAATTTATTGTTAAATGCATTGGTGTGTCTTTCTTGTCTAGTTTCAGGTTTTCTAATTACTACTTAGATATTATGGTTGGGTTCCTTTGCCCTCCTACTTGTTCCTAGAACATTTGGACATCAATTTGTATAATGTGGAACCCCACAATCATAGCAACATCCATTGTGATTGAGGTGTATTTCCTATATATGTTACCTTACTCACTTTATTGGTAATAATTTTAGCTACCTCTGAGGTTGAGGAGAATTCTTATTGTTCCACTTTTAGAAATTTTTATTGAAATTTATTTGTTTTCTATTATTCTTTCTCTCAAAATTTGGATTACCTTTTCTTTTCTTACTCTACTCTTGTTCCTATTAAATAAAACCAACATTTTTCCTATATATTAGGGACTATCAATCCTATTCTAACAAATATACATTATTAAAGTAAGTCCTACTTGATTGTAGGTTGGATTCTGCTTGTGAATCCAGATCATGAGTCTTTTGTAGAGTCTCAGTCTTAAGCATGTTTATTACCAATCTAATATTAGGTTCTACTTCTAAGATAAATTTGTGTACCTTCATATTCTCATCGTTCTCACATAATGGTACATACTTATGTAACTTCATAAACTTTTAGTAATAAATATCCATTGTCATTGTTCCTTGGTGAAGTGTGGATAATTCCTCAAATTTCTCTACATAGTGTTGTTCTGTGAGGAATATCTTCTTAAGGCTATAACAAATCCTTCCCACTTTCCAACTTTAAAAGTGTTCCACCATTCCAAACCTATCTCTTGTAAATGGATAATAGCCCAAACTATTTGGGTCACTAAGGAGTAGTTCTTCATGGAGAAGTAGGTCTCCAATTCATTCAATCAAGCCTGGATTGAATCATCCCCATATTTTCTAGTGAATTTGAATATTTTCACATTCTTCAAATCCTTAGCCAGTTTTACCTCTATAAAGGCCCTAACTTCTTTCTCTCATGTAGCATGGTATCCTACCTCTCTAACCTCGAAATTTATAGTTTCTAAAAACCATTTTTTTGGTTCATTTGGTCCTATAATAGAGAAAAAACAATAGTGAGGCTCTCCACCTCTCTATTAGAATTCCCTAAAATTTCTCCTCAAAGTCTAACCTTGGCACTATACTTCCTAGACTACCTTGGAGTTTGGGAAGATCTTCCTCTTTGTCTTCTCAAGTTTGGTGCCATATTCCCTAGCCACACAAAAATAACGATTTAGGTTGCAATTTCTTCTTCAAATTGTACTCCTAGCGCCTAGTTAATTACACCATCCATGTAAACTAACAATATCCTATTATTATCCACTAATAATATCGATGGTCACTATTACTAGATGTAAGGTGCCATTCCCAATGGAAGATCTTTCCTTCCAAAATTCACTCATCAAATCTAGCCAAAACTAATTTTACTCAAGGAAGATTCTAGTCCTACAACCTAGAGCTCTTATACCAACCATAACAATCCAAATCTAACCATCTTGAGAGGGAGTAATTTTTTTACACCAGGTAAATATTGTAGTTAAGGTTCACTAAATATATTTCCAAATAGGATTAAAATTGTTAGGACATTACCATATTTTAAAATTATATGTTGTAGATATTTCTCGAGTGGACAAGATATGTTAATCTTCCATGGATTTTGGGATTTAGCTTGTATACCTCTATGGCATAAATGATGTTTCAAATGGTCACTCCATATTTCTTATGTTCTTTGTGAATGTAAGATATCTTAACCATAGTTTTAGGATATATCCCTTTTTAATATTTAGAGAAGCGGGATGCTAGTTTCTCTACCAATCATATCTCATTCTATATTGTCTTTTCTTAGCATCATGCCTTTAATACTAGTTATTTGCACCTCCATGGTGGAACCACTATCTCTTCATTCTTAACTATCCCATATCTATGATAGAATTAGTTAAGGTGAGTGTCACTCCATGTGATATTTCCACATGGAAACCTGAGCCTACCGAACCATGATGTCATCACTTAATCCTTTCCAAATGGAATCTAAAACTCCATGGTTAAATTAAAATATTCAAGCTACAACGCTTAAAATATTATCCAAAGACTCCATATCTTTGGATTCACTTTTGAGTTCCCCACTTGAAGTGTGCCCACTACAAAATGTCTTGGGTGTTGCCTCCTCACAACCTCCACAGGTTTGAATTTATCTTAAAGGAATTCATCATAATGTTAACACTAAGTTTACCCTTATCTATACCTTAACCCAAATATAAAATCTCCCTCAAACAACAATACTAAACATGATTATTATTATAAATAATATATTAACAATCCATAAGCATATTTCAAAGCATTAATCAACTTCCTTAAGCAACACTTTATAAGAATGTAAGAAAAATTAAAATAATAAATGCTTCATCTAATTCTATTTCTAATTGCCATTCATAAGGAAATATTCACAATAATATTAATCCAAATCTTAAATATTCCAAAAAGATAAGTTTCATAAATATCATTACTCTAAGAAATCATAAAAAAACCCATTTATGTTCATTAGGCTTAAAGCTAAAGTTATTTATCGTAAAAGATCTCTACATTCATAGATTCATTACAATCAATGTAACTCCTACATACTGTATTAACCATTAAGCTAACATGTTGATATGAGTTGCAAGATATTATTCTAAACAACCTTAAACAATATCCTAAAAATAATAGATAATAGTAAGTTTCTTTATAAGATTCAAATAAACCTACAAATATTCATTTCAAATATTTATACAATAATGTAAACTACAGGTCCATAAATCTATCTATTCTCCTTCCAAAATTCAATAGAATTAAAAGATGGATCAGGACAACTATCTTTTTTTTCTTAACAATGCATACCTATATGCTCTTTTAAGAAAATAATACATTCAAACAAACATACAACACTCAAGAAATAAGTTGATCTATATCAAACTGCTCACAAGGAAATACCATAAATTTCCTTTTGTAAATAATCTCCATGTATATTTATAATTTCTTGTGAGATACCTCCAAGAATACTCACATTAGTGGCTTACAACATAATATAAAACCATTCTTATAAATAAATACCAAAACCATACATTCCCACATATATCCAAATATTAAAAAATATTAATAAAGACCAAAACCATAGCTCCTCTATTTTATTTTAAACATATAGCAATACATCTTCTTCTTTTTTTTCTTTGAAAAAAAACATCACTAAATCTTCTTTTTAATTAAATAAAAATGAAAGCATATACATTTTAATCACCGACAAATATCCATATCACAATAGTAACATAAAGATTACCTATAGTAAATTTTTAGGCTTACGTACTCTAGTTCTTCATATTATAAAACCCTAGTTATAATATTAAGAATATCATGGAGACTCTACAATACTATATATACCACCACCTTTTCAAAAAAATGAAATACAAATAGAAAAGCCATAAGATCCAGCATAGCCACAACAGTCTAAAAATATTTATTTTCCTTATTTTTTAATAAATCCAAATCAGGCTATAAAATTAATAAAATAAATATGTTATCCTCCTTTAATAGAATCGGCAAAGACTACAAAGCAACTTTAACTAAAATTTTTGCTTACTCTATACTCAATCCTCACTAGTTTAAACAAAAATATTATCCTCTATATAAAACCAACAACAGGGTCATTAAGCAAACATAAACAAGGAAACATTTTCCTTTTCATATACAACCAACATAGGTTTTACATAGAAACAATATCAAAATGTTTTTCTTTTCAAAATACAACCAATAATAATCAAAATGTTTTCCCTTTTCCAAAACAACTATCATAGGTTTTACATAGCAGCAAAATCATAATGTTTTCCTTTTGAAAATACAAACAACAATTAAAAAAAAAATGCTTTTCCAAAACAAGTAGCATAGGTTTTACATAACAACAATATCAAAAACTTTTCCTTTTCAAAATACAACAAATGATAATCATAACACTTTTATTTTTCAAAATGCAACTAACAATAATCAGAACACTTTACCTTTTAAACACAACCTGCACAAGTTTTACATAGAAACAATATCAAAACAATTTCCTTTTCAAAATACAACCATCAATAATTAAAATGTTTTCCCTTTTCCAAAAAAAAAAAAACCAACATGTGTTTTACATAGCGGAAAAATCATATTATTTTCCTTTTAAAATATAACATCAAAATATTTTGCTACTAAGTATAATTCTAGCGTAGGATCACCAGGAAAACATTAGCAAAAATGTTATCCTACTTAAAGAAAACCCACAATAGGTTTACAAAGCTAAAGAGCATTATAAGGTTAGAAATAAAATGCAAGTACCAACTAGACACAAACACCTTAGCATTTTACTATAGACATGCCAAATATACATAAAGGAAATCAATACTACAATAAAGGTAATTCACAACGAAAGCCCACCTGAACTATTCGTTCATGGCTTCTTTAAAAAATGTGACTAGCTTGATTCCTCTAGTCACTTGTACACTCTAATTTCCTTTTCCAAGAAAGAATATCCTCCCTTGTGTAACATCCAAAAATGGTTATGAGGAGTTCTTTTAAAAAGAAAGGTGGCCAATCGACTTGCTGCCCATGATGATTTGTTATTAATAATAATAAAAAGATCTTGAGATATTTAAAATAAAGTCACTCATTTATTTTTTATTTTTTATTTTTAATCGAAAAATCCCTTGCGGGGCTGCCTTGGTTTGAGAGACCACGAATAGAGGGTTCTACACTGTAAAATTCATCCAGGATTCGCACCCAACTTTGCCCGCACCAACATTATCAATTGGATTTTGGATACCCAATTTAGATTTTTGGTAGGGTGGAGATTTGAATCTGGGAACTCCCTTGAAGGATTGCCCTCTCCTCTCCAACTCACCTACAACACCTAGGTAAGTCACTCATTTATTAAGTCTTCCTTTAAAACCTCTTTTTAAAATAAACTAAAATGCATTGACTAAAACATTCATTTATTTAATCAAACCAAATAATAGATTTCAATATATATTCCATATTAAGCATAAAAGTATGATCTTTTATTTATTTTAGGCTATAATATTTAATTAACACAAATGAAAAAACTTAATTCTATCCATTCAAGCATCTTTATGAATGTATCTACATGCGGGGAAATTCTACCCTAGATAAATCCTACCTTAGAGTTGTTATCACTTAGATTGTACATCATTTTCCTTATTTTAGTATTTCATTCTTAGTGGTTAAATTTATCTCCCACCTATGAGAGTACCTGGTCCTACAATCATGCATAACATCAACAATACCATATTCTCACAAAATATAACCAAAGCAATAATTTCAAATTAACCATACATATTGCAATAAATACTAAGCATTGAAATATCCAATCAATATGTAGTTCATCTCAGATTTGAGTCCTTCCAAGGTTGGTCATGATACCTTATCCCTCCAACATACATACCCTAGTGATTTTGGATCACTATTTACTTCCCTAAAGAATTATTTTTTGTGTTGCTTATATTTTGATGATAATAAGATCATGATTATTGTGTAACTCGGGCCATATTTACTCTTATAGATAGGAGGCTTTGACCAACCTCTAGATTGATGTTTAACCATCTACTAATCAACTTTAGGAAATAACATTCACCCTCTTTTGGTTTATTTTTAGCCTCAAATATCACTATCAAAACAACAAATTAGTCATAAATAATAGATGTCACGATCGATATTGATGTCATGGTTATTTCTTAGGAACGATCAATCACATCTCTAGAAATTTGCTATATTAGATCTAAAATATGACTGTCATTACCTAAAAAATAAATAGTTTATGTGGAGGTGCCACATGGAGGGTCAAGATCGCAATCCTAAACATGATAGGTGTTGCATTTGATGATGTTTGTAGACATCATAAATTTTGTGGAGTGGGAAAATGAGCTAGTTTATCCTACATGCATGGGAGAGAACACCTTTGCATTGTTTTATATTATTATTGAAAGAAGGTTTATATAGCTAGTGACCTTGGTTGGCAATATTTTAGCTATGGACTCTATTGATTGATTTTGATCCATGTGGACAACACTTTTATTTTACGCCTTGTCATGATTTAGTTCCACATGCATGGTACAATGATGTTGCATTAGTTTAAAAGGAAACACGAGTGACAAAGTAATTAGCTAGTGCTCTTTGTTGGCTACCATGGAAATTTTATTGCATGTTTGACACATGAACTACATTTGAGCATAAATCGTGTGTTGATTGATGGCTTCACTAGTTTGGTGATTCTCTCCTCTAATTGGTAGATTTCATCCTTGGTGACTAATTTTTTTTTAAAAATAGTTGTATTTATGCATACGTAAATATCCCATATTTATCTCATGAGAGCATTACAGACAGTATAAAAGGTAGACCTAATGACTATGGAAACATATAGCCAAGTTGGTTGGTTGTGGTTTGTTAGAATTTCACAATAATAAATATGCACAACATTACAAAAGATGAAGAGAAAAGTGGAACTGGTTGATTTATTCCAAGGATCAACTCTGTATAAATAGCAGAGTTGATCATTGAGAGCCATTGGATTACAACTCATCATACCTAATGAAGACACCACTGAGAGTTCTCCTGACACATGGAGGAGTGGAAACTCAAGTATCTATCCTAGTGGAACTTAAGAGAATATTCTCTTATACTAACACCCCCCCTTAAGTGATACTAGGGGTGACTCATACAAATGAGTCCTAGCAACAAGGCCTATTGAGGTACTCATGTACAAAGACTTCTTTTTGAAGAGATGGTAAAACCCAATGGGAAAAAACCATCAGTCAAAATGAAGTTAGAGGCTTGTCTTCGTATGGCGAAGATTGTCCTCCTAATACAATAGATAGTTGGTGAAAAAACCCCTGTGGGAAAAAACCAACTATGAGAAGAAGAGAGACATGTCTTCGTATGGCGAATATTGTCCTCTTTATGCAAGAAAGAAAGATGAGTCCTAGACAACTTGGCCTGATTAGGTACTCATTTACATAATATAGTTGGTGAAAAAACCCCTATGGGGAAAAACCAACTATGAGAGGTATGTCTTTGTATGGAAAATATTATCCTCTTAATACAAGAAAGAAATATGAGTCCTGACAACTTGGCCTGATTAGGTACTCATTTACATAATATTGTTGGTGAAAAAATCCCTGTGGGGAAAAACCAACAATTAGAGGCATGTCTTCGTATGGCGAATATTGTCCTCTTATTACAAGAAATAAATATGAGTCCCAATAACTTTGGCCTGATTAGGTACTCATATACAATAAATAGTTGGTGAAAAAACCCTTGTGGGGAAAAACCAACTATTAGAAGAAGAGAGGCTTGTCTTCGTATGGTGAATATTATCCTCATAAATCCAATCAATGCAGTTGAATAACTCTAAGCTTATCTCTCAACTGAAGGTAACATGGAGAAGGAAATGACTTGGTGAAGATATCTACAATTTATTCCTTGGTTGGAATATATTCCAAGTGTATGTCCCTGTTCTGAATATGTTGCCTTATGAAGTGCATGTGTATCTCAATGTGCTTGGTTCACTGATGTTCAACTAGATTACATGCAATATGAATTGTGCTCTGATTGTTACACCAAAGAGTTATAGGATGGTCATGTGTGAAACCAAATTCTCTCAAAATTTGATGAAGCCAAAGAGCTTCCTGACTAGCCAAAACTGTTGCCCTGTATTTTGCCTCTATAGAAGATAGGGCTACCGCTTGTTGTTTCTTGCATAACCAAGCTATTGATGAGGAACCAAGGAAAAGACATAGCCTAATGTGGAACATCTATCTTCTACTGAACCTTCCCAATCTAAATCTGTGTAGCCAATGATATCCATGGATTTTACTTTGTAGAAGATACCAAAATGAGTAGTGCCCTGCAAGTAACGGATGATTATTTTTATTGTCTACCAATGACTAAAGTGAGGTTGATGAGATAATCTAGATATGAGGCTAGCAACATATGATATTTTTGGGCAAGTATGAGTAAGGTATAGTAAACTTCCTACAAGTTGACAATATAGAGTAGCATCACAAAGAGGGGATGAGAAGGAAGTACTAAGATTAATGCCAGATTGAAAGGGGGTAGGAGAAGGTTTGCAATCTATAATTTTGAATATTTGTAGAATATCTAGAGTGTACTTTTGTTGGCACAAAGATATACCTTCATCTGTTTGACTTATTTGGATCCCAAGAAAATAATGAGTTTTTCCTAGATCAGCCATTTCAATTTTTTTAGAGAGAGAGTCTTTTATAGTCTAAATGTGAGTCAAGTTACTACCAGTGAGAAGAAGATCATCAACATAAAGAACAAGAATGGTGATGTTTCCTTCATTTCTCCAAATGTAAACTGTGTTATCAGACTCACAATGAGAAAAACCTGCTAAAAGAAGGAAGGAGTCCATATTTTCATACCAAGCTCTAGGGGCTTGTTTGAGGCCATAGAGAGACTTTTTAAGCCTACAAACCATAGAGGAGTCTTGAGTAAAACCAGCATGTTGTTCCATGAATATTTCTTCCTTTAAATATCCATGTAAGAAAGCACATTTGACATCCATTTGATAGACATGCCACTTTTGGGAAGCATCTAGAGCAAGAACCAATCTTACAGAATCCATTTTAGCAATAGGAGCAAAGGTTTATGCATAATCTATGCCTTCAACTTGAGAAAAACCTATGGCAACTAGATGAGCCATGTGTTTTTCTATTTTTCCATTAGGCCCATATTTTTTTTTGAAGATCCATTTACAATGAACTAATTTCTTTCCTTTAGGTAAGGGAACTAAGTCCCAAGTCTCATTTTTGATCAAGGAAGAAAATTTGTTTTCCATGGCATCATCCCGTTATTTAATACCTAGGGCTTCTTTTAAGGATTGAGGATCAGAGAAAATAGACTGAAATACAAGGCCATTGCCTATGGGGTTGGATGATCTTGTTGAAGGGAGATTTTGGATGTAAGGAGTAGCTTCTTTAACAATGGTGCGGGCCCATTTTAGCATATAGGAAGGAGTTGAAGGAGTTGAAAGACATTGATATGGAGTTATAGGTTTCTCATCTTGATTATCAATAACCAAGTTAACTTCAAGAGTTGTCTCTTCATAATATTGAGGTTCTACTATAGGAGAAGGCTCAATGGAGGAAGAGGGATTTTGAGGATATTTTTGAGGGAATGTTTCATCAAATTGGATATTCCTATGAAATAAGACCTCATGAGTTGATGGATCAAGAAGCCTGTATGCTTTCAATTCTTTACAATAACAAAAAAATATAAGTTTTCTTCTTTTTTATAAAGAGCCTTCATTTTCTTCTTTGGGATGTGAGCCCAAGTAGTACACCCAAAAATATTGAAGTAGGAAACATCTAGTTTCAATCCAATACATGCTTATTTAGGAGTTAAATGGTCAAGAGATTTATGACGTGTGTGATTTTGAATATAATTTGCACAATTAATAACTTCTACCCAAAAAACTTTTGGAAGATCTCTTGAATAGAGCATACAATTAGCCATCTCTTTTAATATCTGGTTTTTCCTTTCTGCAATACCATTTTTTTGAAGAATATATAATATAGAATGTTGATGAATGATGCCATGATTGCATAAAAAAGTGGAGAACTCATTATTGTAGTATTCCCTCGTTATCATTGAGAATCTTCTTGATTTTGCAAGATGCCTTATTTTCAACTAAGGCTTTAAAAACTATAAAGTGGGATAGAACATCACTCTTACATTTTTGGAAGTAGACCCAGGATATTCTAGAGAAATCATCAATAAATTTTAGAGCATACTTTGCTCCTTTGAAAGATGGTTCATGAAAGGTCATTAAGTTACTATGGATTAAATCTAGATGGGAAGAGGCCTTTAGAGAACTACTTGGGTGGAAAGGATATTGATGTTGCTTTCCAAGAGTACATCCAATACAAACTCCATTACTAGAAGAGACTTGGGGTAATCCTATAACCATATCATGGGTGCTCAAATCCTTTAGGTAGTTGTAACTAAGATGACCAAACATTTCATGTCATATTTTACTTTCAAGATCACTATGAGCCAAAAAATAGGAGGCTCTTTCTGGATTTTGAAAACCTTTGAAGTGAAAAAGATGAGAGTTGTGACCAATATTCCCTTTGGCTATAAGAGATTTGGGATCTTTAAAATCTCTTATCTCAACTCATGTTGGGGAGAAGAGAATAGTTTTATCCTTTCTAGAAGTACAAATTTGGTAGACGGAGAGGAGATTAGTGGCAATGTTTGGAACATAGAGCACATTGTTAATAGAGTCACCATCAATGGTTATATCCCCTTTTCCTTTGATAGGAATAAAGGAAGAGTCACCTACTTCTATGCTACAAGTAGAACTAGAGGAGATAGAAGAAAAAAACTTATTTGAAGTAATCATGTGATGAGTAGCTCTAGAATCTAGGACCCATAAATTAGAGGAAGAATTAGAGATTTTTCCTTGAATATTAAGGGATTTTCCTATTTGCTTTTTTATTTTCTATATTTTGATCTTTTATAGCTGCCTCTAGTTGCTGTAATATTTTCCAGCATTTGTTATCAGAGTGATCATTCTTTTTGCAGTGAGTACAGGTTATGGGGGTCTTTTCCTTTTTCCTGAATTTTTCTTTAGAAGAAGTGGAGGCTACTAAGGCTTTAGAAGAAGAAGAAGAAGAAGAAGAAGAAGAAGAAGAAGATATTTCATATCTAGCAAGCTTAGTTTCTTCCCTAGTTAATCTATCACAAAATTCTTCTAAAGAAGGCATTTTAAAGGTTACACCCAGATCATCTTTGGTAGATATAAAGGTGGTAGCAAATATCTGAAAAACACCATTTAGCTTAGAAGGGATTAGATAAATGTATTCCTCTTCAGTCTTAGTCTTCCCACTACTTTTGTATTGAGTGAGGACTTATTTGAACTTAGTGAGGAATTCAATAATACTACTAAAATCTTCAAGAAATAGAGATGTGAGTTCAACTTCTAATTGCATTGATCTCATCTGATCTACTTTCCCAAATAGATTCTTTAGTTTCTCCCAACTTTCATAAGGAGTTTTACAATCTTTAATATGAAACCACAAACTTTCATGAACATTAGAGCTTATAATTTTTCCTTTATGAACAAAGATTTCATATTCTTTATCAAATTTTGATTATTTTTCTTCTAGCGAATGAGTAAGACCTTTTTGAGATATAAGATTTAAAAGTTTAGGTTTCCAAGTGTGAAATTTATGAGGGGTGAGAGGTTCAATTGAATTCATTATTTTAACACAGGAAAAAGATTAAAGTTATATTTTACCAATATATCCCCTCTTAGAACTTCAATTAATTGATTAATGCAACTGGAAGAAATATATGAAGATATTTTTCCCTTGGGTCTTACTCGAAAGTGGCATCCCTTTTGGGATGTTTTCCACAAAAAAAAAGTAAATAAATAAATAAAATATATGAAGCTTTTCAATATTTAGGACTCAAAATACCCGCCCTAACAAGAGGGAAACTATAATTATAATGAGTTTTTAAATATTGTTTGCTTGAGATTGCCAAATCATTTCTATTCCTCACTCTACCTGCCCTTACTTGAGGGAAACTGTAAGTAGATAGGAGAATTGGAAGGATTTTGGCTTGAATGCAGGGAATCAATCTGTTTAATTGGTGTATCTCAATACTTGCCCTTACAAGATGGAAACTATAAGTTAGAGAGATATCCAAAGAAATAGATGATGAAAAATATCTATCAGACCATTATACCAAGTGCCTCAAAAACTTGCCCTTACGTGAGGGAAACTATAAGTTTTTAAGGGTAATGATACTTGGAACGTAGGAAAAATATATTTTGAGAAAAAAAATTGTTTATAAAATTGTAAACCAAATTTAATTATCAAAAAAAATTATTTAAAATATTTACATTTAAAATATACTTATTCTAAAAAAGTCTTTAATGAAATGCTCTTTCTTTGAAAATAACAAAGGTTTATAAAAAGCAGAGAGGAAGATAGACAATATATATATATATATATATATATATATATATATATATATATATATATATATATATATATATATATATATATATATATATATATATATATATATGCTATTTTTTATTTTTAAAGATGGGCCTTATAAAAAATGAGATTAATATTAAAATTTTGAATATCTTCTCTAAGAAATATTAAAGAATATTTAAAGAAAATAAATTTAAGCATTGATTAAGATAGACAAAAAAGGACAAGAACTTTTAAAGATGGTGTAGGCCTAAAATTTTCACACTCTCCTTTCCTCTATGCTGATGGATCCATGCCTCATAGGGGAATGGAAAATGATAGAGCTACACCTTGAAAGAGAGGCACTTGATCGTGCCTTCTTGTGGTGATTTTTTGATGAATTGTGGGTTCACCAGGAAACTTTTGATGGCAGTTTTCGCATCTAGGTTGAGAAAGAGGTTTAATATGTTCATTTTTGGATCACTCATACAAACACCTAAGGTTGGTCTTTGAAATGCAACTAACCTATCTATGATGTGATTTATTTTTACTTTTTTTATGAAAACAATAGACATGAATAAAAATGACAAATGCAGTTGCTAATTCTATGCTTAAAAGAAATTCAAAACATACCTGAATCGATATGTCTGATGAAGATTCTAATTTTTTTGATGCAGAGTAGGATCGCTACTATTTTGGCATAATCGCTATTGTTCCAGGAAAAATTGCTCAACAATTTTCTGAAATCACAAGCGATTTTGTTGCAATTTTGTAGCAACAAAAAACAAGACACAAAATGATTTTCTGGCACAAATATGATTCAAACTTTGATATGTTTCCTATTTAAGAATTCCTTTTCAACTAAATGAAATATAGAAAAGGTTTGTAATATATGTAAGTACAAGAGTCTAAATGTTCATGAATTTTATGTAAGTAAAATGCAGATTTAAATTAAAAATTTATTAACATGATGGTGAATATCCGAGATGCATTGCTGAATTAATGAAAATATAATTAAATAAATAAATAAAATGGAAGAGAAGGAAGACGAACAAACATAATAAAGGTTTTTGCCTCCAGATGATCAGTGAGCAAAATCATTGCCAAGTCAGTAGGATCGTTGCTATTTTCTATGAAATCACACACCTACTCCACCTGCTTGCAGCATGATTCTATCGACTGTTCTACGATTTTGCCGTTCACTGTGCGATTTTAACTACAACTTGCAACACAAATTTTGATAAAGAGGGTAATGGGACAATCATGGATTTTAGGCAAATATGGGAATATGGCAAGATTATACTAATGGCTTCTCAATTCTGCTATCTGCTCAGGGGATCACTTAGCATGCTTTGCAATCAGGGAGTCAGCCCCAAAAAATGAATTAGAGGGGAGATTAAATAGGATTAGGGATAAATATGGGAAATTAGGAGGTTATGCCAAAACAAGGAGGGATTTGGGATCCCTCCTATGTTTGCCTCCTGCCTAATCTCACCAGAATTCATCGTTACAACCTCTTTCCAAACTTAGAAACGTAGTTTGAAATGAATTTTTGGCATTTTGCAAACTTGGGAAAATTCTATTTTTGAGCAAAATCGTCATTTTTCTAGCTGCTCAAGCGATTTTGATGAAACTTAGGTGATTTTGCCCAACAATAAAAAAAACATTGGTTTGAGGGCACAAAAATTGAGGCAAATGGATTTTTGCTAATTTTGAATGATTTTCGGGTAGACTTAGGTAAATTTGATGTTTTTATAAATTTTAATGTTTTTGCTGAGTTAATCAATTTAAGTGCGTCAAATTTAAGGTGCTATAGATAGGCCCCCTCTTAAATAAAGAAAATGAAAATTTGTGATCTTCACTATGAAATATAAAGTTTCTGATCTTATAATTACTTGAAAGAAAGTAAAATCATAGAAGAAGATTGACAAAATATAGCACACCCCCCATTTTAATGTGATGGACCAATAGAGTGCAAAAATATGCACTTACCCCAAAAAAAAAAATAGAAAAAGGTTACAATTTTGTCTCACGAAAGGCTCGGAGACAAATGATGTCCTTCGAAATGAAGGAAAGCAAAATAACCTAATTAAAAATAAAATATAGGGAAAATAACGAAACTATACACAAGCCACGAGAGAAGAGAATGAATTTCAAAAAACTACATAGGCATTCCTTTCGAAGGCTTGAAAAAAATATAATTTTGAAATGAAAGAAGGGGTAGCACCTTCAATGACTGGAAGGAGAGAAGATTTTGGATGTGAAATGGAGGTTCTGAGAACTCAACTATTTGCAACTATAAGGAGAGAAGCTTTGATGTTCGGATGGAGGTGCGGATACACTTTGTACCAAGAAGAGACCCTTGAGGGCATATGAAATGCAGGCACTAAGCGGAGGTGAACTTGAGCTTTTGTTTCTTGATCTTGCAAATACATAAAAGGAAGGGATGATTTTGCAAGACCACATTATGAAAAAACAAGTGAACACTCCTGCAAGACCATGTTATGAAGAAAAAACCAATGAACACTCGTGCAATACCACGTTATGAGAAAAAAATAGTGAACACTCCTGCAAGACCACGTTACGAAAAATAACCAGAGATTTGCAAAATTGTATCCTGCAATACCACATTATGAAAAAATAATAGTGAACGCCCCTACAAGACCACGATAAATAACCAAATAATGCTCTTGCAATATTATGTTATAAAAAATAACCAGATAACATTCTTGCAATACCAAATTATGAGAAAGGTGATTCTACAAAAAA
Organism: Wollemia nobilis; assembly: GCA_028583015.1. NCBI lineage: Eukaryota > Viridiplantae > Streptophyta > Pinopsida > Araucariales > Araucariaceae > Wollemia > Wollemia nobilis. The sequence continues at coordinate 1,864,616 of JAQPPZ010015008.1, read as the reverse complement.
CTTGTTATATATTTAAAAAAAAATCTATAATAGTTCCAATTGTAAAATAAGAGAACTTGAAAGGTAGATTTTGCTTTGAAAAAAGAAACAGGGAAAGCTATTTATAAACACCAGGTTGAAAGAGCACCGGATAAGAGAAATAAATATTTAGAGATTTTATTAGGATCATTCGAGTGCCAACATGCCGTAGAAGAAATCATCCAAGTTGTCATGGGCGCCAGAAGTGTTTAGCACCAAGGGACAGCTGGAGAGAGGATATCTACAAAATGCAAGCATTGGGAGAGCTAACGGGAATAAAACAATCCATGAAATTAAGCCACGAGCGCCAAGCAAGGATTACCCGAATCTTTGAAGATCGAAATCTTCCATGATAATAGAGAAAAGACACCACGTTTTAAGATGAAACGGGTGTTTCTTATTACACAACACACACATATATATATATATATATATATATATATATATATATATATATATATATATATATTTTATATATATATATATATATATATATATATTTTGTATTTATATGGTGGAATCGATAGCCGCCACGAATCCGGGCAAGCTATCTAGCTTTTATGGCTGCCATAGTATTCTGCGCTATCCACCCCGAAAGCCGCCACATAGATCTTTGTGCATTCCACCCCTATAACCACCATGCCACAATCATTTTAAACCTTTTACGCCACTAAAAGCACTAGGAAAGGGACAAGCATTTAGTCCAACGAGGCTCAAGATTTGAACCTTGGACCTCCGCCCCTTATGGGGTTTGGATGAACCAATTGGTCTACACCTCGGACCTACAACCCAAATATTTTAAAAGCAACTTTTACATAATAAAAGAAATATTACTTTTATGATAAGTAAAAGGATTTCCAATATTTAAAAAAAAAGGTGTTCAAAGAATAATTTGAAGAGAGGGAGAGAAATAAAATAATAAGAACCCTTCTTTTAAAATGGGCTAAAATAGCCCATAGAATAGGGTAAACGTAGTTTGAAGCAAAGGAAGAGATTTTTAATATTTTGAAATCCCTCAAAGATGAATTAGAACAAATATATTAAAAAATTGCATAAAATATATTCAACAATAAATATTTTGCTGAAAAAAATTATGGATAAAAGAGAAATGACTACTAAAATAATTTCAAGAATATAGCAAAAAAATTATCCAAAGTAAATGAACCAAATCCTATAACCTTCAAGAGAGAATGCTAGCAAAATCTATCCTGCTCTGTTACCATGTTAGAATTTGACAATAGATATGCAAAGCATTACAAGAGATGAAGAGAAGAGTAGAACTGATTGATTTATTCCAAGGATCAACTCTGTATAAATAGCAGAGTTGATCATTGAGAGCCGTTGGATTACAACAACTCATCATACCTGATGAAGACACCATTGAGAGTTCTCCAGACACATGGAGGAGTGGAAACTCAAGTATCTATCCTAGTGGAACTGAAGAGAATATTCTCTTATTCTAACATCCGCTAGTGTATGATAACTACTCGTTGATCTTGTGGATTCTTGGTAGTTTTCCTTTTGTAAAATTGGTAAAATAAAATTTTAAAAGCTTGGGAATAGGCATAAAATTATGCAAAATATTGTTTTTGTAAATTGTTTGCACTAAAAGCACAAATTGTAAGCATTATTATAAAGATATATATTTTTTTTATCTTTAAGAGTCCACTATTGTAATTACCTAAGACAATACCAATGTTTTAAATTAATTCATTATTTTTATTTATGCCTAAAAACATGTTTTTAATTTACCACTTTTTACCTTTTGTAAAATTTGTAAAATAAAATTCTAAAATCTTAGAAATGGGCATCAAATTGTGTAGAATATCTTTTAGTAAATTTCTTGCACTAAAAGCACAAATTTTAAGCATTATTGTAAATATCATTTTGATATTTAAGAGTCCACTAGGGTAATTGCCTAAGACAAGACCAACTATTATAATACTTAGGTCAATTTTGTAGCCACACATGGCTTATACCAATTCATAAATGATATCTAATTTAGTAGAGGATGTGGTTGCTTTAACAAATATAATTGGTCTATTTCCTAATAAGGTTTGATACATCACAATCCAAAGTTCCCCTTATGTAAATATCTATATTAATGATCTAAGGGAAAAGACAAAATATGATGTAAAGACTTATGCTAGCTCTAGATATCCTGATGTCCTAGGTAGTTGGATTATGGACAAGAAGACTTGGTTATCTTACACAATAGTTCCTATTGAGTAATGAGTACCTTTTGCAAATTGTTAGTGCTAGACAAGCTTGTTATTATGAAAATATAGGAGGGTCAAAATCTCATCACCACTTTGGATGGTTTATTCCAATCCTTGAAGGATATATTTTACCCTTCCAATTATGAACAAGAGTTAAATATCAATTGGTATAGGTTAAGATAAACTCATAAAATTCATGCTCATGGTTATATCATTAAGTTTAATACATTCATAATTTTTTTTCATGTGAAATATCCCATAGAAGCCCTCATCATAAAATATACCAATGTACTCATTGAAAATTTGTATGGGGAGTTGAAATATACTCCCTTATCTACGTTGTATGTAGCTTTTAATCATGCATAGTTGGTAGTGTTATATTTTAATGTTTAATACTTAAAACAAATAACCACAAGATCTAAAATAAAGTTATTATATGAAATATATGTTAATGACAATATCTAAATCATATAAAACTAATAAAGAACTTGTACAACAACAAACAAAATGGCCATTAACAAATTCTCACAAAATTAGTATCTTGATAGAATAAAGATCTCAAATACTCCATACTTCCACACACTCTCACTCTACATTGTGTCTGTCTCTCACACACACACATAAATACATATATAATGGAATGTGGCTCTTCATATGGAGTACTCTTGGCCTTCACTCTTCTTGATATTCTTAACTTTCCTACTCTATGGACTCATGTGCACATGGAATATTATGCACATTTACATTATTGAATACTTTGCACATTCTAACAATACTTTTGCATTTATTACATTGCATAAAGTAAATACTTACACTCTGGTCTAAGACACCTAATCTAAAGATGTACCCAAGGTGGTACATTAGCATGTACTAAATAATGTAATATACTCTAACAACCCCATGTATTACATTATTTGGTTATTGAAGACTTTAGTCTTCAATATGGATCTTCATCTTTTGTCTTCAATCTATCTCTTTAAGATCAATTCCTAAACTTGCACAAAATAGTTCTTGTTTAACCTTTCTGATGTGACTCCTATTCTTATTTTTATTTCTTTGCTTTTGTATCTTCATTGATGATTCACCTTCTAAGCATTGTGTTAGCAAATCATCACAATAATACAACTTTTATTTCTATCTTGGATTCTTCAAATTAATTTCTTCTTTAGGTTCAGTCTTCATTTTATATTTTTTGATCTGATTAATTTTCCTGTTTTTTTTTCTTCTTCACTCTTACACCTTTACTAGTGATATAATTTCAATGTAGTGATTTAGAATATGATCACAATAGTATTGATAAAAATTTAGTGCTTCATTGTTAGTATGTTCATATTTATTTTGTTTCATCCCTTGAAATAATTCAAAAGTAATTAATGATAGATATATCATCAAATATTCATCTAAAGAAAGGATAAATATGTTTTGAGTATTCCACCAAGTCTTGAGAAGTACTTCATGAAAATAACCAATTAATGTTATAAAATTCTCTTAATTTGCTTCCTTGAGAAACAAATAAAATCATATTTTAAAATAGTAAAAAAATATTTATATCCATCAAAAGTATCTATTAAGTTTTGTGAATAAAACTTTAGTTCATGAAATAGTTCTTCATAATTAAATTCATTCTTCATTATTTCATCGATGTTTCTTCTAACTTAATTTTTTAAACCTTTGAAGTAGAATTCCTTATAGCTCCTTAGTGTTTTGAATGTAAAAAGCTTTGATAAAGCATTTTACTTGTCAAATATCTAAACATTTGAGGTTGACTACCTTATGTCTCCCTAGTTTTGAATATATTGTCCCACCTTGATAAAACCTTTTCAACTTCTAAATTTTGAGTTGAATTTGAGTATATGATCAAATACTAACTTTCAATTCTTCAAATATTGTAGTATACTTTGTATTTCCTAATGTTTGGATAATGATCAAACAATAGTTTTGATAAAGGTTTCAATTCTTCAAATCTTTAGGTGGAAATCCTTTTATCTCCCAAATTTCAAAAATATGATTTCTCAATTCTAAATTTCACAAACCTATGTTGGTGTTGAATTCCTTATAACTCCCCAATTAGAAATTTAGAAATTCTATAAAATATATTTGCAAGTTTTGTATTCCTAATTTGATGTTGAAATCCTTATTTCTCCAAAATTATCAATTTGCAAATATTTCAATAAACCAATTACAAAACTTCAAATTAATTTCTCAAATCTTCAAATCAACTTTTCAAATCTTCATAAAACTTTCCAAATAGCAATAATAAAGTATCTAAGGTTTGATTTACCACTTATAAACCTTATTCCTCCAATAGCATTAATTAATCAATGTGATAATATAATAATCAAACTCAACTTTTCATAAATCAATTATAAACACTCCTTATTACTCCAACCTTTGAATAAATCAAATAATAATTTGAGATTTACCTCAATAATCTAGGTGCGTGCTATTCTAGGTGAAATGCTAGATCTTCATTATTGAATAGTCAACAGTCTTCTTGTTGCAAGGTGCTCTCCTGATTTTGCAACCCAAACTTCTTCCAAATGAATCTCTCCTTTGCTAATTTTGGCCCATGCAATAAATGAAGATTTCAAAATGCTTTGACTCCCTTCTAAGATGTTTGGTGCTCACTATTTCAAGTTCCAAGTGGAACATAAATGCTTGTCTTCTTCTATAACATTTATTTGGTGCTCCAAGTTACTATCCTTCTCAAACTTGGCTAAAAATATCTTTAAAATTTGATTGGTTACATTCAATGATTCTATAATTACATTGGAATTATATTTCTTGCAATACCAAGTGGCAAATGAACTCTACAACTCCTCAAATGAGCACTCTTCCTTTGATAATGCTCCACTTCTTCTTTGTAGTACATTTGCTCTTCTTTCCAATGTATTCCAACGTATAGTAGCACTTGGCCTTCTACGTTCTCCTTTGGTGTTTGGCTTTCTAAGTTCTCCTTTGTGCAATGTGGTGGCTCTTCCAATGGTTTCTCCTCTCATGATGGTGCAACCACAACTTGGGTGGCTTTTCCTTTCTAAAATGGTGGCTCCTCCTTCAACATACGATGGCTTCTTTGGTTGCCACTTCTATTGCATTGCTTCTACAAATTTTAACCTATTTTGATGTAGCTTGGCTTCTCCACAACTCAGCTTCAATGGGTGAGCTTGAAAGCTTTCTTTTTTCAATACTTTTACTCCTTTTCCACTTACTTTACTGACTTCTATTTCTAAAACTTGTGCAAGTTCAAAGAGACTATTGTTCCTTCAAGAACATGCACTTAACTTTCCTTTTCAGAAACATATACTATGCACACCTTTTAGTGCTTCGTATTGCATTTACAACTACTTTTCTTGTTATTTTAAACTAGGAGTAATACTTGCAAAAAATATAATAATAATCAACTTATAACTCCATAATAAAATATTAATTCTCCAAATTTATTTGTGCTTTCTTTCAAGCTTGATTTCTAGCTAGATTTTCTCACCTTTCAATATTCAAACTTGCTGCCCAAATACCATCAAATTTGTAGCTCCTAAAGCTGCCCAAAAATTGAATTTCTTAGTTTTAATTTGCTTCCTCAAAATTTTCTTTTCTCTTTCCAAAAAGCTGCAAAGAAACTCTAAAATTTGCATGTCAAATTCTTCTTCGAGTGTTGTCTAAAATATAGGTCTATCTCCTTCAAATTGTTCAATTTTTCTAAAATTTGTAGCACCAAAAGCAATCCAATATGCTACCTCTAACTCCTTCAATTTGCAATGTTTTTGCTTTTCACAAACTCTATATTTTTATAGCTCAAAATACTTCCAATATGCTCCATTTATATCCTTCAATTAGCTATCCAAAATCTTCCAAATATGACCACATTTTCTCCAATTCATAGCTCTTCTATCTTATTCTAATTCTGCCCAAATTTGCAGTCCAAAACTCTTCAAATTCTGCTCCAAAATTCTGATTTCTCCTCCTCTATCTTTCTGCCCTGAAACTCTTCAAATTCTGCCCCAAAAATCTGCAATCTTCTTCTTCAAAAATCAGCCTTCAAAACTTTAATGGCTGTCTCCAAAAATATCAATTTGTGGCCTCTTTCAATCTTCTTTCTCCTCCTTAGATTTCACTAAATTTTATCTTCAAATTTGACCTCTTTTTTGGCCTCTTCTTCAAGAATTTGAATGTCTTGAAGTCTTCAAAAATACTTTCTCAAATTTGGCAAACTTCTTGCCAAAATCCTTCTTCTTGAATTAGTTTCACAAATCCTTTTGGGCTTGTTGTTGAATGACAACAATTGTCCCAATTTTGATGTGATTACCTCTTTTAAAGAGCTTCTTCTTCTTGCAATATTCTACCTCAAACTTTCTTCAAATCTTCTCCAATGGCCACTTCTTCAATTTCTCAATAGGGATTCTCTATTCTTCTTCTTTCTCCTTCCAAATTTTCTTGAAACATCTTCTCTTGGGTTTCCAAATTCTTCAATCTTCTATCTCCTCTCTCAAATATGTAATGGGGACCTCTTCTCTTGGGTCTCCTCTTTCTTCAATATTCAATAGGGCTTCTTTGGCCTCTTTCTCAAATCTCCTATCTTCTTTCTCAAATTTGCAATGGGGACCTCTTTCTTGGGTCTCCTCAATCTTCAATGTCTACTCTTTTGTTGCAACTCAAAAACTAATCCTTGCATGAGGAAAGCACATAGAATTTCAGGCAATCAAATGTGAAATTCTTCTCTATCTATTGTAGGAAGCTTCTCAAATTCTAAGAACTAATTTTTTGCAACAAAATATTAGACAATATCAATAAAATACATTCAAATCTCCAAAAATCTAAAATCAATAATCTTCACTAGTTGTTCTTCAATCTAGTGGAAAGAAATATATGTTGAGTCCTAGTCTTCATGAGTTTTTATGCAACCCTATGGAAAGACTCTAGCCAAATAGCAACTTTCAAATTTTGTAAAAGAAATCTCCCTATCTCCTATCAATATCCCTTGTGGCTCTGATACCACTATTAGCTTTTGATGCTTAATACTTAAAATAAATAACCACAAGATCTAAAATAAAGTTGCTATATGAAATATATATTAATGGCAATATATAAATCATATAAAACTCATAAAATGGCCATTAATAAATTCTCATGAAAATAGTATCTTGATAGAATAAAGATATCAAATACACCATACTTCCACACATCTCACTGTATACTTTATCTCTCACACACACATAGACACATATATTATGGAATGTGACTCTTCATATGGAGTACTCTTGGCCTTCACTCTTCTTGGGACTCTTCACTTTCCTACTCTATGGACTCTTGTACACATGGACTATTATGCACATTTACATTATTGAATACTTTATACATTCTAATAATACTTGTGCATTTATTACATTGCATAAAGTAAATACTTACACTCTAGTCTAAGACACACTCCTAATATAAATATGTACCTAAGGTGGTACATTAGCATATACTAAATAATGTAATATGATCTAATAGGCAAAAGAGAAGCTTACAACTCAATCAAAGGGAGCTTCAAGATCCCTAAATTAGCAGTAGTTGCCTAAGGTGAAGATGCATTCTTCCTTATTTTCTTCTTCTTTCTCTTCTCCTTTTAAAAAAAATAAATTTTGTAATCATTTTAAAAGAAGAGGATATATGGAATGTAAGTATTTTATGAAGAGGAAGAATGACATTGTAAAATCTCAAAAAGAGGAACCACGCAATGGTCCCATTGAGCTAATAGGAGAAGAAAGATATTATGATGATTTTAAGGGTTAAATAAAAAATTTTAACATCATCATTATAGTTTTTTATCATCATATCCCACCTAAAACATAATTTTTTTATGAATTGTATTATCGACAATAGATCGTAAAATAACTTGATTATAAAATCCATGATTGATAGGTTATAGCTACCTATGGAACCACATTCTTATCCATAATCACTTGGATGGAAGGATAACGGTTTCACCTATTGCATCACAATAACATGTATAGTATTCTTTGCTTTTGATCCACACTTTGTGGATCAAATCACTTGTGATGTACCTTAGATGGACTGCTATGGTTTAATTCTTAGTAAGCCCTATCAATATGATAATAAGGCTTAGTATGATGTGTATAACAATACATATTATTTGCATAATATGAATAAAAATTTCTTATCTATGGGCTTGAGAATACCACCCTATTGCTTCACTCTAATTAGCCATAAAATATTGCTTTAATATTTAGTAAGCCCCAAGATACACTAGCTCTAATTGCACCACCTTTGCCTTACAAGGAGTTAATCCTTCCTTTTCTACCTATTGTTCTAGCTGCTCTTCCTACTACTCTACTTGCTACAGAACTTCCTTGTATTGAGAGACCCTCTTCTTCACTACCTCCTTTAGATCAACATATTCTTATTTTTTAGTAGTATTTATAGCCTTCACAATAGGTCTTTGGTCCTCATTGCTTTTCTTTGTAGATTAGCAATAGAGTTGTGATAAAATATTCTATACCAACATGGACATCTATTAGCATCCTCAACCTTGTTCAACCCAATGATGATGTGACATCTTAGCTTTCACTTTGCCTATCAATGAGATATGTTTATAGGGTTTGGTGTACCAACCTACCAATTCTATTATAAAAATATTTGAGTATAATGCTTCTATTGTGGAGAGGTATGATGAGAAAATCTAGATAGGACTATGTGTGAGTGTTTGTTAGTTTTCCAAACTAGTTATTATTCTTAAGCATATTATTTTATTGCCTACCTATGTACCTAGATGAAGCTTCTACAAACTCACATAGGATTGTTTGTTGAGATCGTAGTTGACATGAGTTAACTTAAGTTAGCATGATTCTTAGCTTAGGTGCTAAGTTTATTATTTTTATTAGCTAACTTAAGCCTAAGATTACAAAAATTATTAATTGTTATAGTGATAGCTAGTTGGTAGATAGATAATTTATCCTACTATCTATATTTAGCAAGTAGATATGTGTATGCCTTTAATGCTTATTTAAGCATTTACGATAATAAAACCTATAGCTTGGTTTTGTTATCCTTCACACGAGTCCTCCACATTCTACACCTCTATTATACCATAATTCAAAAATCTCTTCCTTAAAGAAAAATTTGAGACCTTTGAATATTCCTCGAGATCTTCACTATAGTATACTACATCTTCTTCATTCATCATCAACTTAGTTACCTTGCCATTATTAGCAATTAATGGTCTAAGTCTATACTGGTTGAGAGTTCCTATTGAATTATTTTTAACATTTCCATAATCCCCTCTAATTTTAGGATTTGTTGATCAAAATCCAATGATGAGAGACTCATTTTCTTTGAGTGTAAGCAATTGCTATTTTTTGCTAAATCTCGATGGTTGTCCTCTACCATGCTTTTGTGATGATGATCATTGTCAAGGGCCTTGCCAATGTCGTGTTATCACCTAACACTTCCTTCTTTTTCCTCCCTTGCTTACTCTCATTTATGAATTTTAATTGAGCTATGACTTTGTCCAAAGTGGGTGATGGTAGAGTCTCTTGGAATGATGTTGTCTGTTGTCAAGACAATGATGGTCTTTTGTGATAGTCCTTTCTACTATAAACCTAAGAATGACATCATCTATTGGAATGACCTCATATTATAAGTAAGAAGATCATATATTTATGATTTGGTAAAATTATTTTTATTTTGAAAATGATTCAATAAAAATTAATAAAAATAATTGAAAACCAAACCTATTAAAAAAATTGGTCTTTATAAGATAGCATAGTGGTTTAGGCTTTGGCTCTTCTTTGAGAGGTTCAGTATTTAAACTATGACATATGTGTGTGGTTTTGTGTTAAATTCCCTAAAAATAATATTAGATCTACCCCTTATGAGAGGTCATGGTGGGATGGGGATGCCTAACCCTAAGCATCATTTATAGGGATTTCTCACACTAACCAAATCTAATAATAATTGCAAACCAAACTAATATAAATGTATTACTATCAAAGTTTTAAAGCAAATTATTTGTTCATGGTCAAAGATATTTTATGAAAGAGAGATAAAAATAAAGTGACTTTGGGTTAAAATTATTCTTATAAAAAATTAGATATTGGATTACTAGGATAGAGAATTGGATTCCTAAGATTAAGAAAATAAGCAAAAAAAATATTAAAAATTTATAATCATTGTAAAATATTTTCAATGAGAATGAAAATTTCGAATGTCAATGTATAAAAATAGGTTAAATATTTATTAATTATAATTAATATGAGAAACAAAATTTAAAACAAAAGTATAATTATTATTTATTTATATTTTATATTTTCTTAAAATATAAAAACTATTTTTTTTTTTGAATGAAAGGACCTTATATTAATTGGAAATAATCACTTTCATACAAAAATGTTGGGTGGACTTAACACGCCCCATGGCACATAGCCAAAAGATTACAGGATCACATGGATCAACTCAAAAATCCAATATTACATCAGAACTGAGTAAAGAAAATAAGACAAAATAGAGACAAGTGTATGCAGCCACTAGTGCAATTGGAATCAAGCGAACATCCCATCCACTAGAGGTGCGAAATTGGACTTCAGTGGAGACCAATGATGCTAAGAAGTTGGAGCAGATAAATGATCTTTGCGACCACTGTGAGAATGAGCTGAAGGTGAAAACTAAATTTTATATAACTCTTATTGCAAAAAAATTGCAATGTGATTGAAAACTGATTTTTGAAATGAACTAAAACTATGGTGAGAATTAAATGATTTGAGTTTTTGTATTAATATTTTTAGATATGTATTAAATTTAATAATAATTTTTTAAAACTTTGTACATGTATAAAGCATCATTTTATATATAAGGTGAAAATATGTTAATATTTTTAATATATATTTAATTTTAATGCCTCCTTGAACAAGACCTTATGCATTTACTACTATATCCACAATATGAAGGATAAATAAATACATTTATTCAAATAGCCTTAAAGACATGTCATTAAGCAAATTGGTAAAGGCACATGAGATTATAGCAACTAGAAGAGAATGAAAATGTTATTTCCTTGGGAACATGCTTATAGTTTGATCTGAATCCTTTAAGTGCATTTCAAACTAACAATGATGGTATTAGTAAGCCCTGTATACCAGGTCAACAATAAATAAGTGGTATAGGCTTGTTGAGAGCAACCCATATAGTTCAAACCCTACACTTGACATTACTAAAAATAGTTTCAATGTAACAAACTCCTCCATGTATTAAAAAAATAAAAATCATACCTTTAACCAAGGCTTAAATCTCATGAATTAATATTATAATTAATTAGATGGTATTAAATCAACCAGACAAAAAAAAAACATGCATAATTATAAACTATTTATAAAATCACTATGTAGTCATGGTGTAATATGGATGGTGCACAATTTTCAATCTATTATTATAATAACCATTATTTAGTTATGGTGTAACATGGGTGAGATCGATTTCAATTTCATATCATCTATTTAAAAAAATTAAAAAATAAAATATCTTTTAAATTATAAAGGATGTTATTTGTGTAATATATTTTTACCTAGCAAAACATAAATTTATTTTATCCAACCAAACTTTATCAACCTAAACCTTGTTTTTATAAGAACAAGTTTTTGCAATTTAAGATGATAAAGAGTAAAATTATAAAACACCACTTGCATTATTGGTGACGTGACCGAGGTTCAATCCCCATAGCGGATGTTTATAAGTATAGTATTACTCAAAAAAATTATAATCAATGACTATTTTAAGTCATTATCTTTTTTAAATCATAGGATAAAAATTTATAATCTTTAATAATTATCCATTGTAGCAATTAGATATTATTAGGATATTAAAATAACATTTGTAATAAAAAAAAAATTATTAAAAAAATGAATGTATTTAGAAAGGATACCAATATACTAATAAATAAATGATATCATACAAAATTCAAGTAAATAAATGATATGGTAAAAAAAAATTTACTAAGATAATTTTTTTTGGATTATGCTTTACTATAGACAAGAGGTATCTGAATAACATTATTAGAAAAGAGTAGCCTTTAAAGGTTAGGTGGATTAGTAATTTTTTGTTTGGCAAGGTATTTATAAAGAAGAGACTTAGGCTCAAACCTTAGGAGCATGTCTTTTTTTGAGACAACATAGTGGCATGATTTTGGATTCTCATCTAGAGACCTAGGTTCAAACCAAAGGACAAGGGTTTTTGAAAAATTTGTGCTTTACTCTAAAAATTTTGCAAAAACAACATAGTCTTTGAAAAACCTATGTTACTAAAAAAATAGTGTGGACGTAACCAACTCCCATATATATATATATATTAGATTATAAAAAAGAGTCTTTTTTGGTACAACTTAGTGGTATGATTTTGGGTTCTCATCTACAGACCTAAGTTCAGACCACTGCACAAGGAACAAAGGTTTTTGAAAAACTTGTGCTTTACTCTAAAAACATTACAAAAGCAATGTGACCTTTGAAAAACCTATGGTTTCTAAAATTTTGTCTATATTTACCCTAAAATTTTGTTTTAAAAAGGATATTGTAGTGGTATCTTTGAGTAATTAGTAAGGAGACCTAACTTCAAATAAGAAATTAAAAAACCAAGACTCTTTTAAAAGTCCTTGCTTTACCTTAAATTTTTTATGTCTCAGATAAAACATCTTAGTGATATGGTTTTAAATTCTTATCTAGAAGACCTAAATTCTAACTATAAAATAAACTAAAACCCTTTAAAAAAAACTATTTTTAAGTTTAAAAAAAAACCAGGGAAAAAGTTGAAATACATGAATGAAATCTTATATTTAACTAATCAATAGAAGGAAACTTTTTTATTTTTTTGGTTTTTTTTTTTTTTTAATATATTGTGTTAAGCTTTCTTTCTTTAGGTTTGTTCCGATTGCGTTTACAAGAAGTATTGCAAGTGATTCCGTTGAAGTACTAATAAATATATGGAGACAGTTACAATGCAGAATTTTTATTTAGATATCCAAAAATTGTGGATAGCTTGTATGATGGAAATACAATATTTTTTTTCCTAATGCCTGAAAGCGTAGCGTGCCCAAGGACTTGAGTTTCCCTTATATCAAGGGTTTTTTTTCTGATTTGTTTAAATTGAAAACTACTACAAATAAAAGATATACCCATATTGCATAATATCTAATCACAAATAAACGTCGAAGTTTTGTTAATTTAATCTTTTATTTAATGGAATACATATAAATTCACTCTTAATCATACCTCAAATAAATATATGTACCACTTCCTATAAAAAAAAACATCTAGTCACAAAAGAGGACATTGAAATAATGAAATGATTACCTTTTCTTGAAATGATGGCTCTAACGGTTTCAGTAGTATCCAACTGGAAGGAAAATGTCGACAGGGCCCCTCAGAGAGTGCCGGAGCATACTCTCCTTCCGCGAAGGAAAGCATGTCGGACTACTAATCTTTCATAGAGAATCCATAATATTCTATGACATTTGTTGTGTTATTTTTTAAAGTTATTTCGTAATATTTATTGTTTGCCATTCATTATGTATGTATTTGAAGTTATATTATCCTCAGAGAAAAAAGTGTTCACACTCTGAACTGTTTTCTCTGATCTGTACGTTCATATGCAATGACCTCCCCAATTAGTAAACAAATTTAACATTAATATAAATTTGGTATACCCTCATCTTAGTGGCATTAGAGATTCTTTATAAATTTGAACCTAACCAGGTGAAGAATGGGAAGTCAAAAAACGTGAACTAATTTTTTTTTAGAAAAAAAAACATGGTTATGGAAAGATGGACTTGACTAACTAGTAGGGGATATAGGAAACAAGGTACTTACACAGTGAAAGGAGGCTATCGAAAGGCTCACCAAAGTAGCAAGAACCAACCTCAACAACAACATCCCTGGAAAGAAATATGGCAACCAAAAGGTTGGAATGACTTCGTCAACAACAACATCACAAGTTGAAATTTAGGAATTCAATTCATAAAAGATGACTTTGGGGATTATGTTAAGGAAGTTATTTGAAATAGTGCAAACCAAAGTATAAGAAGAATCTCTGATGATAGAGGTAGAACAAGACATTTGGGCACAACTATGGAATCAAATGCAACATGAAAGCTATCAGGAATAGAAAAAATAACAAAGAGGGCTTCAGTAATCTTTGTTGGAAGAGGACATATACAGTTGGGAAGGAAGCAAAGCTTAAAGAATAAGGGATTTAAATATCCTAGGAAAATGAAAGAAAATAGAAAAACTATGTTTTGAGCCTTGCAAAGTAAGGTAGAATATCAAAATGGATTTGTATAAGGTAATTAATCTTTTTGAAAAAAATATAAATTTGGTTCAAACCTACGGTAGCTTATTTGCAAAGGTCGTAGTCTGATTTGAATCGTGTGTACGCTAGAAGATTATGGTACAAATCTTAAACCATGAGTGGTCCTTGTCCTTCTCACACTAGGTCAACAACAATAAGGTGGAATAAATTTTGTGGATGCAACTCCTATGGTTTGAACCATGTGCTTCATAGTTACCAAACATGTCCTTGAGTGAAGGAGGTCCCTTGTGGCTCGAAGTTGGTAGTGCCATAATCAAGCTGGCACGACCCAGGTAGACTACTACCTTTTTACAAAATTGGGCATGCACCCGAGGTTGTAACCTAGGTCTCCTCTTGATGCACCCGAGGTTGTAACCTAGGTCTTCTCTTGGTAAGTGCCCAACGTCCTATCAATCCACCTAACCTTCGAGGACAATGTATGAATTTAAATATGTTAATTGTTATAAATGAATCCATGTGAAGTATCGATAATAATTAATCATGTAAGGGATATTGTAGTAGTATTTTTTTGAATTTTTATTAAGGAAACCCATGTTCAAACCTAGATACGATAGGACCCCTCATAAAAACCCATGTTTTTAACTCAAAATATTATCCAATGATGATATTAGATCAACTGTTATATTTCTTAACTTTGACAAGAAGAGATATGAGGGAACTAGGACCCATCATAAAAACTATGTTTTAAACTCAAAATTTTATCTAATTACATTATTACATACTTAAAACATAACTTTTTATGTACTATGGAATTTAACCATTTCAATGGCATTTTTTTTAAATATGAAAAGATTAATTATAAAATGATATAATATCTTATAGCATGGTGATGGTGTTCACGTGAATGATATGAATGATAAGGTGATGTTAAATATTGATAATATGAACCTATCATAATTATAAAATAAAATATAATATAAAATAATAAACGTGAATGATCAGGTGATGTTAGATATTATAATCTTCTTTCGATGCAAGGTTCTATCATAATTATAAAATAAAATATAATGTAAAATAATAGGATAATAATGATTTGCTTTTAATGTCACTCTTTAAAAAACATTGATATTTTCACCGCCATTATTGTACTTAAAGCTAAAACTAATCAACATATTTTAATCATGATAAAGATCCTCAAAAGTACCAATGCTTTTGTGATATAATTTTTTTTTTTTTTTAAATGTTGGATGTATTTGTTTTTAAGTTATAGATGTATTAATTATAAAATTACTTATTAAGTTTTATAAGTTTATTAATTTTATTTTGTTTTTAATTAGTAAACAATGTTAAAATCATAATATTATAATGTTTTAATTAATAAATTATTATAATCTAACTTTTCTTTAAAAAAAATACATATTTCAATTATTTCAACTTATTTACACAAATTAAAAATTAATAATCAACTATTTTATTAAGATTTAAACAATCAAACTACTTACTTTGTAGCATCTCCAAAATAATTACTACCGTCCACTTATTTCATTAAAAATAATCATACTAACTCTATCAATCTACTTGCAAAATATCTAAAATTATAAAAATAAAATATCTAATCAAATTAGCTTCAATTAACCAACAAAAACCTATAAAGTCATAAAATCTAATATATTAAAAAAAAACCATAAACGGAGAGACCACAACACAACCTAAACCATAAACGGAGAGACCACAACACAACCTCACCCCCCGAGAGAGGACATTCAATCAAAACTTAATTTTAATTATGTTTTATTCGAACAAATAAGCATTTATTATTATAATAAAAAAAAAAAAAGGCAGACTACTTTCTTCTCGGAATGCCTCCCCAGATATCGGGGGTATGCTTACTTTCTTCTCGGAATGCATCCACAGATATCGGGGGCATGCTTGCACGACCTCCATTCTCTTAGTTTAAATGCCCAATTCGCATCTAGGGTTGAGAGCACTAATAGCAAGTTCCCATCATAAGATGATAATAATAATTTATTAAATATTACTAAAGAGTAACGAAACCATAATGCCCTCAGAGCGCGTTGAAAGCCACGGAACTAAGTCGAATTCCTCGGAAATTCTGACAGTCAGTGGGGCGGTGCAGGCCTGGACGACTCCTCGCAGCCATCACTTATTAGTTTTGTGTTCAGTCTTGAGTTGAGTATCTCGTTTTTGGTTTCTTGTTTCGGTGGCGGGTGAGTTTTGCGGAGATGACTTCTCGAGGTCGGCTGCCAACCTCGAAGGAGAGGGAAAACAACAAGAGGCGAGAGAGGCGGAGGCGGGCGATTGCTGCAAAGATTTTTGCGGGGCTTCGGCTCTACGGGAATTATAAGCTTCCCAAGCATTGTGATAATAATGAGGTTTTGAAGGCCCTCTGCATGGAAGCCGGGTGGATCGTCGAACCCAATGGAACCACATACCGCCCTGTAAGTTTCAGGTTTAGAGTAGCATCAAGTTAAAAATCATTTATAGGTAAAGTATTTGTTGTGTTAATGGTTTGTGGGTATTGTAGGGTGCGAGAGTTCCACAGCAGGTGGACTGCCAGGCTGTTTCTGAGGTGATGACTAGCGAGAGCGGGTCACTCATCCCATTGTTGAAGGGTCTGGGAGGAGTCAACCGGTTGGCGACGCCCGAGGCGCTGACGCCACTGCAGACCGTGACCGGTGCGAGCTGCAGCGCGCTGGTCACGACTCAGCTGTGCTCTCCCACTACGGGAGTGGGGTTGCCCTATGGGAAACCAGAATGGGATATTGTTGACATTATTGGAATCTCCTCTCCTTCTTCTTCTTGGCCTTTTGCTAGGGGTAACAGCCGACGTCAGCCTGTGGATTGCGAGTCCGGATTCTCTGTTCACAGCGGCTTCCATGCTTTGAATCCGATCGGATTCCGCTTCAATGAAGGGTTTTCGCCGGCATTGAGATCTGAGCAAATGGCGGCTGCCAGTCAAGAAAATGATGCAGATGCATGCCAAAATGAGATGCACAATACTTCTCAAGAAGTCGGGTTGGACCTCACGCTCGGGCTTTCCGTCTCGAAGCCTGAAAAATTGATACCAATTGTAAAGTTTTGAATGCCAGTTTTTTGAAAATTTTAAGGGAAACTTACGATTAATCTCTCTTATATAGTTTTTAGAAGGAAATGATACGCATATGTTTCTAGTTTTAATCATGCATTGTAGGTCTTGGCATTGAATGAATATGGGGTTCTCTCTTATAGTTTTTAGAAGGAAATGATACTATCGCTTATGTTTCTAGTTTCAATCATACATTGTACGTCTTCGCATTGAGTGAATATGGGGTTCTTTTCTGGCACATCTTTAATAACAACAATGTTATCTTGAAAGTATGGTTTTCATTATAACAAATTGTTATCTTGAAAGGCTGAAAAGCTTAACATTTTGGTTGTACCAAAAGTTTAAAGATCAAAAGTATAAATTTGATGTTACAATGCATCATTTTCTTGTGTTTTTGTCAACTAGGTCCTACAGATAAAGGGCCCTTTGGACTCTTGCAGTTCTACAAACAAAATGCAGTTACCGTTTTCATATTAATTATTTCTTGTACGCATTTTGATGGTCTCTAGAGAGGAGGCACATTTTGATGGTCTCTAGAGAGGAGGCACAGTGAGAAGAGGTCCACTGGCAATAACACCTGCAAAATTGGCATGCGTAGTGTACTGCGGCAGGTCACGCCTTATCGTGGACAAACTGCTCATGACGTGCGGAAGTAACAACGACGAAGCATTGCTTTACACCGCATGATGTCAACCAATATATTTGATTGTACACGTTTCAGTTGTTGCGCCGTATTATTCGAATCCCTAATTTGTGGTCGAATTAGAGGCGCCAAGAGGGTTTAAGACTCTTGTAATATTTTTGGAGTGTGTGTCTATATCAATTAAGGATGTTGTTTTATTTGTTAATTCAAATAATCTTTTAACATATTATTTATAAATTTTAACGTGTAAATATATTGATAAATTTATATGATAAAATGATTGTTGGAGAAATTAATTTTATAAATATATAATTTTAAATTACAATTATTTTTTTAATAGTATTCTTATTTATTTTATTTTTTTATTTGTGGAAAATATTTTGGGACGCAACTTTTCGATAAGATCCAAGGATGCAGGCAGGGGTATCTCTTCCACCAAAAACGTCTAGGGTTCGCACCTGACCTACCACCTTTGACACACGCAAGAAGCATGTCTGAAACAACTCAAACAAGAACACACGAACACAAAAATACAAAAAACTAAAACAAAAATTACATACTCCTTGAGTGTGTCGACAAGAAAAAGCACAACCAAATCTACCCATAAAAATAATATAAAAAAAACACGAACCACACAAAAAAAACACACAAACAACATAGCAAAACACAATAAAAAGAGACAAAAATAAAATAAAATTAAATGACAAAAAAAGCAACACCAAAGCATGAAACACATAGAAAAATCACAAACACAACATAAAAAAACACTACCAGAACAAAAAAACAACAAAAAGAAATAAATACACCACAAATAAAAAACACTGAATAAAAACACATAAAAAACGACAAAAACAACAAAACAAAACAAATCCAAACTAGAAACAACAAAATGAATAAAATACACCGCAAACTAAATCAAGAAAAACAAATACAACAAAAACTAAGCCAAAGGAGCCAATGACAAATCAAACAAAAAAAATGTAACACTACAAATAAACCAAAGCTTAATAAATTACCAAAAATATCAGAAATTGCTTAGCAAAATAGCCAAAACTTCCAACAATACCATAAAGAGACTGACTATAATCCTTAGGATTATGGTATCTTTATAGTTTTATTCGTATCTTGTTTCATTCCAATTGGGACTATAGGCTAGTTACTTGGAGCCATGACCCTACTATTGGAATTTATATGGTCTTTTTGATGATCCATTTTTTTGTAGTTTGAATCTACCCATTTGTTTTACACTTGGGTTGGTTTTCTACATTGTACTTTTTTTCTTTAATGTTATTTCTCAGCATCAAGACAAGCTCTTTTAATGATTTATCATCATGCAATCCTTCTTGTTCCTTTTCTTTATCAAACTGTGTTTCCATAATAATTGTTTTCATTTAACCATCCTCATCATCTACTTGCTCATCCGTTGAGAGAATTTCAAAGGTGTTAGGTGAAATTATTGTTTTCTCTTTTGTTGCTATTTTTTTATGTATTTTTTTATTTAGGGATTGAAACCTGTCAAGTCCCCATCCTCTTTCTCTTCTTATTTATATTTTAACTTCTATTAAAAATATATTACTATAAATATATCAAATCATAATTTTTTTATTTATATTTTAATTTATATGAATCTAATATTTTAGATATATGGTTATGTTATGGTAAAAGGACGTAAAAGTATAAACAATTTGAACAAATAAAAATTTAAAATGTTAAATCTTTTTGCAACATATTTAAAAAAAGATAGGAAATTAAATTCAAACTAATTCATTTCTATTTATAAAAGATAATAGAAATCAATAGGATGAACCAAAATAATAATGTGTAAGAAAAACTATCACATTATAATTATCATAATCTATTAATATAGGAAGAGTTATATTTCTCCCAAAAATTTAGAGATGGTTTAAGTGAATAACATACTAAATATTTTTCATACCATAATTA
Source organism: Wollemia nobilis (assembly GCA_028583015.1). Lineage (NCBI taxonomy): Eukaryota > Viridiplantae > Streptophyta > Pinopsida > Araucariales > Araucariaceae > Wollemia > Wollemia nobilis. Next base: position 1,844,398 of record JAQPPZ010015008.1, on the reverse strand, counting down.
AAACATAATTTTTCTTTTATGAAGCAAAAACCATTTCAATAGGAAAATATTAATAAGCACATAATTAATTATTTCAAAGATATTCTATCAAAAATATAAAGGGTTTAGAAAGAAACTTTTGTAAAATAGTTTATTAATTATGAATGGAGAACATAATTCATAAATTGTGAGGAAGATCTTTATGAACAAGATACAAGAAGTAGTTTTCTCTTTCCATCCTAGAAAGGCACTTGGCCCTATGGATTTTCAAATCAAAAAATTTAGAACTTGTTGAAGAGTTATATTTTAAATGTTGTTAAAAAGTTGAGGAAACATAAAGTGTATAATAAATTAGATCAGTGCTATTTATATCAAATTAGTTATCAATTATTATAAAAGAACAAGTTGATTCTATTCTTGGTAAATGAGATGGTGTAATCATTGTATTAATCACCATATATTTTATTCATTCTATGGAAAAACCAAGCATGTTTGTAAAGTTAGATGTGAACAAATTATAGATATTGGTCAGGTGAATTTTTAATGTGATATTCTTGTAAAAATTAGTTCGGATAAAAATGGTGTAAATGAATTAGATTTTTGAACACCACTTCAAAATATTCTATTTTGACCAATGGATCCCCTATTGAATACTCTAAATCATCTAATGGACTTCACCTAGGTTGACCTACTATCTCCAAGTATATATCTATTACTCTTGCTAAAAAATATGAGGAGATATTTATAGAAGGCAAAAGTGGAAGAAAAAGGAAAGGTATTCATGTTATTGCAATAGGTTTATCCACGATCTCTAAGTATATATCTATTACTCTTACCAAAAAAAATGGGAAGATATTTCTAAAAGGCAAAAGTGAAAGTATCATCTTTTTTATGATACTTTTCCTTTGAATCTTCTCTTTGCCAATGAAGCTATGGAATCCAAATCAATATTATCATGGTAAAGAAAGGTTGCTAGATGATAAATACTACAATATTTTTACATTATCACTCCTTTATATTTAGAATAAATTATTGTGAAAATTTTGAGGTTTTCATTCAAAAATTACATCAATATGTGTAGGTATTCTTTTGTGTAATAAAGGAAAGAATAAGGACTTTTGGAACTTGATAGGGATAGAATGAAATTTGAATTGGCAAGTTTAACCAACTTCTTAATCATGGTTGGAAGGTTATAACTCATAAAAACTACATTCCAATCTATCCCTATTTATACGATGTCAATTTTAATATTGTCATAAGGTATGTCATCTAAATTTATTAAAATTTAAAGAGAATATTATTTGTTAAGGATGTGAGAAAAGTTTTAGTTTTATTCATTATAAGTCAAGTAGGGTTTGCAAATGAAAGAATATTTGAAGGGCAATATTTTGAAATGATATATTTATGAATTTGTATTAGGGACAAAACTTAGATGTTGATTATTAAAAGATCAAGAAAATTTTTGGTTAAAAGTGTTACTTAAAAACTATAGGTTTTATTAGTGCAAAAATATATATTTAATAAATAAACCCTACCAAGAGGCTCAATGACATAGAATTTTATATTAAATAGTTATCATATGAAGAAAAACATGTTATATAGTTGGTCAGTGAAGAGAATTCTATAAATATTTGGTTTGATGTTTGGTTGAAGAATTATCCTCTTATATTTTATCCAAAATGGAAACCATAGAGCTCTCTAGCATGTTTAGCTTTTATCATTTTCCTAATCCATACGTCTCTAAAATATGGTTCTAACATGAATATTCCTTTTAGGATATATTTTTATGAAAAAATATATATTTTTAAAGATATATATGTTTGATAGTATATTTATTTCCACTATCTCTTTTAAATTCTTGATCCCATTTTCATTTTATTTCTTTAATTTGAATTTGTTTCCAAGGAGTTTTATAGTTTAGATCTTTATTTGTACCATTTTTTATATTTAATATTTTGAACCATATTGTCTATATATGACCCTATATATTTTACTTCATTGCTCTACAATACATTTGTTCATAAGAAGTCAATGTCTTGGAGATATATATATATATATATATATTGAAAATAAAATGGATTTGGATGGTAATATTGAATAAATTACCTTTCAAAACAATAGAATTTCAAGAAATAATCCAATTCATCATATAATATTTAAATAGTTTTTATAGTTTATTTGTAGCAGATAGCAAAAAACATCCAATCATTATGATATGAGATTGTTTAATACATTTGTTATCCCATATATATTGAGAGCTTAAAGAAATGGTATCCAAAATATTATTTAGATTAGCAATGAATCTAAATCCTTCACTAATATCTATGATCTAAAGGTACCATCAATTTTTTTATAGAATAAAATTAAAGCTTAAATAAAATATAAAGATCATAATTATTTTTAGGACCCTTATGTCCTAATCCATTTATTAATGTTTTATTATAATAGCTATGGTAAGTCAATTATATATGGCATTATTTTGTATGTCGTATAGACCATTCAACACGAGGGTTAAGGTTAGTTAGATTGAATGGCTATGTTAAGACTTTTAGCTAATTTTGGAGCATTAGGGTTAAGGTTTGATTTATTCGATATTCATTATAAGTAGGACTATAATTATAAATAATTATTTTTATTAAACACTATTATAAAGGAGGTTTCCCCTAAATGCATCATGTGATACACTATAGTGTATTGAGGAGTTACCAATAAAGTTTCCATTTTTTTTGTTTAGTTCATTAATTTTTTTCCATGGTCAACATCATTGTAGTAGATATTTTTTCATATATTTGTGTCCCTCTTAGAAACTACTTTTTTGTTCCTTATCTTTCCATTATATTATTTTCTTTTATATTTTATTCTATATTTTTAATATCTTTTTATATTTTATTTTTATAATAGTTTCTAGTATGTAGCAACAATTTTTTCTTGTAATTTTTTTATGGTTAGAAACCTAATATTAAACGTTTTTAAAGCTATATTAACCAAATAAACATCTAGTAAAGTAAGTGGATATAATACTCTAATATTTAGGCCTCAGACAACATCCATACTTGATTGTAAGCTCTTATATAACTTTAGGTTAATTAGGAGATTTCTTAGGTTATTGATACGTCTTCTCCACTTTTTAGGAGCTAGGAGCGTTAGATATAGCTTTGTTACACCACGGATGGTACGCTTCCCTTTGGGATCTTTCGTGTGCCCACATTTGAAATGGGCGGGCCAAACGTCATCGTCGCTTGCATGAATGCATCTGTAGTTCCTTGCTTCCCCTTCGATGTCGAGATCCTATGTTCAAAGAAATAGCAAATGATTAGTAGCACCTACGGATGGAGGGAAATATGCAATCCCCAAGGCCTCCGGTTAATGCATGCATGAAATAATTAAAATGGTAATCAAAACATGTCAGAATAAGATGAAATTTGGATAGAAGCATGCAAACACTATCAAGAACACATTGCAAAAGGAACAATCAAGAAATCTATTTTAGATTTCTAATCGCTTCGGGGTGGGATGATTAGGACTGTCATAAAACGTCAGAAAGCAACCTCCTAAATGTCCCATCCATAGGCCTCCAAAACACCTACAAAGTTGGGGTTAGGCAAAATGGGGCATTTTGAGATGACCCAGAAGGTCGGATTTTGTAGATTTGGCCCCAATCGCCCTGTATCCAAAAATGCTCCTTGTATGTTAGTGAAAGCAAAAAGCAATGAAAACATAGTCAAAACTCATCATAATGGCATGAAATTTGAATGGCAGCATATATGAAAGACATAAAATAAAATGCAAAAGAAATAGTAAGGAAATCTACTACAGATTTCTAATCACTCCAGGGTGGGGTGATTAGGACTGTAGCAGTATGGAGGGCATCCGGGGCCAGGACGCCTGTCGTTTGGGGCTTGGTTTCGACACCAATCCACTTGGGATGGGTCCAAAACCTCCTAGGGGGTTGTGTTGGCAAATTGGGTGGGGTATTGTGGCCAAATATTCGGGTTTTGGGTCCATATTGCGCTTCCAATGTTCACCCAATAACCTCCCTTCCAAAAGAGAGATCAAGGATGTAAGAAGCACAAGTGAGGGGTGAGGATGTAATTCGGCAGCACTCCGTTGCTCCAAATTCTCCTCCTCTATCCTTTCTTTGGGGTGAGAAGACTCACCATTTTATAGACCTGAGGGTCTCTTGTGAATGAGCATGCAAAGGTGCCACTTGGCCATCATGCCTTCCCAAGGGAGAGAAGATTCCTCCCTGATTAAGGGCTCCATGACTGCCTCTTTGAGCTCAAAAATGCTCACTCGCACTCCCATGCATTGAAGGTGGAGTTGAGTGGTGGATCTGAGCTACCATTTGTCAAGGTTTGACCTTTTTCCCATCAAACCTGCTATTCGCCCCACCCTGGAGCGAATGCTGCTAATCGTCCCGAGGTGGGACGAATACCAGTTTGTAATCATCCCAGGGTGGAACGAGTAGGGAGCAGAGTGCCTGAAAGGTGCCAAATTGACCTCTAACCTTCCAAAACTACTGTGGGAGTGGTTAGGACCACTTTTTAACCTCTAGGGGCTGCCCTAGGGGCTATGTATGTCATTTCGATCAATTCTTGTCATCACATAATCGGATTGGTGTTGTTTTGGTGTCTACAGATGCCCCTTTTTGGGATGCACTATGCATGGCACAGTGCTAAGAAAAAATAGATAACCAAAGCACTAATGATTAGGGTTTCTCAATAACCTAACCAACTTTTGATGCCCCAAGTATGGAAAGGGCATGCATTCTTGAATCCTTACTTCTGACGAGCTAAGGAGCTTAATTCAAGTGTTAACCTTTTTCGGTGAGGTGTTACTTGATCTTGGACATTGTTCAGTCATGAATAGGCAAAGGGTGCAACCTTTTGTCTATGGGAACCTTGAGTTCATGATTCTAGAATGCCAAGTGTTTGATCATCTTGTGATAATTGCTTGTTTGTTGCCCCAAGCAGGAGCGTGATTGTCTTTGTCAATGATTCTTTGAATGCATGCCATTTCCTTGATTGGGTGTGTAGTTGTTGGTTGGTGACTAAGTGTGACTATCCCCTCAAGCGACGAATCGATGAGGGAATGACCGACATGAGAAAAGCGATGAGTCGCTTGACCCAAGATGACTTTTGTAAGGGTGCCTTCAGTTGTTTTCCGTTGAATGCTTATGCAGTTTCCCAACAATATGACCTATTTTTGGTGGGTTTTAACCCTTTTGGTGACGCATTTTGGGGATGAAATTGTCAAAAATCCATCCTCCCATGGAGCGGTCCGACTATGGTAGCCTTCTTAGGGAGTAGGATATTGATAATTTGTGGCCCCAATGTCGATTTTGCATGCCAAGAATGTTAGGCGCAAAGGCGCCTTTGTTCAACAATGTTTATTGCTATTTTTGGGTGGGTTTGGACCCTTTTTGTGACACCTTTTGGGGATGAAATTGTCAAAAACCTGTCCTCTCGTGGAGCGGTCCGGCTATGGTAGCCTTCTTAGGGAGTAGGATAGTGAGGATTTGTGACCCCAATGTCGGTTTTGGATGCCAAGAATCACAGGCACAAAGGCCCCTTTGTTCGGAAATTTTATTGCTATTTTTGGTGCATTTTGGGTGCAGTTTTTGTTGTTTTTGATTTTCTTGCTCTGTAATCATCCCAGGGTGGGACAAATACCAATTTTGTAATCGTCCCAGGGTGGGATGAGCGCTAACTAGAGTGCTCATCCCAGGGTGGAATGATTACAGGCCTAAAAGCCTATATAAGGGCCAAAACTAGGTTTTGGGCTCATTTGCACTTTGTTTTTTTGGCGATTTGGAGCTGTGAGGAGGAGGATGTCGAGTCTACGTAGTGGAGCGCTGTCGAGATTTCGTGGATACCATGAGTGCATGGACTGGATCATCGAGTGGCAGAGCCGAGGCAAGACCGGTAGGTGCTCCTACGATTTATTTTGTTTGTTTTTATTTTACAGTTCAAAATCGTAATTAATTTATTTTGTATTTCGTTTTTTTGTTTAAACTAAGATTAAAACCCTAGTTTAAGTGTTTTGTATTTGTATTTTGTGTGGCGTTGTTTAAACTAAGATCAAAACCCTAGTTTAAAAAATTGTTTTTATTTTGTTTTTTTTTGTATTAAGTTTAAACTAAGGTAAAAAACCCTAGGTTAAAATTTTTGTTGTAATTTTTCTAGAGTTAAAAACCCTAGGTTTAAAATTTTGTTTTTTGTTTAACTAGAGTTAAAAACCCTAGATTTAAATTTTGTTTTTTGTTTAACTAGAGTTAAAAACCCTAGATTTAAATTTTGTTTTTTGTTTTGTTTAAAACTAGAGTTAAAAACCCTAGGTTTAAAATTTTGTTTTTTTTTTGTTTAAACTAGAGTTAAAAACCCTAGGTTAAAATTTTGTTTTCTTTTGTTTAGACTAGAGTTAAAAACCCTAGATTTAAATTTTTTTTTTTGTTTAGACTAGAGTTAAAAACCCTAGATTTAAATTTTATTTTTTGTTGTTTAAACCAGAGTTAAAAACCCTAGGTCTTAAGTTTTTGTTTTTTTTAAACTAGAGTTAAAAACCCTAGGTTTAAATTTTGTTTGTTTTTGTTGTTTAGACTAGAGTTAAAAACCCTAGGTTTAAATTTTGTTTTTTTTTTGTTGTTGTTTTGTTTATTGAATTTTTTGAATGTTTGTACTGTACATTTTGTTAATGTTGCTTGTACAGTTTATTAAATGTTTTTGTTGTACAGTTTGTATACATTGTTGTATATTTGTTTTGGTTTTTTTATGTTTTTGTTTTTTTTTTTGTGGTTTTTTTTTGTTGTCATGTTTTAATGTTTTTGTGTTTTTTTTTTTTTGCAAGTGGTGAAGAGTCGGTACCGTCAATCGATGACGTTTTTTGAAGCATGGGAGGCGCTGACTATGGCGGACTGGGAGTGGCTTGATGCCCTTGGGCTCAAGCAGGTGACTCGGTTAGAGCCCGTGGTGGGGGATCGGGCATATCTGATTGCCCTGATCAATTTGTGGGATCCCCGCACCAACACCTTTCATCTCCCCACAAGGGAGATGATAGTGACTTTGGAGGATGTTTATCGAATTCTATGGATTTCGATAGATGGGATGCCCATTCGGACTACTCCTCGTGATCAATGGATGATGGTGCTGACACGGTGCTTTGGGCATGCGATAGAGATGGGGGTGGATGAGGCGGTGGAGAGGGCAGAGGGGGACTGCCTGATTGGCAAGATTTTGGTGTGGTGGTGGCTAGAGAAGGGCGTGTTGGGAGTGAGGCATGCACTGCTCATGACTCTCATCTCCAACATGTTGCTTCTCGACTCCTCAGGTGCGAGGTTCCCTTGGAACCTTCTTGAGGTGGTGTTTAGACTTGTGGAGTGTCCAACCTTAGCGCCACTAATTATGATGTGGGGTTATACCTTACTGGCATAGCTTTATGATGAGTTGTATGAGGTCCACTGCCGGAGGTGGAAAGGGATTGGGTGCAGCTACCGATTGCAGTGCTGGGGATGGTAGCACATAGCTGTGGATCGGCCGTAGGGATTGCCTTAGACCACTCGGGTAGAGATGGTGGATAGGGAGATTGGGTATGCTACTCTATGGCGAAGGTCAGAGGAGCAAGGGCAGAGTCGATGGTGGGCAGGTGTCGTAGGGCACTATGTCGATGCCTTCTCGTGTCTTGCTCCAGGGGAGGTGTTCTAGCATCCATATCGGGACTGTCTAGTTTGGCCTATGCTGGGGAGTGGCTTTGAAGGGCATGCAGGGGGAGGTGGCTGATCGGGCGACACGGGACCGAGAAAGAGTACTTCCCATACGTCTAGGTGACTCGATAGTTTGGGGTGCACCAAGGATTGCCTGGTGAGCCTTTGATCTATCAACGTTGGGGCGATGAGAGGACTCTGGCCTAGCCGATCATTGAGCCATTGGGTGAGGAGTCGGATGTAGTGATTGATGTCCTAGACGTGGATAATATTGGGGTGACTATAGAATATAGACATGACCGACTTATTATAGCTTGCGGGCATTTTGGTGATATATAGACATGACTTTCTTTTTGGTTATACACTTGTCATGATTTATTGTTTATTTTATGCACATTTATTTAGTTGATGTATGCATGTGTTATTATGAATGTGATGTTTCTAATTATATGGTGTATGCATATGGAATGGATGGAATGATTTTTTGATAACTTGTCGGTGGCACCATAGACTATACAGGATTTACTGGCTTTTTGTACTATGTGATGACTTTGCATGTGTATATATTTTTTGTTTGTATTTTTTGATGGTGATGTAAGAATGGAATGTACCATAGTTGTTCTAGAATGTAGTTAAGGTTTTTTTGAGATTCAGATGTTTTAACTAACTAGCCAAGACTGTACATTTATCTCACAAGACTTTTGAACAAGGTACAAATCAGACTTGAGTTTGACCAAGTTATTTCACATCCCCGTGTGTGCGATTGAATTTGTTTATGTGGTATTTGTCAGGATACCGCCAATGCCAGGTAGGCTATCCACCAAACCTATACTGAGGATCACCTAATTAGCTCCACTAACTCCTTTGTTGTATTTAGTAAGATTAATCCACAGGATAATCTAAGGTACCATAAGCTAGCTCATCCACATGCAAACATTGGTCTGCTCACACGCAAAGCTAATGTGATAGACATATCGTCATGCGTTTAGGATACCGCCATTGCCAGGTAGGTTGTCCACCAAACCCATAATGAGGATCACCTAGATGGTTTTTTGAATGCTGAGAATTCCAGGGATTCAAGCTCAGGCATCTTTCGGTTGCTCAACTTGTTGGGATACTTGCTCTCATACATAGTGATGAAAATCATTGTTTATTTTTCTCTTTTGTTTTTCTTTTTGAGCAAGGGGTTTGAATAGTGGTGATAACCACTGTTATTTGATTTTGCATTTTAGGTTTCAAAGTTGAGCTCGTAGGTTTTTGGCTTGTGAATGGAATTGATCCCTTTTGGCTTTGGGGATGACTACCCATCCTGTTTAGGGACGTGTAGTACGAATCCTTATGACTTTGGGGACCAAAGGTGATTGGGGATCTTATTATGTAATGGCATTGATCTTTTAGGCCTTGGGGATGACTACCCATCCTTGTCAGGGGCATGTAGTATGAATCCTTACGACTTTGAGGACCAAAGGTGATTGGGGATTTGATTATGTAATGGCATTGATCTTTTAGGCCTTGGGGATGACTACCCATCCTTATCAGGGGCATGTAGTATGAATCCTTATGACTTTGGGGACCAAATGTGATTGGGGATATTATTATGTAATGGCATTGATCTTTTAGGCCTTAGGGATGACTACCCATCCTTGTCATGGGCGTGTAGTAATCAATTCAATTGCATTGATCTTTTAGCCTTGGGGATGACTACCCATCCTTGTCAGGGCATGTAGTACGAATCCTTACGACTTTGGGGATCAAAGGTGTTTTGGGATTTTTGTTAGTGGTGAAAACCACTGTTTATTATGGGGAATTGGATGGGGAAGAGCTTGTCCTTTTGTCAATTCTCAGCATTCTCGAACCATTCGCACAGGGGGATGAGCAGGCTAACCTTTCACCTATGGTACCCTAGACTGCTTTGTAGGTTTCTCTTGCGTTCACACAACTTGGGAATTTTTATGTGTTTTAACTTGTGTGGGGATGCTACGTAACGAGGTGTGATCCAAGTAAAACTCTACCTTTGTAAAATTTGTCTGACTTCGTACAACATTTGACCAGAAATCTAAAGACAACTGAATGACAAAAAACCCTAAAGACATTAGCAGACAACTGACTATGATAAAAAAATGTGGATGACGTTATTCTGGATGGATGTGTTTACAAAATGGACTGAATGTGGAAAATGATGGAATTGCCTAGCAATTATAGTCTATGGTGCTTATGACGTGTATGACCAGCAAATATGCCATGTATGGATGCGATGCCTAATGCAATTTATTATATTTTTGTGTTTTTATTTTTTAAGAGTATGCATGGAAGTGAGATGCAATTTTTTTTTGTTATTTTTTATTATCTTTTGTTTTTGTTTGTTTTTGAATATTTGTTTTTGACCAAGCGATTGTGGGAACCCTTGGAGATTTTGGTTTGACCAAAGAGTTTATGGACACCTTTGGGGCGTTTTGGGTTGACCAAGCGATTGTGGGAATCCTTGGGGCTTTTGGTTTGACCAAAGGGATTATGGGCACCTTTGGGGTGTTTTGGGTTGACCAAGCGATTGTGGGAATCCTTGGAGCTTTTGGTTTGACCAAAGGTTATTGATACCTTTGGGGCATTTTAGGTTGACCAAGCGATTGCGGGAATCCTTGGAGCTTTTGGTTTGACCAAAGGGTTTATGGGTACCTTTGGGGCATTTTTGGGTTGACCAAGCGATTGTGGGAATCCTTGGAGCGTTTGGTTTGACCAAAGGGATTATTGATACCTTTGGGGCATTTTTGGGTTGACCAAGCGATTATGGAATCCTTGGAGATTTTGGGGTTGACCAAGCGATTGCGAGAATCCTTGGAGCTTTTGGGTTTGACCAAAGGATTTGTGCACCTTTGGGTTTGGGTTGACCAAGCGATGATGGGAATCCTTGGAGCATTTTGGGTTGACCAAGCGATTATGGGAATCCTTGGAGCTTTTGGGGTGGGCTATGGCTCTCTAAATGTGGAATGGCCTCAAATGACTGATGTTCAAGGGTTCTAGTTCCTTGATTCCTTCAAGAGAGGCGAGTCGGTATGTTCCAAGTCCTATTTTATTATCAATTACATAAGGACCTAACCAGTTTGCCACAAACTTATCCCTTAGATGGGGTGGCAAGTTAGAATTTTGTTGGTTCTCTTTTAAGACCAAGTCACCAACCTGAAAGTCCCTCAGGTGAACTTTCATGTTGTATGCTTTCTTAAGTCGCTCTTGATAGATACGTAAATGCTCGAGAGCATTGATGAGTCGTTCATCGAGCAACGTAAGCTGGTCTAATCGGGCCTACCATGTAGTGTCATCATCGATGAACTCTTGCATTGATATGCACAGGGAAGGTATTTCCAACTCGAGAGGCATGACTACCTCGAAGCCATACACCAGCGAAAATGGAGTTGCCCTAGTGGGCATCCGAATGCTAGTGCGATAAGCCCAAAGAGCAAGTGGGATTTGAATGTGCCAATCCTTATGACTATCTATGACCATCTTTTTAAGGATGGCAACTAGCATTTTGTTTGACGCCTCTACTTGCCCATTTGCCTACGGATAATAGGGTGTTGAAAAATTGTGCTAAATTTTGTACTTTGTTGTCAAAGCATGCACATATTTGTTCTTAAATGACGTCCCATTATCCGAGATGATCTTGGATGGAATACCAAAATGACATATGATGTTATGTAAAATAAACTCCACAATGCGGGGTCCAGTCGTAGAGGTAAGCGGAATTGCTTCCACCCACTTGGTGAAGTACTCTGTGGCCGTTATGATAAACGTGTGACGGCTTGACGATGCAGGGGAGATATTTTTGATTAGATCTAAGCCCCACTATGAAAATGGCCAAGCCAATTGGATCGGTTGCAAGGCCTGAGAAGGTACATGTGTCAAATTAGCATGGTGTTGACATTTCATGCACTTCCTTACATACGCGCAACAATCTCGCTCTAAAGATGGCCAATAATAGCCCATGCAAAGAATGCGCTTTGCGATGGCCATACCACTGAAGTGGCCACCGCATGTACCATCGTGCGCTTGGGTGATCGCCCAAGCGGACTCCTATTGGTCCAAGCAATGGAGGAGGATTCCTTCGTAGCTTCGATGGTACAAAATGTCTCCTAGCAAGACATGTTTTGCCACTTTTTATTTGAATGATATTTTTGCGGCGTGCGTCAATCCAAGTGGGAGGTTACCTAGCTTGAGGTAGTCTCTTATGGGTGTGTACCAATCCTGCTGATCAAAAACCTCGATGGTATGAACTGCCAATCCCTCTTGAATTTCATCCCTAGAAAAAGCTGAGTGGGAACAAATTTGTAAAAATAGCATTGTGTTGCTATTAAGAGGGGTTGGGGAGAACAAGGACCCCCAGTTGGCATGATTCATACTATCATGGATTTGAGAGAACTTATCCTGAGATGGTTCAATCTGGATCAGGTGGATTCCTGGCGTTAGGTCAGAGCTTGCACGCTCCATCACGGATTGCGATAATGTTTTGACTTGAATGGTTTTCATCTCACCAGAAGGGTCTTGCAGGATTAGTGACCCCAAGGAGGCCATAGTGTCCACAAAATGATTCGATGATCGAGGGAGTGCCTCGATGTCGTACCATTCAAGATTTGCCAAGAATTTGTCCATAAGGGCTTTGTAGGCCTATAGAACTAGGCATTTACATTGGAATACCCCTTTTACTTGGTTGAAAATTAATAACGAATCACCAAAGATGTTCAAGCGTTTGATGTTCATGGTGATTGTTGTCTAAAGACCTATGAGCAAGGCTTCATATTTGGCATTGTTGTTGGTGCACGAGAAATCAAGTTTAAATGATAGAGGCATTGGAGCCCCTTGTGGTGTGAAGAATACGATTCCCGTGCCACCCCCTTGCTCACATTTAGAACCATCAAAAAATAGGGTTATGTCGACCTATGACTCAGGCTCATCAAAATCTAGTGATTCTGAGACATGGAAGACCCCATCATCGGGTAGCTCTATGGTCAGAGGTTGATCATCTTTGAGAGGAGCCTCTGCTAGTTGATCGGTGATGACTTGACCTTTGATGGACTTTTGTCCAATGAATTTGATGTCAAACTCCATCAACAACATGATCCATTTTGTCGTGCGGCTACTATGATAAGTACGACTCATCATGTACCGCAATGGATTCTCCTTAGACACAACATACGTCGTATTGCTCAACATGTAGTGGCATAGCTTTTTGGTGGAAAATACCATTGCTAAGCATAGCTTCTCGACGTATGCATAGTTAAGTTCATAACTGACTAGGGTGTGGCTAAGATAGTAAGTAGCCTACTCTTTATGTAGTTCATTTTTTTGGGCTAGCATGGCATCCAATGCCACCTCAGTAGCTGAGATGTACAAATAGAATGACACTCCTGGTCTAGGTGGTTCCAATACTGGTGGTGAAGCCAAGTATTGTTTAATGTCATCGAAGGCTGACTGGCACTCATCATCCTAGTGAAATGCTACCCCCTTGTGTAATAATTTATTCATGGGTCAGCACTTGTCAGATAGTTGTGCTATGAAGCGCTTGATTGATGTGACCTTTCCCTGCAGGCTTCTGAGCTGCTTGATGGTGGTTGGGGGAAGCATTTCAAGGATTTCCTTGACTTTGTTTGGATCTACCTCGATTCCTCTTTTTGAGACTATGAAACCCAAGAGTTTTCCAGATGTGACGCCAAATACACACTTCTTGGGGTTTAGTCTGACTTTGTGTTCGATGAGGCGATCGAGGATCTTGCTTAAGTCATCGAGATGATCTGGGCACAAAAGAGATTTGGCCAACAAATCATCCATATAGTCTTCCAAATTTTTATGCATGTGATCGTGGAAGATGTATGTCATAGCACGTTGGTAGGTGGCACCAACGTTTTTAAGGCCAAAGGGCATGACCTTATAACAAAATGTCCCCCAAGGCATTGTGAACGCCGTTTTGAGTTGATCGTCAAGATTGATACGAATCTGGTTGTATCCCAAGAAACCATCCATGAGGGAAAGCATTTCGTGGCCTATTGTAGCATCTACCAATGTGTCGATGCTAGGCAAGGGGAAATCATCCTTGGGACTCACTTTGTTTAGATCTCAAAAATTGGTGCATATGCGAATCCTCCCATCAGGCTTCTTGATGGGTACCATGTTGGATAGCCATGGTGGGTAATCCATGCAGATGACAAATTGTGCATCCAACAACTTTTGTAGCTCGTCTTTGACCATTAAGGCTACTATTGGGTGCATCTTACGTAGTTTTTGCTTGACTGGCTTGACTATCGGATCAAGCGTTAGATTATGCATGACTAGCTATGGGTCTAGCCCCGACATGTCTTTGTAGGACCATGCAAAAACCTCATTCTCTTTGAGAAGGGCAATGTAATCGGCTTGCTCTTCGAGGGATAGACTTACCCCCAACTTGATGATTTGTGGATTCATTGGATCAGAGCCGATGTCTACATCAGTCGTCTCTTCGAATGACATGTGGGACCCATCCTCCAACTGGTGTGGAGTTGGGATCAGGTGGATATCAGTTGCTAAATTTAGATCTACATTTGGAACGTCGGGTTCCTCTTTAGCATGGAAGATATCCTGAGTTGGTCTTGGGGTGAAATGAAGCATCTCACCGCAAGGCCAGTACTCTGATGGAGATGGTGGTGAGTTAGCGTGATCCTAGTCTATGGCATCTAGGTTTAGATACAATGGTCATGTCTGGATCGGCTGGATTGTGGATGGGGGCGGTTAAGTCAATGGAGATCATGTTGATGAAGTGAATTTGGTCTCCATTACCACGCGGGTGGTGACTCGGACATCCTTGGTGATCTTTGTGCTCCGAATCTATCTCTGTGGGTATTGGCACAAATGGATCGGCCCTATGTGTAGATAAAAGGATAGAGTCTGCCCTTGGCACTGATGGCTCTATAGGGTCTCTGGGTGGAGGGTGCTCTCTGTATGCTTGAAGTGGTGGGTGAAGTAGTTGGTCCAACTATGCTTGGTTTAGGTGCCACCTATGCCTTGGCCCCATGTTTAGTTGTTCAAACATGTCATCAATGTCCATGGGGTATTGCTACTATCGCATATGATTGAGATATGCCATCTCAGTCTTGTCTTCATAATCGCTATCAGATATCCATAGGCCTTTGTTGGCTCTGATAGCTATTTGTGGCATGTGAGGCTCGTTCTACTCAAGCAAGTTAATTTGATCCCATCGAGGTTGTTTCGCTCTCTACGAGAGGACCTGATTCTCTTGAGGTGGCATTTGCTCGATTGGAGCATTCAAGGGGAACATCACCACGAAGTCCTCCTGATAATCATCTATGGGCGTCACTTGCGAGTGATTGCTATCGAACTCGAAAGGGTCCCAAGGCACTACCTCATACTCTGACTCATCTTCTAAAGATCCTTCTTGACCTTGTCTATATCCCTCTTGTAGGTGAGTCCTCGAACTTTCTCCTTTCTCGATCGAAGGGAAAGGGTTGTTGAGGTCAACAAGGTTGGTTGTTAACAATGGGAGATAATCCCCCAATGTGTACGTTGTGTTAGGATTGGCATATGGATCTTGTGCCAACCCATCCTTGTTGCCTATCCCTAGGCCTTGCATGTTCTCTACCAAGATGTCAAGGGGCAGAGGGTGGTTGAACCCTACTCCTGATTTGTCGTACGACATCTGATATCTTGGTTGACAAAGAACACTCACCCCTTGTTCATATCTGCCCAACCCATATCCATGCCAATTACATTGGCCAAGGTATTTCAAAGCAAATTTTGGGTTGGACAGATAGTTGACGTTCTCAAAAAAGGGCTCTTCATCCTCTTCCTCTTGCAGGTAAGGTTCAATGCCATTGTCGAGGCCCCCATATACAAAATTTGTCTAGTTTGGTGGGTAGCCCAAAGGGACAATAGTGTCGATGGGGAGGTGAGGTCTCCCCATGTCCTACATGGACTCAAGCACGGGTGTTGCTATAATGTTCCGCACTAGATACTCCCCCAGGCCCGTATTGGCCATCTCAATGATGATCGTTGGTGGTTGAGGGGGAGGGAATGGGAGTTCTTCCTGAGTTTACTCCATGTCAGGTGAGCTAGGCATCTCGACTTCCATTCGGTTAGGAACCTCTTCGGTAGATATGGTTGAGACTGATGATGGTGCCTCTTCCAAGGGTTTCTTCCCATTTTCCTTTAGTTTTGCCATCGTAGGTGGCATCGTTGGTGAAGGACCAGACAAATAAGATGGACCCGACTGGGGATTTGATGGGGCACGAAAAACTCCTAGACTCTACGGGTATTCTCTGGTCCACCGTCCCGCTCAAACAATAAAAATGGGTTTTTTTATAGAGGCCCCGACCCTCTCACGCAATTAATGCCCCCCACCTAAAACAAAAAAATCAAATCTTCCTTTTCACCCCCCGGGAAATACAAAATTTCCGGCATTAATGGCAATCTCTGCCCGATCCACACTGCTGCTTGCATTGATGGCCTTCCTCGACCTGCAACCGCCACCGTACCCTGTTACAGTTGTTTTTCGTCAAACCCATCCGAAAGATGGTTCTCTCCCTTTAATGCACGCGGCTACAAAATTAAATTCAATGATACGTGGCCTCCATCTTCACTTGGATACACGTATTCTCCCACGTGCAAAATTTTCCACGCCTCCTCCTGGAACATGTGTCCTTCACAATTTTTAAGCTACACGTGGCTGTCCACGTGTCAATTTCGAACAGTCCCCGAAAACACCGTTCCTGCCATCTTTTCCTCTTTCTCCCGCACCATTTTCTCTCTCCGTCGTGATATCACGACATGTCGCGATATCGCGATGTTTCTGGCTCCTTGTGCCTGCTTCCCATTTTGGTCGCGATATCGTGATATGTCGTGATATTGCGACCATTTTGCTTCCTACACCTTCTTCTCCTTTTGGTCGTGATATCGCGACATGTCGCGATATCGTGACCATTTTTCCTCCGCACCCGCTCATCCAATTCGCGTCGCGATTTCGCGACGTCGCGATATCGCGACCATTTACTCGTTCCTGATGGGGCACAAAAAACTCCTAGACTCTAAGGGTATTATCCGGTCCACCGTCCCGCTCAAACAATAAAAATGGGTTTTTTTATAGAGGCCCCCGACCCTCTCACGTAATTAATGCCCCCCACCTAAAACAAAAAAATCAAATCTTCTTTTTCACCCCCCGGGAAATACAAAATTTCTGGCATTAATGGCAATCTCTGCCCGATCCACACTGCTGCTTGCATTAATGGCCTTCCTCGACCTGCAACCGTCGTCGTACCCTGTTACAGTTGTTTTTCGTCAAACCCATCCAAAAGATGGTTCTCTCCCTTTAATGCACGCGGCTACAAAATTAAATTCAATGATACGTGGCCTCCATCTTCACTTGGATACACGTATTCTCCCACGTGCAAAATTTTCCACGCCTCCTCCTGGAACATGTGTCCTTCACAATTTTTAAGCTACACGTGGCTGTCCACGTGTCAATTTCGAACAGTCCCTGAAAACACCGTTCCCGCCATCTTTTCCTCTTTCTCCCGTGCCATTTTCTCTCTCCGTCACGATATCGCGACATGTCACGATATCGCGACGTTTCTGGCTCCTTGTGCCTGCTTCCCATTTTGGTCGCGATATCGCGACATGTCGCGATATCGTGACCATTTTGCTTCCTGCACCTGCTTCTCCTTTTGGTCGCGATATCGCGACCATTTTTCCTCCGCACCCGCTCGTCCAATTCGCGTTGCGATTTCGTGACGTCGCGATATCGCGACGTCGCGATATCATGACCGTTTTCTCGTTCTCTCCTCTGCTCTGCAACCTATTGTGATTTCATGACATGTCACGAAATCGCGAGTTGTGATTTCGTGACATGTCGCGAAATCGTGCCCCCTTCTGCTGCATCTTCTTCCTCCTTGCTTTGATGTCGCAAATTCGCGACGTCGTGAAATTGCGACGTCACGAAATTGCGACGTCACGATTTCACTACACCTTTCCGCCTCTTCGTCCGCTTTCGAAATCTGTCACGATTTTGTGACATGTCGCAAAATTACGGGTCGCGATTTCGCGACATGTCGCAAAATCACGGGTCGCGATTTCGCGACATGTCACAAAATCGTGCCCCCTTCTGCGCCTTCGTCCCTCTCCGACAAACTGTCATGATTTTGTGACATGTCACGAAATCGTGGCCCCTTCTGCTGCACCTCCTCCTTGCTTCCTGCTTCTTCTTCTCCCGACTCTTCAGCACGATTTTTCCCGGTCTTTGCTGCTTCTACTGCTGGTGCTGCCGGATGCTCCTGCATCAGGATTTGAGAGACTTAATAGTAGGGATGTATACGAAATTAGACCCTTTTTGGATGGATTCAACTAAAATTCCAAATGTGTCAATGGAAGGGTCAATTGTGGCATTAGCTACACCACATTGCAATACTTGAAGGGCTCTAAGTCTGTCGGGACCACATGCACTTGCCCTTCGTATGTGTACTTTAGGCATTGATGGGCTATCGAAGGGACACACTTCATGTCCTTGATCCAAGGCCAGCCCAGTAAAATATTTTAGGCCATCTCACCTTCTAGAATGTGGCACAATTTAGGAATAGTCTTTTGTCCCACTTGGATGAGCAGGATAATTGTGCCAACCATTGAGCATATCGCATCATTGAATGCTCGAAAGGTATAGGTGGAGGCCACAATGTGAGATGTTGGCAACTTGAGGTGTTTCAATGCCACTATTGTGATTATATTATTGGACGAGCCAGTGTCCACCAACACCCTCTTAAATGGAATCTCGTTGACCCACGTAATGATGTGTAGGGGTGGATCTACCATATCACCAGTCACCAATTTTAGTTCATCTTCTCTAAAGGTGATGACTGGTTCTGTACATCATTTTACATGTCCCACAAATTTGTTAAAAGAGTTTGCTTCATGGGTCTGTAGCTCGATGGCTTTTAATATCTCCATTAGAGCCTCCCGATGGGGTGGTGATTTTTTTATGAGCTCGTAGATGGACAGCCTAGCTGACATGGTCCTTAAACTTTGGGTATGTTTAGACTGAATCATGGCCACTGGTCTAATCAGGGGAGGTTGTGTAGGGTGTTGTTGAGGTATGACGTTGATGGAACCTCTCCTGTAGCTACTGCGGGGGCAACTGTGCTTGGATAACTCTTGTTCCTAGTCACTATGCTTATCATCCCTACATACCCCTGCATGGGGCAGTTCTGTGTCATCTCATTGACTTGAAGGGTCTTTGCATGTGCATCATGGGCAGGTAGGGGGTCTTTGAAGACCTCCATCTATTGGTTGTTTGGTGCCATGGGATTATCCACCGCTAGCGTCTTGTTGTCTATTAGGTCTTGCACTAAGCTTTTGAACTTCCAACATGCATAAAGGTCATGTCCTTTTTGTCGATGAAATATACAGTACAATTATTCCCTATAGCCCTTGGGTTTTGGCACGTTGGGGTCTATGGATCGACTTTCTGGTAGGTTTATCAGGTTTACCGCGAACAAGCAGTCAAACAAGAGTCTTTAGACTCTGTGAAGGGTGTGAATTGTCGCTTAGGGTGATGCTGTTGATTTTGCTCTTGCCTATGATTTTCCTTTTCATAGGTGTCAATAGGAACTTCCTGATAATTAGCCTTTAGGAGTTGTATTGCTTGTGCAGGCTTAGGTATGTTTATAGCAACTTGATTGACCACGATAGGTTTTGATTGCGTTGACCCAATTTTGGCATTTTTGGGCCACTCTTTCTTGCATGTCTTGGCAATCTCACCATCCTGTATCTAGATTCCCTCTATGATTTTGGCTTGCACCAGGGCTTCCTCGAGAGTGGCATATTGCAGCAACTACAATAGCATGGAGATCGACCTCAAAAAGATCTTTGAGAACATTTGGGTCAGGTCGGCTATGGGAGGGAGGTAAGGTAGCTTTGAAAGCAATGTCCTCTACCGATTTTCGTAAGACACCATGGTCTCCTCCTCATACTACTTGAGGCTAGCTAGGTCACTTAATGATTAATTCTTCTTGGTATTGAAGGTGAAACGTTTGAGGAACGCATCCACTAGTTGGTCCAGGTTGTTGATGCTATGCTTCAAAAACTGGGTAAACCAATCCGAGGTAGGGCCTACGAACGTGGTTATAAATGTTCTTAGAAGTAAAGCATCGTTGTCCTAAATACCAAAGCATTGGCTCAGTAATCTTGTCATGTGCTCTTGGGCATCCTCCTCCCCTCTAAAGATTGCCAATTGAGGCATTTTAAAGTATTCAGGGTATGGGGGTGCAGGCACTGAAGGATGCACAGGGTGACTACGGAGCTGGCATAAAGTGGGCTTTTGGGGCCCAGAAGTCTTGGTCTCCATAGACTCTAAGCACTCTAGTAGTGCTTTGTATGCATCGAAATATTTTATCTCTTCCTCCTTGGTTTGTTCTCATCGTGAATTATGGGTAACTTGAGGCCTATGGAGGGGCAATCGGGTAGCGCCCTGGTAGGGCATTTCAGCCCACTTTTCTTCTTGTTTGAATTCCTCATAGGATTATTGAGGAGTTCCTGGGCATGACCTATAATCATGGGTGGGTGCCCACAAAGGGTGCCCATCATTGGACCTAGGGGTGATCTCCCACTTAGGTCTAGGAGGTCTTGGAGGCAACCCTTGATAAGGTCATGGAGACATGTCTCGCACCAAGGGGTTGTGCCTCTCATACAACTCTGTCCTATGCGTGCAAGGGGTTGGGACCATCTCAAGCATAGTGTTATAGAGAAACTCATCTATCTGACGCCTAATGCACTCTTTTCTAAGGTGATACATGTGCTCTAACTATTGTTGATCTTGCTCAAGTTGCATGATTTGCGCTCAACGGATGACATGTTTAGCAAATTCCAAGTCAATTTGTTCCACCGTCTTGAGTCTAGGAGGCCTAGATGCTTCCCCAACACATCTATATCTATCATGGTGTTCCAATATCTCTATAGGCCACTTCCCTCTATCGAGGTTAGTGGCATTCACCCGAGGCTTTGGCCTCAATAGGTGATCTTGATAAATAGCAGGTGTGGAAGCGGATTGTTCCTACGTTGTGTATTGCTCTTGAGGAATGTAGTGGTCTTCCTCATGCTCCCTTTTGTATATGTGAAAGGGGCGGGCAGAGTTGGCTCGCCCTGTCTAAAGAGCCTTGTGCTCTAGATTTGGCCTATTATTTTTGACAGTAATGAGGGGTAAAGGAGGGATGATGTAATCATGTGGCCCCTCCTTATGGACCCTATGTTGTTCTAGAGCTTCATTGCATGGTGGCCACTCATAACGAGTGTCTAAGGGAGCCCTCTCATCTATGTTGAGTGCCATGTGTAAGGACTCCTCTTGAAAGGGTCTATGTTGCATGGGTGTGCCCCTCGAAGGGGTACCTCTTTAGTCCCATTCTATCATGGTATGATGTGGACTATTTTGTATGTCAGGCCACCAAGGTGGTATGACCAAGTCCTTGGGGCTATAGCGGAGGTGATTTGTGCCCCCTTGTACACTTTTCACAGCTTCTGCCCGTTATTGGGCTTGGCTACGGGTGTACACCATGGTGGTGTCTCTCTACAAGAGATGTAGGTTTTTATCTTCTTTACAATATTTTTTTTTTGCTACACTAAACAAACAGGAGCCACACAAACAAATAAGTGCTTATCTCATTTATGGATTAAAAGTGTGCCCTAAATCTGGTTCAGTGTGTTTTGATTTTTGTTTGAAAACCTTGTAAATAAAATTTTGTTGTACATGCAATATGAGGGCTCTTATGTCTTCCAAAATGGTCACACCTTGAATATACCACTGCCAGGCCATTATACTAAACCTCTCAATATACCCACCCTTGCATGAGGGAAAATATTGGTACGTGAGAGCAGAACAGTACGTGGAACATAGGCGGTACGAAAAGGGAATCACCCTATTTTTAATACCTACCATAGAATACTTATCCTCATGCATTGGGAATCACCCCAACTACACTTGGTCAACTTTTGTCAGGATTTACATCTAGAAATAGTAGCGATCAGGGTTATGTATGCAAGCTTCAAGCTAAGGTGGTGATGAAATCCACCGTTGGTCTTGATCAAGTGTTGGGGTTTTACAACCAACGCCTTGATGTTTATATTATCTCATGGTGTGTGGGGTTATTTTTACTTGTGAAAAGAAATAAATCATGCAGTAAACTTTCCTATGCAAGAAAATAAATAGAAAAATCATAGAAACAGAGACAAAAAATTACAAAGTGTTCAAACAACCTACCTCTTCTCTGCCCACACCAGATGCCCCTGAGTTTTTGCTCAAAAACTGCACAGAGAGCTAATCGTCCCAGGGTGGAATGAATAGTAGATTTTTATTCATCACAGGGTGGTATGAATGCCTTATTCATCCTAGGGTGGCATGAATTCCAGTCTATATTCATCACAGGGTGGCACGAGCAGCAGTTCAGCATTTGAAGGATTAACACCTGAAAGCAAAAACACATCATTTTGATCAAAAATTTGATCCCAAAATCAAGGGACAGGTTCCCACCATGATTTCCACTGAAATCACAAGGATACGAAAGCCCATATGCATATTGGGTGTGATGCAAACAAAAGCATACAAAACGCTAAGTCCTACTAATGAAGAAGGACTAAAGTGCATGAAAAAGGGAAAACAAACGAACTAAAATGAGATATAAAGAAAATGTAAAGTGCAGCCCTTTATTTTATTGATTTTTCTTTGAGACCAGGTTACAATACATCTCCTCCCCTTTTTAGGAGCTAGGAGCGTTAGATATAGCTTTGTTACACCATGGATAGTACGCTTCCCTTCGGGATCTTTTGCATGCCCACATTTGAAATGGGCAGGTCAAATTTCATCGTCGCTTGCATAAATGTGTCTATAGTTCCTTGCTACCCCTCTGATGTCAATATCCTACATTCAAAGAAATAGCAAATGGCTAGTAGCACCTGCGGATGGAGGGAAATATGCAATCCCCAAGGCCTTCGGTTAATGCATGCATGAAATAATTAAAATGGTAATCAAAGCATGTCATAATAAGATGAAATTTAGATAGAAGCATTCAAACACTATTAGGAACACACTACAAAAGGAATAATCAAGAAATATATTGTATATTTATAATCGCTCTGGGGTGGGACGATTAGGACTGTCATAAAACGTTATAAATCAACCTCCTAAATATCCCATATAGAGGCCTCCAAATCACCTGCAAAGTTGGGGTTAGGTAAAATGCGAAATTTTGAGATGACCCAGAAGGTCGAATTTTGCATAATTGGCCCTGGTGACCCTATATCTAAAAAGCTCCCTGTATGTTAGTGAAAGTTAAAAGCAATGAAAACACAGTCAAAACTCATCAGAATGGCATGAAATTTGAATGGCAATATATATGAAAGACAAAATAAAATGAAAAATAAACATTAAGGAAATTTGATACAAATTTCTAATCACTCTGGGGTGGGGCAATTAGGACTATAGCAGTGCAGAGGGCACCCGATGGAGGACACCCACCGTTTGGGGCTTGGTTTTGGCACCAATCCACTTGGGATGGGTCAAAAATATCTTAGGGGATTGTGTTGGAAAATTAGATGGGGTATTGTGGCTAAATATTTAGGTTTTGGGTTCGGATTGCACTTCCAATGTTCACCCAATAACCTCCCTTCCAAAAGAGAGATCAAGGATGTAAGAAGCACAAGTGAGGGGTGAGGATGTAATTCGACAGCACTCCATTGCTCCAAATGCTCCTCATCTATCATTTCCTAGGGTAAGAAGACTCACCATTTTATAGACCTGAGGGTCTCTTGTGAATGAGCATGCAGAGGCTCCACTTGGCCATCATGCCTTCCCAGGGGAGAGAAGATTCCTCCCTGATTAAGGGCTCTATGACTGTCTCTATGACTACCTATTTGAGCTCAAAAATTCTCACTCACACTCCCATCCATCGAATGTGGAATTGAGTGGTGGATCTGAACTGCCATTTTTCAAGGTTTGACCTTTTTCTCGTCAAACCTGCTATTCGCCCCACCCTGGAGCGAATGCTACTAATCACCCTATGGTGGGACGAATACTAGTTTGTAATCATCCTAGGGTGGAACAATTAGGGATCAGAGTTCCTTAAAGGTTCCAAATTGACCTTTGACCTTCCAAAACTACTGTGGGAGTGGTTAGGACCACTGTTTAACCTCTGGGGGCTGCCCTAGGGGCTATGTATGTCAATTCGATCAGTTCTTGTCATCACATAATCAGATTGGTGCTTTTTTGGTGTCTACAAGTAGTTATTGGCCATTTATATTTGATGTTATATATATATAAGTTATTAACCCTTGGAAGATACTTGGACCATACCTAGGATATGGGATAGTGTGACTATGGAACTGGTGGAGCCCTTTATAGTTATAACTTAAAAACTAGTTTTAACACTATTTAAAGACAAGATCAATACATTTTAAGTGATGTCTGAGTTTATTTTTGTATCAAAAGTATGGTATACGTGAGTCAGAGGTGATGTGTTGGAATATTTTGATATAAATTTGGGTGACCCCTTCTGGGGGGTAATCTTAGGGACCCAAGTTCATCCTCATATTGGGACCCAGGGAAATTAGGAGGAGTGCTTGATAATGGGGATTGTTTACCTTCCTTATCCTATGTTGAGGCAATGTTCGATCAGTGTTGTCAAGATGAACTCAACCCCTATGAGGTGGACTCTGAGGCCTTTAAAATTTGTATTCCAGACCGTATGGTGAATTCTATATTGGAGAAAGGTTCTTGTGACCTCATTGGTAAGTTCATGGGGGGTAGACCAGATCTTGATGTTCTTAAGAGGTGGGCAATTTTGAGGTGGAAACCCAGTGGTTCGCTAGAGCTGGCCTCTCTCCCCAAGAATTTCTTTCTCATTAGACTTTCTTGTGATGGTGACTCAAAGAGGATCTTAGAAGGAGGCCCTTGGTTTTTTGGGAAGCAAGGCCTATTCCTTAAGCATTGGGGCTCTAACTTTAACCCGACTCTATAGCAAGGGTGAATTTGGTGCCATTTTGGGTGTGCCTTCCTAATTTTCCCACATTTTTATGGCATGAAAGTGTGTTCAAGGTTGTGGCCAAGTTGATTGGATACTTTGTCTCCTTTGAATTGTTATCACTTTCAATTGCTAGGTACCAGTTTGTTCGCATGTGTATTCTAGTTGACATTGAGAAGGTGCTTCCAAAATTAGTGGAGTTAGTCTCTCACCTTGGGTGTTGGACTCAGTTGGTGGTCTATGAAAATAAGCCTTTGCCTTGTAAATTTTATGGCTTGGGAGGGCACCACCAAAATTTTTATCCATAGAAGCCTTCTCGAAAGCCCTCGGTTCAACAAGCCAAGTGTCCTGCTTCCTGGGATGTTGCTTCGGGGTCCGAATCTACTTCCAAAAAGTAGAAGGTTTGGCATAAGAAATTTTAGGGTCCATCTAAAGATAAAGGCTTGGTCCCTTCACCTCTGAAGGGTGATATGGTGGTTCCCCATCCTGATAATACTAGTATTTCTATGGCTCCTATGAATGAGCCCCTTAGTAATTTGGAGGTGGTTCTTCGATCAGAGCCTTTGAATAAAATTTATGAGATTCCTTTGAGGAACTCTTTTGATTGCCTTGTGTTGGATGCTCCAAAGGCTTTTGAAATTTCTAAAGATATGGAGATCTCTTCTCCAAATGTGAATGGTGGTTCATCATCTCCTAAGGAGTTCCATTCATCTCCAAAGGTGATCGGTTATTCATCATATCCTAAAGAGGTCCTTACTTCTCCCTCTAGTGGTGTGGGTAGCCCTGTGGCTTCACCCAAAATTATCATGGAGAAAGGATCTCCCGGTCCAAAAACTAGAAGCCAACATAAAAAAGGCATTGACATTGGGGTGGTTAAAAATCCAGGAAGACCTCCTAGTAAAGTTAGAAGGAAGAGGCTAATGGAGGAGGTAACTTCCAATGGGGGATATGCTCATCTCATTGTGGAGGAGGAGAATGGTGATAGGCATTTGAAGCTTGATAGCTTTCGATCTCCTCCCAATGGAGGGTCAAGGAAGAAGCTTTCCCTTTAATTTTCCCATGAATATTTGTTCTTGGAATGTTAGAGGACTTAATAGTTCCTCTAAGAAGAGGTTATTGGCTGCCTTGAGAAAGGAGAGAGTCCCTAAATTTTTGTGTATCCAAGAATCAAAGCTTGTTGCTGCATCTTGGGAGGCGACTCATAATTTTATTTGGAAGGATTTTGGTTTCATGGCCAGTGAGGTTGTAGGTGCTTTTGGGGGTTTGCTTTTCTTTTGGGACTCCACAAAGTTTTAAGGGCATGTTATCTCTTCCTCCAATAGGGTAA
This sequence comes from Wollemia nobilis, assembly GCA_028583015.1. Lineage (NCBI taxonomy): Eukaryota > Viridiplantae > Streptophyta > Pinopsida > Araucariales > Araucariaceae > Wollemia > Wollemia nobilis. Next base: position 1,818,369 of record JAQPPZ010015008.1, on the reverse strand, counting down.
TCAACATATTATTTTGGTGCAAGGCCACACGTAGAAGGTGGGTAATGTCTAATATCTATGCACCCAATTCTTACTGTGATAGGCATAACTTTTAGCACCTTCTACTTGAAATGAGAGATTCTTTTTAGGATGAAGCATGGGTTGTTGTTGGGGATTTTAATTCCCCTATCTATCCATATGAAAAGCATGGTGGAAATGAGGTGGATATTAGGAGCTTAAATGACTTTGTTGGCTTTATTAATTCGGTTGGCCTTAGAGACTTAGACTTGAAAATATCAAGATATACATGGAGTAATCGTAGATCAGGAGCAAACCTTATTTTAAGCAGGTTGGATAGGGTTTTGGTCTCTAATTCTTGTCTTAATTTTTTTGGTGATGCTTTGTTGTCCACCCTTCCAATAATAGGGTCTGACCATAACCCTTTATGGCTTGAAGTTCCTAAGGGATTGCCTTTCCTTCCATGGCCATTCAGATTTGAGATGATGTGGTGCTCTCACCCTGATTTTGAATCCTGTTTATCGGAGTGGTGGTAGGAGGATGTTGAAGGAGAAGGTTTGGTCAGATTGTCTAATAAGTTGAGAATGTTGAGAGCCCATCTAAAATTATGGAACAAGTTCTCCTTCGGGAATATTTTTAGGGAGAAAGAGAAGCTTGTGGAGAAGATCAAAATCATTGAATCAGAGTTGGAATATGGGAGTAGCTCTAAAGAGTTGCTCCATGAGGAGAGATCCCTTCTTGCTACTTTTCACAATATTCAAGCGGAGGAAGAGCTTCACTAGAAGCAAAATTCAAGAGAGTTATGGTTAAGAGAAGGTGATCGAAACACTCAATTTTTCCATGCTTCCACTCTGCGTCATAGGGGACATAACAGAATTAGAGAAATTAAGTTAGAGGATGGGAGTGTTTCTTCTGATATATTGAAAATCTAGGAGGAGGCTATTGATTTCTTCTCCTCTCTCATGTTTTTGGTCTTGGATCATGATATTGGAGCAGAAAATTTAATGTTAGACTCTATTCCTAGATTGGTCTCTGATGAAATGAATGTTGGCTTATTAGCTCCTTTCATGGATGATGAAATTTTCAAAGCCTTGAAGTCCATGGGCCCTCTGAAAGCATCGAGGCTGGATGGCTTCCCTCTGGCCTTCTTCCAAAAATATTGGTATATCTATGGTAATGAGGTGTGCTCGGCTCTCAAATTTACCCAATGATCCTTGGTGATTCCTAAGGTGGTGAACTCTTCTCTCTTGGATTTGGTCCCAAAGAAAGATTCGATGAAAATGTTTAATGATTTTCATCCAATCAGCTTGTGCAATATGATCTACAAGATCCTTTCTAAAGTTTTGGTCAATATATTGAAGTTGATTCTCCCATTGTTAATTGACAAGGCCCAAAGTGCCTTCATCCCTGGGAGACAAATTTTGGATGGGGCTATTGTTATTCATGAGCTTCTACACTCCGTGAAGAAAAGTGAAAGAGTGACTTTCTTCCTCAAATTGGATATCAAAAAAGCCTATGATAGAGTCTCGTGGCCCTTTTTGTTCAGCGTGTTGAAGAATTTTGGCTTCGATGACTCTTGGATTAAGTTGATTGAGGCTTGTGTTTCCACAACCTAGTTTTTAGTTCTCATCAATGGTGCCACAATTGGGTTCTTTAAATCAAATCGAGGGATCAAGCAAGGTGACCCCCTCTCCCCCTTCTTGTTCATTCTCATGGTAAAAGCATTGGGTAGGTCGATTGCTAGAAGAAGTGATGAAATTGGTCTTCATTTGACTTTGCCTTGCCCCCTATTTCCCATCAATAGTTTATTGATGACACTCTCCTCTCATGTGTAGCCTCGGTGTTCCATGTGAGAGATGTGAAGTCACTTCTAGACTATTATGAGAAGGTGGTTGGGTAGCAGATTAGCTATGAGAAAAGTAGTATCTTCTTTGTTAATACTCTGGAGCCTAGGTAGAGAAAGATTATAAGAATTTTGAATTGCAGAAGTGTGACCCTTCCGACCACTTATCTGGGTCTCCCACTTTTTTTTGGGTGGTTAAAATATTTATTTTGGTCATCGATGGTCGAGAGGGTTCAAAGGAAATTGGCCTCCTAGAAAGGGGCCCTTCTTAGTCAAGCCAAGAAAGTTGTTTTGGTCTAGAGCACTTTGCAAAGTATCCCAATCTACTTTTTATCCCTTTTTCATCTCCCTAGTAAGGTGGTAGCTAAGTTTGATAGCATTTGTAAAGCCTTCTTATGGGCTGGCCTAGATTTGAAAGGGAAATTTCATTTGGTGTCATGGGAGAAGATATGCAAAAGAAAGAAGGATGGGGGTTTAAACCTAAAAAATACGGCCATGATGAATAAGGTGTTGGTTGCTAAGCTTGGTTGGAAGGTTGCTTCTAATTCCAATCGCCTTTGGTGCAACATTTTGAAAGCCAAATATAATTTTGTGTCATTTTTATCAGAATTTCTTCCTAATGGAGGCTCGGCATTTTGGAATAGCCTTTCTAAGTCTCGTGATTTTTTAAAATCCAATTGCAGATGGGTTGTAGGCAATGGTAGGTTGGCAAAATTTTGGGAGGATCAGTGGCTTAGAGATCATCCTTTTTTTGAGGATCAGCGCCTTGGTGTCTTACGTCATCACTCTAGAGATTTGGGCTTTCAAAAAGTGGTAGACTTCTGGGAGATTCGTAATGGAAGGAAATCTTGGTTTAACCCCCTCTAGGTCTAAGCAATGAAGACAATCTCCTTTTGTGGTATACTCTCTTGGATGAGCTTCGACTGGTTGTGTTGCACCATGAAGATGTTGATGATCAATTGGTGTGGAGTGGGGATAGCGAGGGTTCTTTCACTATCAGATCTGTGTATCAACTCCTTAGTTCAAAAGAATTTACCCATTTCCTAGTTAATTTAATATGGATTAAGAATTTAACCCCAAAGATCAATATGTTTTATTGGTTGGTTGTGCAGAACAAATTCCTTACGATAGAAAATCTCCTTAAGCGAGGTTTATATCTGGTCAATAGGTGCTTTATTTGTAAAAAGTATTGGGAATCAACTTCCCATATGCTACTCAGTTGCCAAGGCTTTCAGTCGGTGTTATCCTTTATTCTTTCTTGGTTGGAAGTTGCTTGGGTTCTCCCGAATACTATTATTGATTGCGTTCTTCAGTGGAAATATCCCTTTTCCTCCTAACATCTTAAATATTTTTGGATGTTTCTTCTCCTCCATGTTCTTTGGGGGGTTTGGAAGGAACACAATGCTAGATATTTTAAGAATGTGGAAAGTAATCTGGAATTGACTAGCATTAAAATTATTTGGAAGGTTTTAGAGAACGTTACAACTACTCTCAAGAACTTAAATATTTCTCCGGCTCTTTTTCCAAGTGAAGTCAGACTCAAAGAGTGGCTTGGATTTGTGTCGTTGGCCCATCCTTCACTTGCACCCGACCCTAGAATTTTTGTATGTTGGTCCCCACTGCCCATGGGATGGTTCAAATTAAATTTTTATTGGGCCTCTAAGGGGAGCCTTGCATTAGCTACTGCAGGTGATGTAATTCAAGATAATCATGGTGATCTTATCCTTTCCTATGTGAAAATATTGGGAGTGCAATCCTCCCAATTCGTTGAGGCACGGGCTACCTTTAATGGTGTGGCACAGTTGAAAATCCTTGGTATCTAAAATGCTATCATTGAAGGTGATTCCTTGCTAGTGATTAACATGCTCAGGGGGGTCTGCCAACCTGGTTGGAAAGTGTCTAATCTCATTGATGAAATGATATGGAACTCCCACTCCCTTGATAATATTAGGTTTGAGCACGTGCTAAGAGAGGGTAATATGGTGGCTGACTCAATGGTAAATTTGGGCATTCATTCCCAGGGTTTATCTATTTGGTAGGGGAATTTTCCCAGTGAGATATTTCATCGTGCAAGGGATGATATTCCTTAAATTTTGTTAGAAGGCTATTCATGGGCTATGTATGTGGTGGAGTTCCTGGTGTCTCCATAGGTCCTTGGTGGTCTTTTGCCAGTACGAGGAATTTATGGTGCCTTCTTTGTTTGTCTGGTTCTACTCTCTGTGGTTGATATCATGTTGTCCTCTTTGGCTTCATGGTTTTCTCCTCACTGCCTATGTCTCTTGGAGATGTTAATCTTTATTTTTTGAATCTTGAGTTGGTGCGGTGGATGTTGGGTGGTTCTTCCCACCTTGTTTTTTTCCATGCATGGGTGGTTGTTTCTTTATGGTTGTTAGATGTTTGGTCATGTGCCATGATTCTCTTGGATTGCTTGGTGCCCTCATAGGTCTTTGAGAAGATCTAGTTGAGTCTATTTTAGTGTGACTTTTTGACTCTCATTTCTCTAAATAATTGTGCTTTCATGGAATGTAAGGGGTTTGAATAGCACCCCTCATAAAAAATCTATTCGAGATATGATTAAGGTTCATATGTCTAATATTATTTTCCTACAGTAATCTAAGTTGTCTGTAGATAGTTTATTTAATGTTACCTCTAAATTATGGGCTCGTGGATAGTGTCAAGGAATTGGGGTTCATGGCAGTGCTGGTGGTATTGTTTGCTTATGGAATTCGTTGAAGGTTATTCCAATTTTGTGGGTCTCTATTAGATCTTCTCTTTCTTTGGTTGTTATTTGTTAGGAGTCGGGGGAAGTGGTTATTTTAACTAATGTTTATGCTCTCTTTGATCTTGCTGGAAAGATTAATCTCTGGAAATATGTACGGGAGGTTTGTGCTCTAGCTCCTTATTATCCTTGGATTGTTGTAGGATATTTTAATGTTGTTTCTTGTTTGGAGGAAAAGTGAGGTGGAGTGAGTTTTCTTGGTCAAGCTTCATTAGTTCTTAATGATAATATTCAGTTCCTCAATCTTGTTGATATTAAGTCGGGTAATGGTATGTTCACCTGGTCTAATAGGAGATGTGGAATTGAATCTATATCTGAGATATTGGATAGATTTCTTATTTATCCTTATTGGGTTAGTAATAATTGGCTCACCATATCTGAAATTATTTACTAGATAGGTTCTAACCACTGGCCGATCAAACTTGTTGCTATCAATCAACATATCATTTGTTGTCCATGTTTTCACTTTCAGTTAATGTGGCTTCGGGAACCCTCTTTGTATGACTTGGTAAAAGGCTGGTGGACTCAAGGGAAACCATTATATGGGACTGCTATGTACTCTTTTTCTAAGAGACTTCAATTTGTGAAATTTTATCTAAAAAAGTGGAACAGGTAATTTTTTGGTAATATTTTTCATGCTAAGGCTATGGCTCAAGATCAGCTTGATTCTATTACTATTAAAATAAGGGAATAGGGACTTTCTAAAAAGACTCTTTAAGAGGAAGTAGAGGATTTGAAGGACTTGGAAGAATGGGAACTTTTTGAGGAAATTTATTGGAAGAAAAAAGCTCGTGTGGATTGGTTGCAGGAAGGAGATAGGAATACTACTTTTTTCTTTAACTTGGTTAAAGCTAGAAGACATGTGAATGTTATTTCTTTCATTGTCTCTTCTCGAGGAGTTCATTTGAAATCTACCCATGATATTTTGTAGGAGGTAGTTACCTTCTTTTCCTCACTTTATACTAAGGATTCTTCTAGGGCGGATGTTGAAGAAAATGTTATTTTGGATTGTATACCTTCAGTTATTTCTATTGAGATAAATGTTGATATTTTAAGGCCTATTTCTCTTGAAGAGCTAGAAGGTATTATTTTTCATATGAAAAGAGGGAAAGCTCCGGATCCGGATGGTTTTCCAATTGAATTCTTTCAGGAGTTTTGGGAAATCATCAAATTTGACTTGTTGAGGGTTGTGCATGAGTCCTTCAACAACAAACAGATGTTGAAGGCTCTGAAATCTACCTTCCTAGCTCTTATTACTAAACGAGAGGGAGCAAATTATTTTGATATGTTTCATCCTATAGCTTTGTGTAATATTGCTATACAATCATTACTAAGTTGATTGCTGAGAGGCTAAAACCTTGGTTGGGAATGGTTATTTCTAATGAGCAAGGAGGTTTTGTGGTAGGCCATCAGATTCTTGATGGTGTTGTTATTGCTATTGAGACCATTCATTCAATGGGTACATCTAAGGAAAAAATAATTTTTATGAAACTTGACATGGCTAAGGCTTATGATAGGGTTCGATGGTCATTTATTCAAAAAATTCTTATGGCCTTTGGGTTTGATCCTATGTGGATTAAATGGGTAATGAGTTGTATTACAACTCCTTTTTCTGTTCTTATTAATGGAGATCATTCTTCTTTGTTCCATGCTTCGTGGGGTCTATGTCAAGGTGATCCCTTGTCTCCATACTTGTTCATCATTATGGCTGAGGGTTTGGGAAGGTTGTTAACATCTCAAGTGAATCAGGGTTTGCTTCATGGTTGGAGGTGGGGTAGTAATTTGCCTATGTATTCTCATTTGCAATTTGTTGATGATACTGCTCTGATGGGTGTTGCTTCTATTAGGGAGGCAACTAATTTTAGAAGAATCTTGGATATTTATTTGGTTGCTTCAGGGTAGAATATTAATGAGGCTAAATATTTTATTTTCTTTTTTAATACTAATCCCCGTATTCAAGCCAAAATTGTTTAGATTCTCAGATTTCGGGTTGGAGTTCTCCCTTTTAAGTATTTGGGTATTCCTATATCTATTGGTCCTTTGCCTAGGAATTTTTGGGCCATAATTTTGGAGAAATTTTGTACTTGGGTTAGTCATTGGACATAAAAATGGTTGTATTTTCCTAGTCGGATTTTGCTCCTCAAATCTGTAGTTCAAGCATTACTTGTGTACGGGTGCTTAATTTAGGTTGCTCCAATGATTTTTTTCATGATCTTGATTCTCTTTCATGAAGATTTTTGTGGGCTAGTAATTTTTATTATTCTAAATGGAGCTTGGCAAAATGGGAGTCTATTTGTAGACCTAAACAAGAGGGCATTCTGGGTCTTCGCCTGAGTTCTATTTTTTGGTAAGCTCTAGTTACCAAAATTTATTGGCACTGGTGTACTAATAATGACCAAACCTAGAATAAAATTCTTTCTTATAAATATCTCTATGGGGTGGATGGTACTAATATTTCTTGTTATAGCCTATCTGGGAGAGGCTCTTTTGTTTGGAACACTTTGAAGAAGGGAGCTTCTCTTATCAAATAGGGGCTATTTTGGATTTGTCATAAAGGCTCTAGGGTTCTCTTCTGGCATGATTCTTGGGATGGTTTTCCTATTATTTTAACTAAGTATCCTCATCTTCTTGATCTTGCTTAGTGCTTTCTAGATGTTGGTTCGTCTAAAGTAAGGGATTTTAAAGTTTTTAAGAGAATTGGTCAGATGGAATTGTTCCAATGGAGGGATCCCAATGAATGACCTGTTGGAGGCTCTATGGAGAATAGAGAGGAGTTGGTGCACATTTTGGCTTCTGGAGAATGCTCTTCTTCGCAATATGATGATGTATTGGCTTGGGATTAGGACAGTAGAGGGATTTTCTCAATTACCTCCGAATACCGTGAATTGGATTGCCAATGTTATGGTACTGAGGATGTTCCATGGTGGAAGCAAGTGTAGAATAAATTTGCATGGTCTAAGTATAATTTTTACTTGTGGGTTGTCACTCGTAATCGATGTCTCACTTGGTATAACCTTCTTTAGAGAGGTATTCATGGTCCTTCTTGTTGTTTCCTATGTGAGAATAGTGAGGAATCTGTTGGTCATTTGCTTCTTCAATGCAGTTTTGCGCATCAACTTTGGAATTTGTGGTGGGGTGTGTGGAAACTATCTTGTGTTCATTATTCTTCTCTTTTGAATTTTTGAGGAGTTTCAGAAGACCTTCGGCTAAGGTCTTATTTTTATAGGTTTCTTGGCACTTGGTCCCTTGTGCATTTTCTGGAAAATCTGGCTTGAAAGGAATCAATGAATTTTTCAAGGGAGATAGTTATCAATTTATCAAGTTTGGTAGAGAATTTTGAGAATGCTCCAGGAAACTGTTTCTACCAAATGTCAGATTAGTATTCATGTGGATACAGTGGAGGTCCAGATTATGCATGGTTTGGGTTTGATGGTGTCTAGTCCATGTGCTACTATTTCTTTTAGCATGAGGGGATTCAATAACAGAGTGCAGAGAGAGGGTAGATGGCACCCGCCTCCTAGGGGGTTCTTAATATTAATACTAATGGGTATTCAAGAGGTAATCCTAGAAATGTTGGTATTGGTGGAGTGGGATATGATTGCAGTGGTGCGATATGTTTCTTTTTCTCATGTTTTAAAGGAAGACATGTCAATAATTATATGGAAGCCCTTGCTATTTTTTATGCACTGGAACAAGGATATGGTTTGGGTTGGTGCAGGATAATTTGTGAATCGGATTCTAAAATTCTCATTAATTTGTTGAATACTTGTAATCTTACCAATGTTAATTGAAGGTTGGCTAGGGTGGTTAGGCAGATTCTCTGTTTTCACTGTCATATGGAGTTCATCACTTTTACTCATATTCCAAGGGAGTGGAATGGTGTTGTTGATTGTTTGGCTAAATGGGCCTCTGAATTTCAAGAAGGTTAGGATGTTAGGGAGTGGCATCAACTTTCTTCAATATTCTCTCAATATTTTACTAGTTTACTGAAAAATGATATGCTTGGATAAGACCAATCATTATAATATAATTCTTGGATCTTGTATACTTTTTTGATTTCAATAAAAAATTTACCCTTTTATAAAAAAAAGACAAAGACAAAAAAATAATATTTTAACTATATTTCTTATCCCAAGTAATCTAGGTATGAGATAAGAACTAAAAGTATAAGAGAAACTTGAAGACATTACAATTTAGTTATCAAAAGGAATTTTAAAATCTTCAATTGAAAAAATATCACAAGATACTTTTATAAGTATGATCTGTCATTTTCGAGTTGTGACACCTTCTTACCTGCTTTGTAGACATATTAAAAGGAATTGCTCCAACTTGTCCATCATGGTAACACATCAATTTAAAAATAAAGTTTTGGATGAACATAAGATATCCCTTGGACCACCATCGTATGCAACGGAAATAAGACAACACATATTCTAATTGGAAGCTAAATTGGTGATGATGCATAGTCTCATTGCAAGCTAACTTGGTGGAAGCTTTCAAACATAAAACACGATGTATTTATGTAATTCTTAGTTTATTCATGTCTTTCTTGATATCAAACAAATAGGACAAGTCCTTTCCATTAGAAGACAATCGCTGCCCCACAAGACTTTTGATTACAATACCAACGCCTCTCTACCATCTATACCTATCTTGACCTAGTATAGGTCGTCTTATTTAGGTAAAGCAGTTGCCAAGTATTTTTGTTTTAACATATATGCTGAGTGTACATTAGCATACTGTATCAGACTTACAATCTATCTCATATACAGGTGCATATCTTCTAGCATTCTTCCTTCTACTTGACCAGACCCAAGTTGATAATACCAAAAGCGGTTTGAGGCCATGTGTTCTCCTTGGCATTATCAAGCATGACTCTGCCCCATGAAATCCAAGCCTCCCAAGTCACTCGTTTATCCCAACAAGTTCCCCACTCCAACAGCAGCTTCAACCCCACCTTCGCCTCTTCTTCTGCCTTCATATATTTCTCATGGGACAAATATATCTGAGCAAGAACCAGATGCGGCTCCCCAATAAACGGATTGTGCATGCAAGCCTTCAAAAGAAGAGGCTCTGCCTCTTCCATAGCCCCATCTCCCTTCATGCAAATAATTTCCCAATACAAGTCTCTCGCTTGAAGCTCATCCGATGTACTCAAAACAGCCCTACAATTATTGAACACCGGTGGAATAACAAGCTCTATATTCTCAAACCCCAAGTCTGGAGCTTCACTATCCTTTCTGAACTCTTTCTCCTCTCGGGCAATCATGTTATAGATTGCTCCCAAATGAGACACAGAATTCATCCAGAGACCCGGCTTTCCCTCACCAGGCCACAAGGCTTTCCAGTTATTTCCAGTGTATTCCAGCCTTCCATTACTTCTGTCGAACAAAACATCCTGATAACTAAAATACTGATCACAGTAATCAGCCATAGTAAGCAGCAGAAATATGGCTATCATCCTTCTTGGCACTCTCAATTCATCTCGCGTTCTAATATGCTTCACCACCAGCCCCTCGGGAGGCAATATCTCCAGCAATTTTCTTCTCCATTTACTTCCTCCATCACTATAACTATTTTCAGAGTCTTTCAAAGCAGCAGCGAGTTCGTCGTGCTCGTATTTGAGCAAAACCATGTCGTTTATGAGCTCCCGACGAGGGACAACGCAAAACATATGGACGAGCTCTTCTGCCTCGTCTCCGATCAAATCTCTCACCTTCTGCCGCTCCACATCGGGCTTAAATAAAGCAAGATTAACATTTGAATTGGAGTAAGAGGAATGAAATAAACCACACCTAGCAACAAGATCTGGGGCGTTCCATATTTTTAGAATTCGATAGACGCCCAGCAGATGGTCGAAGAATGTGCTATGCTTGTGATAGCACTCGGGGGCTCTGCATTTTCTGAGAATAGACAAGAATCTTGGCACTGCAGGATCGATTTTTTCGAAAGTTCCCAGCAGTATTGGCTTTAATCTCTGCAACAAATCGCTTAGTATACCGTCATCCATCATTGGATACTCTGCTAGCAATTTCGACTTCGACTAGAATACATATGCACTCTTCGCCGACAATTTGCAAATCGATAAACTCTACATTACATTAAGTAGCGTAAATTCATTGCCGTTGTCTTCCAATTGCTGTTACAAGGCAATCTTATCCTGTTTATGAGGTCGGTGAGAAAAGGTAATATCTTGTAGTGGAATTTGATTCCCTGCGGACGTGACTACCTCAGCCTGATTGCTGTGTGATCTTGATCAGCTACTATATATGGCGTTATCAATAATGCCATCTGTCCATGAGATTTTGGAAATTAGTTCTTAAGAATCTTTCATTGTGAGAAAAGACAACTTTTGAAAACAATCGATTATGAATCTAAATTTATCAGCCCAAGATGTTCCATCATAAAAATAATGCTTAGAAAGTTAAAAGAAATTAAAAATTTTAAAGTTGTTTTAGGTAATTTTATAAAAATTTAAAAGAAATTAAAAATTTTATTAGTATTGAAAATAGAAAAGGTTCTTTCAAGGACATCACAATGGTAAAGGTGATGGGTTCTTCTTGCAAAGTCTTAAGTTTGATTTTATGTATTCTTAATTGAATACTTCGGTTCTTACTGTGGATATGTTGTCTCATTTCAATAATGTGGGGTTTTTATTTTAGGGTAATCTTCTTAATTAGGAGTGATTGGTGGTATTAGCTCATGGTCTTATTTTTGGGTAGTTTTCTTAATTAATAGGTATGGGTAGTTTTAGTTTATTCTTTTAAAATTGGGTCAGTTTTCTTAATTAGTAGGTATGGGTGGTTTTAGTCCATGGTCTTATTTTTAAGGTAATTTTTTTAATTAATGGAGTTTTTTTTTTATTATATATTTTGTAATTGTTTTGTTAAAAGAACACATAATAAAAAAAAAAAAGAGGTGTGATTCTAAGTTTTTATTAGTTTTTTCGGTCAAGAATCTCCAGGATGAATATGTATGTTTATTGTGTATGCATATTATTTTTCCTTCTATTTTATGATTCTATTTGCATTAATATCTCTAGAATAGGTTTCTCAATATCTTCATCTAGTATCAAATCTTGGTTATTGGCTTTAGTGGAACACCTTTGTTACTAGGGTTTAGCTCAGTTTAAGAAGAGCAAGGGTATCTTGAGTCTATGATAAACCTAGTGCGAAGGAAACCGACTAGCAATACAATGATTGAGATCAAAATATTTAATGAAAAGAGCTTTGAGTTATAGATATTAAAGATGAAATATTTGCTTATGTATAGAGATCAATGGATTGCTATGTTAGAAAAAACATGTGGATATGTTGTAAGAAGATTGGAAGAAGTTGGACAGGAAGAAGAAGAGTATTATTCGGTTGTGCCTTGCAGATTCAATGTGGATCAAAGCCTTTAGATAAAATAGTTCTTAGGAGGTATGGGAGAATGTAGGGGCTTTATATCAATAAAAATCCTTGTTAAACAAATTGTTCGTTCGAAATAAGTTATATCTCCTTTGGATGAATTATGGGGATTATATGGTAGAACATTTCAATGTGTTTATAACTATAGTAAGTTAGTTAGCCTCTATTAATATTAGAAAGACTAAAGAAGATACATGTATTACTTTTGTTATGTTCTTTCTTAGATTCATAGGATAATTTGGTTATGGTCATTGGAAGTACTACTACAACTACTTTAAAATTTGAAGATGTGGTTACATCCTTGTTATCAGAAAAAATGAGACAAGAATCCATGAAGGGCTCATGCAAGGATGTCCTGTTTGTAAGAGGTTGTTCCCAAGATAAAAATAAGCATAACTCTAGGTATAGGACAAAGTCAAGAGGAAGATCTAAATATCTTGGAAATGTTATGAAAATGCTAAAAATATAGTAAAATTGGGTATTTAAAGGAGGACTATAGATAAAACAAATATTGATAAATGTAAAGGATTTGATGATGTTTTTTTCATAAAGCAAAGGCCTTCATAGAAGGTGGGAATTTATACTTAGAATTTTTGAGTACACATTTAGATTGTGATGCATGATTGATCAACTCAAGGGATTCTTTTCATATGACTCCTCATAGTGAATGGTTTTGTGAATATGAAAAGTATAACAAAGGTGACATCTTCCTAAGAGATGACTCAAAAACCAAAATCATAGGATATGGAAGGGTCAAACTATTGTTGAAAGTTGAAAGCGTTAAAACTCTTTCTAGTGTTCAGTATATTTCAAGGTTGGCCAAAATTTTGATATTTATGAGTAGAATGAGGATGAACGTGTGTAGACATTATATGAAAAGGATGTCTGTAGGATGGTTCAAGGAATAATGATGTTGACAAGAGGAGTTTAAATTTTAATATTGTGCAAGCTATTGAAAAGCACTATGACTAATAGGTGTAATAGTTCTACTATCCCTAAAAATAAAATAGAGAAAACCCCTACTATCAGATAAAATTTCCTTCAAGCTTTGCATACTAAAGGTATGGTTAAAGTCTAACTTTTCTTTAAATTCTCATTTTTGTGGATATTGTGTAAACAAAATCAAGTAAATTTTTCATTTGTGCTACAAGAGCAAAAGTGATTTTGAAGTTGATACACAATTATTTGTCTGGACCTATGCCTATTCCATCACTTGAAAATAAATTATACTATGTTTCATTTATAGATGATTTTTCAAGGTATGTATGGATATATTTCCTCTGAAATAAATCTATTGTCTTTGAAAAATTAAAATAGTTTAAAGCTCTTATAGAAAACCAGACTAAGAATAAGATAAAGGTGTTGTGGATAGATAATGAAGGAGAGATTTGCAACAATGAACATGAATATTTCTATATAAAATACGAAATAGCAAGGAAAAATACAAATCCATACACTCCTCAACAAAATGGAGTTACAAAAAGAATGAATATGACATTGATGAAAAAGGCAAGGAGTATGCTTAGTGGTGCAGGGCTAGCACATGAATTCTAGGTAGAGGTTGTGGACACTGCATATTACTTGGTAAATCGATCATCTAGTCAATATGATTCTGTATGAGGCATGGATTGATAAGAAACCCTCTTTTGAACATCTTAGAATTTTTTTTATAATGCTTATGCATGTGTTCCAAAGAAAAAAAGGAGTAAGTTAGATAATAGAGCAGATAAGTTTTGGTATTTTGGTATTTTGATGGAAACCACATATAACTTATTAAATATATATATATATAAAATGAAATGAAAAATATTTATAATAAAATGATATATTGAATATGATTTAACTGACCTAACAACAAATGTAATATTTTGGTATTTTGAAGGGAATTTTTTTTTTTAAAGCGAAAAACCCCTTGCGAAGCCACCTTGGTCTGAGAGACCACGAACAGGGGGTTCTATACCGTCAAAGTCACCCGAGATTCGCACCCAACCCTTCCCGCACCAACATTATCAATTGGATTTTGGATACTCAATTCAGCTTTTTGGTAGGGTGGAGATTTGAACCTGGGACCTCCCTTGGAGGATTGCCCTCTCCTCTCCAACTCACCTACAACACCTGGGTTATATTTTGAAGGGAATTACTCCAATAAAATCCACATATAATTTATAATAAATATATAAATAAAAATGAAATGAAAAATAATGAAACATGTTGGATATGTTTTAGTTTTGCTATTTGGATAGGAGTAACCCCAATAGAAGTCACGTATCCATACATATAGAGAGGTAGGATTAAACAACATATTCTAGTATGGGTGAATAGGCACCTTAAAATTTAAGAGTTTTTATTTTGAATTTTATTCATATTCATCCACTTATGGGATTTGAGTGGTTTATAAACCCATTATTTATCAAACATTTTCTAATGATATAGTGGACTTAAAATACAAGAAGTTGATTCAATCTAACTTGAATTCTTTATCCTATTAACATCTAATAACTACATAAATGTTATAATTATTTTCATTTATTAACGTTTAATCGCCCGTAAGGATGTGGGATAATTGAATCACAAAATTTACTTCCATTACCATCTAGTTGCAACATGTATGTGGATAGTTAAAGTTTGAAAACTTACTCTAAATAATTGTCTTCTTATATGATAAGATTTTAAAATAATTAATCCAGCTATAAATAACATACATTCTTAATTTATAACCCATCATTTATTAAACTATTTACTATTAAAATAAATAATTTAAAGTATAAACCCTTGATCATATTCGAAGGATTCTCCCTTCATTGAAATTATGTTTAGATTTTGATAACCGTTTTCCATCCAATAAATAAAAAAGAATGGCCCGTGAAAACCTGTTTTTATAAGCATGATTTTTTTGGGGGTGAGATACTTTCTTACCTGCTCTATATACGTATTAAAAGGAATTGTACTAATTTGTCCGTCATGAACACACACATCAATTCAAAAATAATGTTTTGGATCAACATACTATACCCCTTGGAGCACCACCATATGCAAGAGAACATGACATGGAGTATCGAAACAGAAATAAGATGATACATAGTCTCATTGTAAGCTAACTTGTGGAAACTTTCAAAAATAGAACACAATGTATCTATCTATTTTTTTCTTTGTTCACGCATTTCTTATTTCTTGATGTCAAACAAATAGGTCAGGAACGCTTTCCATTACAGGACAAATGCTGGTTCACTGTCTATCTTCACATCTAGAAGACTTTTGATTACACTACCAACGACGTTTTACCATCTATACCTATCTCCATCTAATACAGGTTGTCTTATCTAGTATTTTTGTTTTAATATATCTCGTTGAGTGCATGTTAGCATATTGTAATATATCAGGCTTACAATCTATCTCGCATGCAGAGGTGCATATCTTCTAGCATTCTCCTTCTACTTGACTAGACTCAAGTTGATAATACCAAAAGCAGTTTGAGACCATGTGTTCTCCTTGGCATGATCAAACATCACTCTGTACCATGAAATCCATGCATCCCAAGTCACTCGTTTATCCCAACAAGTTCCCCACTCCAATAGTAGCTTCAACTCCACCTTCGCCTCTTCTTCTGCCTTCCTATATTTCTCATGGAACAAATACATCTGAGCAAGAATCAGATGCGACTCCCCAATGAACGGTTTGCCCATACAAGCCTTCAAAAGAAGAGGCTCTGCCTCTTCCATAGCCCCATTTCCCAGTACAAGTCTATCACTTGAAGCTCATCCAATGACTCAAAACAGCCCTACAATTATTAAACACTGGTGGAATAACAAGATCTATATTCCCAAACCCTAAGTCTCTGCATTCATTATATTTTCTAAACTCTTTATCCTCTTCGGCAGTCATGTTATAGATGTTAGGATTCACTATATAAACAAAATGTATTCTTGATGCAAGAAACTTAATCATTAACAACATAATCTATTAACCATCACATAAGAAGAACGTAAACATGCAAGACAAGATGAAACACAACATATAGTATGGTTCACCCAACACTAGTCATTTGTATTAACACCAATACAATCTCTGAAGGGAGTAATCCTGCAACATAACCAGCTGCAAATTCCTATTCAAAACACCAACATCTCCACACAATTACTCTAATAGTAATTCAACATGCAAACACCCTTGCATCAAGCTCTACACCAAGATTCTTGATCTCTCTACGTGAGATGCACATACAAACACCCTTGCATCAAGCTCTACACCAAACTTCATGATCTCTCTACATGAGATGCACAATCCTATGCCTTTCCCATAAACAAGATACAATCCTCTCTACCGGAGGTATTACATAAATAGGAAAATCTAGTTACATGCATGCTAAAAAACAAACATGCTATAATTAACCCAAAAGATTACACCTTGAAAATCACATTGATTTCTATGCAACCATTAATTTTATAGATTATATCTTGGAATTAGACACAAAGGATAGACCCATCAATTATGGCTTTTATGGGTTGATTTTTCCAGTTTATAAATTTTCCATGCATAAAAGCAACTAGTTACCAAATAGATAGAAAAACTATTTTTTCCATATTTAATCAAGATCATACTCCACAACCTAACAATCTCCTACTTGGAGACTGATCCACAACAACTCTACCACTATTGTATCCACCAAAGAACATCTTTAAGCCAAAAAAGGAATGTCAACTCCTCCAGATTTTTGTAACCATGCTCTGAACCATCACACCAGACTAGTGTCATCCACGCACTTTTATCCTGCGATCAACAAGCAACACACAATCTCTCTTCCATAAATCAATGATAATAACATCCTCAAAATTACTTTGTATCAAACATCACCACAATGGTAACATCTACATACTATGGATGACCCAAAGCATGCACACACACAATATGACTTTGCCACTAGCTTTGAAAGCACACTCCTCGAGTGTCGAATTACTTTCCAACTTAAGGACTTGGGGTCGCAATGATCCAAAGCTATAACCATATTATGTGTTCCATACTAAAAAATCATACAATAAATACTGAGCCATGTCCATATTCCTGGACATGTGTCCCAGTTCCCATTGCTTGAGAACTCTTTGGTCCTCCGATGTCAATGTCAAGACCAACCATATCAAAAAGTGTCAAAATTTCACTCATTAGATTCACATCTGACCTTTCTCCTCCATCTCTATCCTGAGACCAACAATCCTTTTTTAGGTGCTCCTTCTTACCACAATGGTGAGAAACCAGGGTCCTTATGCTCTCGTTGTATAACACCTAGAAATTATTTACCATCTTCAGCATCACACCAAAAAGTTCCATCACAGTCCGTCACAAAAGAGCTTCGTATTTACTTTCTGCCAAACGAAAAAAACACCCTGAACTTCTCTTCTTCTATCATAGCTCCCACTCAAGTTAAGCTCCCACTCAAGTCAAGCTCCCACTCAATCCTGAATCCCAACCTCGCTTTGATACCAATTTTTAGGATTCACTATATAAACAAAAGGGATTCTTGATGCAAGAAACTTAATCATTAACAATAAAAACTATTAACCATCACATAAGAACATAAACATGCAAGACAATATGAAACACAACATATAACGTGGTTCACCCAACACTAGTCCTTTGTATTAACACCAATACAATCTCTAAAAGGAGTAATCCTACAACACAACCAACTATAAATTCCTCTTCAAAACACCAGCATCTCCACACAATTACTCTAATAGTAATTCAACATGCAAACACCCTTGCATCAAGCTCTACACCAAGCTTCCTGATCTCTCTACATGAGATGCACATGCAAACACCCTTGTATCAAGATCTACACCAAGCTTCCTGATCTCTCTACATGATATGCACAATCTTATGCCTTTCCCATAAACAAGATACAATCCTCTCTACCGGAGGTATTATATAAATAGGAAAATCTAGTTACATGCATGCTAAGAAACAAGAATGCTATAATTAACCCAAAAAATCACACCCTAAAAATTCACACTGATTTCTATGCAACCATTAATTTTATAGATTCTATCTTCGAATTAGACACCAAGGATAGACCCATCAATTATGGTTTTTTTATGGATTGATTTTTCTAGTTTAGAATTTTTCATGCATAAAAGCAACTAGTTACCAAACAGAGAGAAAAACTATTTTTTCCATATTTAACCGAGATCATACTCCACAACCAAACAATAGATTGATCCCAAACATGACACAAAATTCATACAGATACCCGACTTTCCCTCACTAGGCCACAAGGTTTTCTAGTTATTTCTTTCCAATGTATTCCATCCTTCCATTACTATAGTCAAACAAAACATCCTGATAACCAA